>CM051362.1:15264209-15496260 GCA_028015245.1 Cardamine occulta
ACAAAGTTGTCCACCGTAATATTCTTTTAATTTATTGATTACTTTTTCAATAAAAAGGATGGTAATTCTGAAATAAATCGTTCTTTCCAAAAAGGTTGATTACAATCTTTTCTTTGAAATATATTTGTGACAAAAATATCTTTATACCATTTAAAATCACCCAAAGTTGGACATCTTAAATTGGTTAAAATTATTTTCTTGCTTTTGGATTCCTCATTGGGATTTCTGACAAAATGCATAGTTATTGTGTAAATTAAGACTTCTACAGCATTCTGATGTTCTACATCTTCAATAAAACCATCATTATCTTCTACCTTTTTTATTTTTATGTGATTAATTATTGAATCTTGAGTGGGTACGTCTAGTGAGTTATCCCACCAATATTTTAAAGCTCCAGTAAAACCAGTTATTAGTAATATGCATGCTTGTTTATCAGAATTACCTCTAGCTTTATAGGATATGGAAGCCATACCCATTTCTTGTAATACAGACATAATTTGGTATTCTGATTTGCCATCTATATTCCATTCATAAATACCATCTCCAGTGTATATATTTCTATTTTGGTTATATTGTTCTTCATATAGTAAATCGGGTGGAGTATATCTTTTATAATAGGGTTTATTTGATCTTATTTTATTTCTTATACGATTTATTTCTTGGTCATTATTATCAGATTGAGTAGAGGATTGAATAGATTCATTATCGTTTTCGTCAATATTATTGATTCCTTTACCCTTGTCTAAATTTGCTAATCTAGATGCGATTGATTTTAATATTTCATTTTCAGAAAATATTACTTGTCTATTTATAGGTTTAAATATAGGTGTAGACGTAGATGAAAAAGGATGTTGCATACTTTGTTCTAATTTATTATATTCATTCATATTTAATTTATGATCTATTTGATCTACTTGTTTTGATATTGTATGTAATATTTGACTTTGATAATTATTTTGTTGATAAATAGATTTAATGTCTTGTAAAAGACATGTTCTTTTATCGCCTTTATTTGCACCAGTTTTAAAATGGTGTAGCTATAATTTGTCTATTTGATGTATTTATTTTAGATCTTTTAACGGGGGATGTATTGATTTAGTTTTAGATCCATCTACTTGTTCCCATAATTGTCCTAAAGATGAGCTTGTATTAATTGTTTTAAACGGATAATCTATGTTATACGCTATTGAATATGTTTCAAACCATATAAAAAATGGAATGTCTATTTCTTTTAATAGCATACAATTATACCATTTTTCTCTATATTCTATTGTTTGTTTTTAGAAAAACGTATTGAAATACCAGTTTCTCTTATCATTATTTTCTTTTGAATAGAAATCTTCTTTGATATATTGTTTATTGATTGCATATTCTTTTGTAATTACATTAATAGATTTAAAATCTGAATGCATAGGAGATGTCGATATATGTCGTTATTTGGTTCAGCAATAGGTGCTTTAAATTTAATGTCTTGATTATCGTTTTTGATTGACACTTTCAACTTCGAGTCCGTACTCGATTTTTTAGATCGAAACTCGGAACAAGAAGGCCGGGAATAATACTTAACTTATTCTTGGAGGTGCTGGTTCTCTAAATGAACCAAATTGTAATATTATTTTTCCGTCTCTTTGTTCAATTATTCTTGAAATATTTCTTTGTTCAAAATTCCTTATTGGTTGAGTAATCTCAATTTTCCATTGATCTGGGATGGTTATTTCATCCCATTTTAATTGTTTAGGTGCATAGGTAGCACTTGGAATGTCTTTACTGTTAACTGCTAATATGGTAGTTTCTTCTTTATTATCTTGTAATAGACATCTTGGGTTAAATTCAGAGGTTGATTGCTTAAAATAGATTCTATATAGCAATAGATATCCGTGTCTATTATTTTCAAATTTAATTTCAGGTAAGTGAACATTTAATACCAGCGTAATTGCTATATAGAATCTATTTTAAGCAATCAACCTCTGAATTTAACCCAAGATGTCTATTACAAGATAATAAAGGAGAAACTACCATATTAGCAGTTAACAATAAAGACATTCCAAGTGCTACCTATGCACCTAAACAATTAAAATGGGATGAAATAACCATCCCAGATCAATGGAAAATTGAGATTACTCAACCAATAAGGAATTTTGAACAAAGAAATATTTCAAGAATAATTGAACAAAGAGACGGAAAAATAATATTACAATTTGGTTCATTTAGAGAACCAGCACCTCCAAGAATAAGTTCGTATTATTCCCGGCCTTCTTGTTCTAAGTTTCGATCTAAAAAATCGAGTACGGACTCAGAAGTTGCAAGTGTCAATCAAAACGATAATCAAGACATTAAATTTAAAGCACCTATTGCTGAACCAAATAACGACCTATATACTTACATCTCCTACGATTCAGATTTTAAATCTATTAATGTAATTACAAAAGAATATGCAATCAATAAACAATATATCAAAGAAGATTTCTATTCAAAAGAAAATAATGATAAGAGAAACTGATATTTCAATACGCTTTTCAAAAAAACAAACAATAGAATATAGAGAAAAATGGTATAATTGTATGCTATTAAAAGAAATAGACATTCCATTTTTTATATGGTTTGAAACATATTCAATAGCGATAACATAGATTACCCGCTTAAAACAATTAATACAAGCTCATCTTTAGGACAATTATGGGAACAAGTAGATGGATCTAAAACTAAATCAATACATCCCCGTTGAAAGATCTAAAAATAAATACATCAAATAGACAAATTATAGCTACACCATTTAAAACTGGTGCAAATAAAGACGATAAAGAACCCGCTTTATTACAAGACATTAAATCTATTTATCAACAAAATAATTATCAAAGTCAAATATTACATACAATATCAAAACAAGTAGATCAAATAGATCATAAATTAAATATGAATGAATATAATAAATTAGAACAAAGTATGCAACATCCTTTTTCATCTACGTCTACACCTATATTTAAACCTATAAATAGACAAGTAATATTTTCTGAAAATGAAATATTAAAATCAATCGCATCTAGATTAGCAAATTTAGACAAGGGTAAAGGAATCAATAATATCGACGAAAACGATAATGAATCTATTCAATCATCTACTCAATCTGATAATAATGACCAAGAAATAAATCGTATAAGAAATAAAATAAGATCAAATAAACCCTATTATAAAAGACATACTCCACCCGATTTACTATATGAAGAACAATATAACCAAAATAGAAATATATACACTGGAGATGGTATTTATGAATGGAATATAGATGGCAAATCAGAATACCAAATTATGTCTGTATTACAAGAAATGGGTATGGCTTCCATATCCTATAAAGCTAGAGGTAATTCTGATAAACAAGCATGCGACATTAATAACTTGTTTTACTGGAGCTTTAAAATATTGGTGGGATAACTCACTAGACGTACCCACTCAAGATTCAATAATTAATCACGTAGAAATAAAAAAGATAGAAGATAATGATGGTTTTATTGAAGATGTAGAACATCAGAATGCTGTAGAAGTCTTAATTTACACAATAACTATGCATTTTGTCGGAAATCCCAATGAGGAATCCGAAAGCAAGAAAATAATTTTAACCAATTTAAGATGTCCAACTTTGGGTGATTTTAAATGGTATAAAGATATTTTTGTCACAAATATATTTCAAAGAAAAGATTGTAATCAACCTTTTTGGAAAGAACGATTTATTTCAGGATTACCATCCTTTTTCGCTGAAAAAGTAATCAATAAATTAAAAGAATATTCTGGTGGACAACCTGTCCCTTGGAATACAATAACCTATGGCCAATTATTCGCATTTGTTAAAAAAGAAGGATTAGCTTTATGTCAAGAATATAAAGATAAAAAACGTAATGATAAATTCAAATTTAAACAAACAATGGGTTCGTTTTGCGAACAATATGGATATTCAAGACTTAATCCGCCATCAAGAATTAAACGTCTAAAACACAGGCAGAATAGGTCAAATAACATTAAGTATTATCAAAAATCAAAACATTACCAAAAACCCTTTAATAATAAAAATTCTTCAAACTATCCTAAACAAAAGAATTAACAAAAGAAACCAATCAAAAAATACAATAAATTCATAACTACAAATAATATGGAAAGCTGAAATAGCAAACAACCTGGACAAAGATCCAAGGATTGCAAAATGAAGAAAAAAATAAACTAAATATTCCAAGATCAACCTGATATCCAAGAAAAATTAACAAAACTATTAATATCAGAATCTGAGTTATCGAAAACGAGTACTCTAGTAATAATTCAGTAAATGAAATAGAAAACTTAAGTGATTCCTCTACCGAATCACAAGAAATTTCTGATAATTTATGTAATTGTAACGTAATCAACGTAATAACTAAAGATAATAATAAACAATTCTTATTAGACATTATAGACAAAATAAATGATCCTAATATTAAAAGAGAATACTTAACAAAATTAAAAGATATTATATATCAAGAGAATCAATTAGCTACTCCTCAACCGTTTAGTCTAAATAAAATATTTGAAAAATATCCAACTCAAAGTTTATTTAAACAGGTAACAACTGGTGAATTACAACATGAAGTTAAACAACTCAAAACACAAATAAAAGATTTACAAATACTTGGTAATCAACAAGATTTAAAGCAATTACAAATAGACGCTCGTCTATCTTTAATAGAATCACCAAACCTTAATCAAGCATCTTCTAGCAATAAAAATTTAGAAAATAATGATACTCACTTAGACCAAAATGAAGAATATATAAACAACATTAATAAAATAAATTATCAAAAATGGTATACTAAGATTACATTACATATAGGACATGATTTCAAAATTAATACAATAGCATTACTAGATTCTGGTGCAGACTATAACTGCATTCGAGTAAGTCTTATACCTACTAAATTTTATGAAAAAACCACTGAACGCCTTAGCGGCGCCAATGGAAGTAATTTAAAAGTAAAATATAAATTACCATGCGCAAAAATCTGTAATCAAGGATATTGTTTTAAAAACCAATTTATCCTAGTTAAAGATTTAACACAAGAAGTAATATTAGGAACACCATTCTTTACTCAAATATATCCTTTTAAAGTATCTGAATATGGTATAACAACAAAAGTTGTAGGGACAAAAATGTTATTCGAATTTTTGTTACCTATAAAAACCAAAGAAATATTAGAACTCCAAAAAAATACAATACAAAAAACAATTAACTTAATAAATGGAAAACATAAACATATTCAATATTTACAAGATGAAATTTCTTACAAAAAAATAGATGAACAATTAAAATCTCCTTATATAATTAAAAAAATAAAAACTATTGAAAACGAATTAATCAAACAAGTATGTTCTGATCTACCCAATGCATTTTGGGATCGAAAACAACATACGGTTAATCTACCCTATATAAAAGATTTTAATGAGAAACTTATACCAACTAAAGCAAGACCTATTCAAATGAATAAAGCATTATTAGAACAATGTCAAAAAGAAATACAAGATTTATTAAATAAAAAATTAATTCGATCATCCAAGTCACCTTGGAGTTGTGCAGCGTTTTATGTAAATAACGCAGCTGAAAAGGAACGTGGAGTACTGCGACTAGTCATTAATTATAAACCATTAAATGATGTATTACAATGGATTAGGTATCCAATACCCAATAAAAGAGATCTATTAAAAAGATTATACAATGCAAAAATCTTTTCAAAATTCGATATGAAAAGCGGGTTCGCAAATACAAATTGCAGAACAAGACAAATATAAAACGGCTTTCACAGTACCCTTTGGTCATTACGAATGGAACGTAATGCCCTTCGGTCTTAAAAACGCACCATCAGAATTTCAACATATTATGAATGATATATTTAACAATTCATCAACATTTGCTATAGTTTATATAGACGACTTTCTAATATATTCAACATCAATTGATCAACACTTTAGTCATTTACATACATTTTTAAACATAGTAAAAACCAATGGGTTAGTTTTATCTAAACAAAAAATGAATCTATTCCAAACTAAAATAAGATTTTTAGGACATAATATATATCAAGGTACTATAACACCTATATCAAGATCAATTGAGTTTGCCAATAAATTTCCAAATGAATTAAGAGAAAAGACTCAATTGCAAAGATTCTTAGGATGTTTGAACTATGTTTCAGACTTTCTTCCTAATCTACGAAAAACTATTCAACCATTATTTCAACGGCTACAAAAAAATCCTAAACCATGGACTAACCAACATACTTATTTAGTAAAACAAGTTAAATTACAAGTTAAAACATTACCATGTCTTTCAATCCCCAATCCTGAAGCTTTTATGATAGTTGAAACTGATGCTTTAGAAATAGGATATGGAGGCATTCTAAAACAAAAATTATCTGACTCTAATAAAGAATCTATAATACGTTTTCATCCTGGAATCTATTCTAAAACAAAGGCACCACTTGTACTATCCCGATTTATGCTTAATATCTACAGAGTATAGCTGTATGGAAAGACTATGTATTTAAGAAGTCAAGATCGCAACACCAAGAAAATGGGACCCACCTCCGACATATGGGATCCACTTATACACACAGCAAGCACTCAAAACGTAAGCAATGACGTAAGCAAAATGTCGGCACCATTACAGATCTACACGTAGCAAACAATCGACGCAAGCAATGACATAAGCAAGCACCCAACTTTCCCTATAAATACCCAACTCTACTATCGAGGGAGCATAGCGATTTCTCGCGACAACTTTCTCTCTACAAATCTCTCTACTCTTTGTAATCACTTTTACTTAGCTCTTGTAATCAAAGTTTTAATAAAAATTACTTTTTCAAAACCACGTCTACGCTAGTAAGTAAATCTAGTACGGACAACGAGAACCCTGAGTCTTCGGACAATATTGGCTCCTTCAACTTATCGTGTGGTTGCACATCCAAGTATTTGTACCCTCATTCGTCGATAGTATCTCGGTTTTATTAAGCATAAATTTTTTTTTTATGGTATCAGAGCCATAAAAATTTTATTCCCAAATTACAAGTGATTTCAAAAATTACAGGTAGACTCTGTATCTTATGTATTTTAATTACTACTTGTACTATCCCGACGAAATTAATAATCTACAGAGTATAGCTATATGGAAAGACTATGTATTTAAGAAGTCAAGTTCACAACACCAAGAAAATGGGACCCACCTCCGACATATGGGACCCACTTATACACACAGCAAGCACTCAAAACGTAAGCAATGACGTAAGCAAAATGTCGGCACCATTACAGGACGACACGTAGCAACACACTGACGCAAGCAATGACATAAGCAAGCACCCAACTTTCCCTATAAATACTCAACTCTACAATCAGAGGAAGCACAAGCGATTTCTCGCACAACTTTCTCTCTCTACAAATCTCCTCTTTGTAATCACTCTTACTTAGCTCTTGTGTAATCAAAGTTTTAATAAAAACTACGTTTTCAAAATCCCGTCTACGCTAGTAAATAAATCTAGTACGGACAACGAGAACCCTGAGGCTTCGGACAATATTGGCTCCTTCGACTTATCGTGTGGTTGCACTTCCAAGTATTTGTACCCTCATTCGTCGATAGTATCTCGGTTTTATTAAGCATAAAAAAAATTTTTTTATGGTATCAGAGCCAAAGCGTGTTAAAGTTTTTGCATAAATTTTCATTTGAAACGTTTCCTAAAACAAAGGCACCACCACTCAAATCAACCTAAACTCTCCTAGCTAGATCCTCACCCTTCTATCGAGCCACTGTTACTGCGGTGTTCCAGGCCGCAAGTCCTAAAGGCAGTAAGACCGTTGGCAAGCCCCAGTTGTGTCAACATAGAATTGGTAAGTCTCTCTCTAGTATGTGTTTAAGTAAAATTTAAGTCATGGCGTCCTCATTTAGAAAGCTTTTCAAACCGAAATATGCTGCATCTACATCTCATACTACAATTAACTCAAGAGAGATTATGACAAAAATAACAAACTTTAATCATGAATTATCAAAAAATAAACTACCACATGTAAACCCAGAAAATATTTATCAAATTGGAACTTTTGATTTCAGAACAGCTTATGCAATAAAAGAACATGAACAGACCTTATCTTTACAAAATGAATTCGAAGAAATCAAATTATTATCCTCAATCGCCCTTGATAAATATAAACAAAAAGGATTTAATTATCTCCATTTTGGACTAGTTAAAATAGCAATCAAACCTTTATCAAGGAATGATATTGATTCACCAATACTTATGCTATTAAGAGATAAAACTTTATTAAAATTTGAAGATTCGTTCCTTGGAGAAGTTCAATCAAACTTATGCAACGGAGCAATTTATTTTAATTGCGCCCCTAATTTTCAAGTAAGTTTACATGATCCAACGATACTAAATACACTTGTATTAAATGTTCACTTACCTGAAATTAAATTTGAAAATAATAGACACGGATATCTATTGCTATATAGAATCTATTTTAAGCAATCAACCTCTGAATTTAACCCAAGATGTCTATTACAAGATAATAAAGGAGAAACTACCATATTAGCAGTTAACAGTAAAGACATTACAAGTGCTACCTATGCACCTAAACAATTAAAATGGGATGAAATAACCATTCCAGATCAATGGAAAATTGAGATTACTCAACCAATAAGGAATTTTGAACAAAGAAATATTTCAAGAATAATTGAACAAAGAGACGGAAAAATAATATTACAATTTGGTTCATTTAGAGAACCAGCACCTCCAAGAATAAGTTCGTATTATTCCCGGCCTTCTTGTTCTGAGTTTCGATCTAAAAAATCGAGTACGGACTCAGAAGTTGAAAGTGTCAATCAAAACGATAATCAAGACATTAAATTTAAAGCACCTATTGCTGAACCAAATAACGACCTATATACGACATCTCCTACGCATTCAGATTTTAAATCTATTAATGTAATTACAAAAGAATATGCAATCAATAAACAATATATCAAAGAAGATTTCTATTCAAAAGAAAATAATGATAAGAGAAACTGGTATTTCAACGTTTTCTAAAAAACAAACAATAGAATATAGAGAAAAATGGTATAATTGTATGCTATTAAAAGAAATAGACATTCCATTTTTTATATGGTTTGAAACATATTCAATAGCGTATAACATAGATTACCCGTTTAAAACAATTAATACAAGCTCATCTTTAGGACAATTATGGGAACAAGTAGATGGATCTAAAACTAAATCAATACATCCCCCGTTGAAAGATCTAAAAATAAATACATCAAATAGACAAATTATAGCTACACCATTTAAAACTGGTGCAAATAAAGACGATAAAGAACCCGTCTTATTACAAGACATTAAATCTATTTATCAACAAAATAATTATCAAAGTCAAATATTACATACAATATCAAAACAAGTAGATCAAATAGATCATAAATTAAATATGAATGAATATAATAAATTAGAACAAAATATGCAACATCCTTTTTCATCTACGTCTACACCTATATTTAAACCTATAAATAGACAAGTAATATTTCCTGAAAATGAAATATTAAAATCAATCGCATCTAGATTAGCAAATTTAGACAAGGGTAAAGGAATCAATAATATCGACGAAAACGATAATGAATCTATTCAATCCTCTACTCAATCTGATAATAATGATCAAGAAATAAATCGATAAGAAATAAAATAAGATCAAATAAACCCTACTATAAAAGACATACTCCACCCGATTTACTATATGAAGAACAATATAACCAAAATAGAAATATATACACTGGAGATGGTATTTATGAATGGAATATAGATGGCAAATCAGAATACCAAATTATGTCTGTATTACAAGAAATGGGTATGGCTTCCATATCCTATAAAGCTAGAGGTAATTCTGATAAACAAGCATGCGACATTAATAACTGGTTTTATCGAGCTTTAAAATATTGGTGGGATAACTCACTAGACGTACCCACTCAAGATTCAATAATTAATCACGTAGAAATAAAAAAGGTAGAAGATAATGATGGTTTTATTGAAGATGTAGAACATCAGAATGCTGTAGAAGTCTTAATTTACACAATAACTATGCATTTTGTCAGAAATCCCAATGAGGAATCCGAAAGCAAGAAAATAATTTTAACCAATTTAAGATGTCCATTTTTGGGTGATTTTAAATGGTATAAAGATATTTTTGTCACAAATATATTTCAAAGAAAAGATTGTAATCAACCTTTTTGGAAAGAACGATTTATTTCAGGATTACCATCCTTTTTCGCTGAAAAAGTAATCAATAAATTAAAAGAATATTCTGGTGGACAACCTGTCCCTTGGAATACAATAACCTATGGCCAATTATTCGCATTTGTTAAAAAAAAAGGATTAGCTTTATGTCAAGAACATAAAGATAAAAAACGTAATGATAATTTCAAATTTAAACAAACAATGGGTTCGTTTTGCGAACAATATTGATATTCAAGACTTAATCCGCCATCAAGAATTAAACGTCTAAAACACAGGCAGAATAGGTCAAATAACATTAAGTATTATCAAAAATCAAAACATTACCAAAAACCCTTTAATAATAAAAATTCTTCAAACTATCCTAAACAAAAGAATTTTCAAAAGAAACCATTCAATAAATACAATAAATTCAAATCTACAAATAATATGGTCTGCTGGAATTGCAAACGTCCTGGACATAGATCCACGGATTGCAAAATGAAGAAAAAAATAAACGAAATATTCCAAGATCAACCTGATATCCAAGAAAAATTAACAAAACTATTAATATCAGAATCTGAGTTATCAGAAAACGAGTACTCTAGTAATAATTCAGTAAATGAAATAGAAAACTTAAGTGATTCCTCTACCGAATCACAAGAAATTTCTAATAATTTATGTAATTGTAACGTAATCAACGTAATAACTAAAGATAATAATAAACAATTCATATTAGACATTATAGACAAAATAAATGATCCTAATATTAAAAGAGAATACTTAACAAAATTAAAAGATATTATATATCAAGAGAATCAATTAGCTACTCCTCAACCGTTTAGTCTAAATAAAATATTTGAAAAATATCCAACTCAAAGTTTATTTAAACAAGTAACAACTGGTGAATTACAACATGAAGTTAAACAACTCAAAACACAAATAAAAGATTTACAAATACTTGTTAATCAACAAGATTTAAAGCAATTACAAATAGACGCTCGTCTATCTTTAATAGAATCACCAAACCTTAATCAAACATCTTCAAGCAATAAAAATTTAGAAAATAATGATACTCACTTAGACCAAAATGAAGAATATATAAACAACATTAATAAAATAAATTATCAAAAATGGTATACTAAGATTACATTACATATAGGACATGATTTCAAAATTAATACAATAGCATTACTAGATTCTGGTGCAGACTATAACTGCATTCGAGAAGGTCTTATACCTACTAAATTTTATGAAAAAACCACTGAACGCCTTAGCGGCGCCAATGGAAGTAATTTAAAAGTAAAATATAAATTACCATGCGCAAAAATCTGTAATCAAGGATATTGTTTTAAAAACCAATTTATCCTAGTTAAAGATTTAACACAAGAAGTAATATTAGGAACACCATTCTTTACTCAAATATATCCTTTTAAAGTATCTGAATATGGTATAACAACAAAAGTTGTAGGGACAAAAATGTTATTCGAATTTTTGTTACCTATAAAAACCAAAGAAATATTAGTACTCCAACAAAATACAATACAAAAAACAATTAACTTAATAAATGGAAAACATAAACATATTCAATATTTACAAGATGAAATTTCTTACAAAAAAATAGATGAACAATTAAAATCGCCTTATATAATTAACAAAATAAAAACTATTGAAAACGAATTAATCAAACAAGTATGTTCTGATCTACCCAATGCATTTTGGGAACGAAAACAACATACGGTTAATCTACCCTATATAAAAGATTTTAATGAGAAACTTATAACAACTAAAGCAAGACCTATTCAAATGAATAAAGCATTATTATAACAATGTCAAAAAGAAATACAAGATTTATTAAATAAAAAATTAATTCGATCATCCAAGTCACCTTGGAGTTGTGCAGCGTTTTATGTAAATAACGCAGCTGAAAAGGAACGTGGAGTACCGCGACTAGTCATTAATTATAAACCATTAAATGATGTATTACAATGGATTAGGTATCCAATACCCAATAAAAGAGATCTATTAAAAAGATTATACAATGCAAAAATCTTTTCAAAATTCGATATAGGGGGTTCGGCAAATACAAATTGCAGAACAAGACAAATATAAAACGGCTTTCACAGTACCCTTTGGTCATTACGAATGGAACGTAATGCCCTTCGGGTCTTAAAAAACGCACCATCAGAATTTCAACATATTATGAATGATATATTTAACAATTCATCAACATTTGCTATAGTTTATATAGACGACGTTCTAATATATTCAACATCAACTGATCAACACTTTAGTCATTTACATACATTTTTAAACATAGTAAAAACCAATGGGTTAGTTTTATCTAAACAAAAAATGAATCTATTCCAAACTAAAATAAGATTTTTAGGACATAATATATATCAAGGTACTATAACACCTATATCAAGATCAATTGAGTTTGCCGATAAATTTCCAAATGAATTAAGAGAAAAGACTCAATTGCAAAGATTCTTAGGATGTTTGAACTATATTTCAGACTTTCTTCCTAATCTACGAAAAACTATTCAACCATTATTTCAACGGCTACAAAAAAATCCTAAACCATGGACTAACCAACATACTAATTTAGTAAAACAAGTTAAATTACAAGTTAAAACATTACCATGTCTTTCAATCCCCAATCTGAAGCTTTTATGATAGTTGAAACTGATGCTTCGGAAATAGGTTATGGAGGCATTCTAAAACAAAAATTATCTGACTCTAATAAAGAATCTATAATACGTTTTCATTCTGGAGTCTGGATAGGACCCCAACAAGCTTATTCAACGGTTAAAAAGGAAGTACTTTCAATCGTCAATTGTATTTCAAAATTCCAGGATGACTTGATAAACAAAAAGTTTTTATTAAGAGTTGACTGTAAGTCAGCAAAAGAAATATTACAAAAAGATGTTAAAAACTTAGTTTCTAAACAAATATTTGCCCGTTCGCAAGCCATATTATCAGTATTCGATTTTCATATTCAATACATTAAAGGTGAAAATAATTCTTTACCTGATTTTCTAACAAGAGAATATTTGCAGGGAAAAACATCAGATATTCAACAACAACCTATTCAAGATGACAGACCCTAAAAGCAAGAAACCAATGACTGCATCGGACTATATCAAAAATCAACCTCATATTCAGGGAAAACCCCTGAGTATTCAAAATACCTATTCCGCTCTTGCAGACTTCCCTCCGCTCTCCTATGTGAAGGCGGTGACCACTTTAAAAGGCCAAACTTCTTCACAACCATCCTCTCCTATTCAAACCAATACAAAGTCAAATTACTTCCTTAAACCACAAAAACAACATCTATTAACCACCCACTATACAAAACCCATTACCCTCAAAGAGCGCCAAACTTTTACCAATCGAGTTTTTATGCAGACAGTTTCTACCCTACAGATAATGTACTCAAAAATAGAACTTTCTATGAGTATATTCTAGTAGACTCTGGTTCTGTCGAAATAACTCACTACCCAGACAAAACCAATCCTAACCTTATATCTTATTCAACCTGCAAGATTCTTCGTATACAATCTGTCCAAGAACTTGGATTTATTCATAACCACACAACCAAACCTTTCTCTACCCCCGGTTATCATATTAACGGATATACCTACATCGATTATATCAATGCCTTCTCCCGAACCTTTTATCTAAGAACCTACGATCATTCTTGGTTCATTACCTTTGATCGTAATTGCCCTAAAAACGTCCCTGGTTGGTTCTACGAGTGGTGGCACTGGCTGGGTCCTACCAAGGAAATCTACCCAACAGATATCCTCAAAAACGCCTACCCATTCTATCTAAAACATATTCATCAACAGCCCATTGGGCCTCTAAACCTTATTGCCTTTCACATTGACATGGGAATCCCATGGATATGTTCATGGCATTTCAACGTTGCCATCTTTCTCCCTGACATGCCTTGCTCATTACTCCGAGAAATACGCATCAAATGGTGGGACAAGTTTAATCTTGACCGCTGTTCCTTAGCCAATATTCAAAAAAAATTTCAAATAAGCAAAGACGTTCACATGGCTATACAGGCTGTGTCTAAATCATTACCCCTTCTTCAACCACAACAAATTACTACACCATCTACATCAAAAATCAAACCATCTACAAAACCCCCTTCTAAAACATCTACTCAGAAAAAACCTACGAGTCCATCTCACTCGACCAGCTCATCAAAATTGGCCTCTCGCCGATCCGCTAAGCAAGCAAAACTACAAAAGATCATCACCACAATAAGTCAACAAATGGAATCCTCCGATGATGAAGAGGACGATAACCAATCTTTCGACACTATTCAATCAGACGACCCATACGGTGGCCCCTTAGGACAAGATCCATTTGATATTTAAAAAAAAAAAAAAAAACCCAATAATGAGGTTATCTTAACACCTGATAGCAATATCAAAGTTAAGGCTATTCCGAAGCAAACGGCTCTCGGTAAAGAATAATCAAATCCGTTTATAGCTGATGCTTTGCTCAAAAGCATGTTGGATGTATAGACATCCAGATAAATTATTCAATGTATATTCTAGTAGACTCTGTATCTTATGTATTTTAATTACTACTTGTACTATCCCGATTTAAATTAATAATCTACAGAGTATAGCTGTATGGAAAGACTATGTATTTAAGAAGTCAAGATCGCAACACCAAGAAAATGGGACCCACCTCCGACATATGGGACCCACTTATACACGCAGCAAGCACTCAAAACGTAAGCAATGACGTAAGCAAAATGTCGGCACCATTACAGGACGACACGTAGCAACACACTGACGCAAGCAATGACATAAGCAAGCACCCAACTTTCCCTATAAATACCCAACTCTACTATCAGAGGGAGCACAAGCGATTTCTCGCACAACTTTCTCTCTCTACAAATCTCTCTACTCTTTGTAATCACTTTTACTTAGCTCTTGTAATCAAAGTTTTAATAAAAATTACTTTTTCAAAACCACGTCTACGCTAGTAAGTAAATCTAGTACGGACAACGAGAACCCTGAGTCTTCAGACAATATTGGCTCCTTCGACTTATCGTGTGGTTGCACTTCCAAGTATTTGTACCCTCATTCGTCGATAGTATCTCGGTTTTATTAAGCATAAAAGTTTTTTTTTTATGGTATCAGAGCCAAAGCGTTTTAAAGTTTTTGCATAAATTTTCATTTGAAACGTTTCCTAAAACAATGGCACCACCACTCAAATCAACCTAAACTCTCCTAGCTAGATCCTCACCCTTCTATCAAGCCACTGTTGCTGAGGTGTTCCAGGCCGCAAGTCCTAAAGGCAGTAAGACCGTTGGCAAGCCCCAGTTGTGTCAACATAGAATTGGTAAGTCTCTCTCTAGTATGTGTTTAAGTAAAATTTAAGTCATGGCGTCCTCATTTAGAAAGCTTTTCAAACCGAAATATGCTGCATCTACATCTCATACTACAATTAACTCAAGAGAGATTATGACAAAAATAACAAACTTTAATCATGAATTATCAAAAAATAAACTACCACATGTAAACCCAGAAAATATTTATCAAATTGGAACTTTTGATTTCAGAACAGCTTATGCAATAAAAGAACATGAACAGACCTTATCTTTACAAAATTAATTCAAAGAAATCAAATTATTATCCTCAATCGCCCTTGATAAATATAAACAAAAAGGATTTAATTATCTCCATTTTGGACTAGTTCAAATAGCAATCAAACCTTTATCAAGGAATGGTATTGATTCACCAATACTTATGCTATTAAGAGATAAAACTTTATTAAAAATTGAAGATTCGCTCCTTGGAGCAGTTCAATCAAACTTATGCAACGGAGCAATTTATTTCAATTGCGCCCCTAATTTTCAAGTAAGTTTACATGATCCAACGATACTAAATACGCTGGTATTAAATGTTCACTTACCTGAAATTAAATTTGAAAATAATAAACACGGATATCTATTGCTATATAGAATCTATTTTAAGCAATCAACCTCTGAATTTAACCCAAGATGTCTATTACAAGATAATAAAGGAGAAACTACCATATTAGCAGTTAACAGTAAAGACATTCCAAGTGCTACCTATGCACCTAAACAATTAAAATGGGATGAAATAACCATCCCAGATCAATGGAAAATTGAGATTACTCAACCAATAAGGAATTTTGAACAAAGAAATATTTCAAGAATAATTGAACAAAGAGACGGAAAAATAATATTACAATTTGGTTCATTTAGAGAACCAGCACCTCCAAGAATAAGTGCGTATTATTCCCGGCCTTCTTGTTCTGAGTTTCGATCTAAAAAATCGAGTACGGACTCAGAAGTTGAAATTGTCAATCAAAACGATAATCAAGACATTAAATTTAAAGCACCTATTGCTGAACCAAATAACGACCTATATACGACATCTCCTACGCATTCAGATTTTAAATCTATTAATGTAATTACAAAAGAATATGCAATCAATAAACAATATATCAAAGAAGATTTCTATTCAAAAGAAAATAATGATAAGAGAAACTGGTATTTCAATACGTTTTCTAAAAAACAAACAATAGAATATAGAGAAAAATGGTATAATTGTATGCTATTAAAAGAAATAGACATTCCATTTTTTATATGGTTTGAAACATATTCAATAGCGTATAACATAGATTACCCGTTTAAAACAATTAATACAAGCTCATCTTTAGGACAATTATGGGAACAAGTAGATGGATCTAAAACTAAATCAATACATCCCCCGTTGAAAGATCTAAAAATAAATACATCAAATAGACAAATTATAGCTACACCATTTAAAACTGGTGCAAATAAAGACGATAAAGAACCCGTCTTATTACAAGACATTAAATCTATTTATCAACAAAATAATTATCAAAGTCAAATATTACATACAATATCAAAACAAGTAGATCAAATAGATCATAAATTAAATATGAATGAATATAATAAATTAGAACAAAGTATGCAACATCCTTTTTCATCTACGTCTACACCTATATTTAAACCTATAAATAGACAAGTAATATTTCCTGAAAATGAAATATTAAAATCAATCACATCTAGATTAGCAAATTTAGACAAGGGTAAAGGAATCAATAATATCGACGAAAACGATAATGAATCTATTCAATCCTCTACTCAATCTGATAATAATGATCAAGAAATAAATCGTATAAGAAATAAAATAAGATCAAATAAACCCTAATATAAAAGACATACTCCACCCGATTTACTATATGAAGAACAATATAACCAAAATAGAAATGTATACACTGGAGATGGTATTTATGAATGGAATATAGATGGCAAATCAGAATACCAAATTATGTCTGTATTACAAGAAATGGGTATGGCTTCCATATCCTATAAAGCTAGAGGTAATTCTGATAAACAAGCATGCGACATTAATAACTGGTTTTATCGAGCTTTAAAATATTGGTGGGATAACTCACTAGACGTACCCACTCAAGATTCAATAATTAATCACGTAGAAATAAAAAAGGTAGAAGATAATGATGGTTTTATTGAAGATGTAGAACATCAGAATGCTGTAGAAGTCTTAATTTACACAATAACTATGCATTTTGTCGGAAATCCCAATGAGGAATCCGAAAGCAAGAAAATAATTTTAACCAATTTAAGATGTCCAACTTTGGGTGATTTTAAATGGTATAAAGATATTTTTGTCACAAATATATTTCAAAGAAAAGATTGTAATCAACCTTTTTGGAAAGAACGATTTATTTCAGGATTACCATCCTTTTTCGCTGAAAAAGTAATCAATAAATTAAAAGAATATTCTGGTGGACAACCTGTCCCTTGGAATACAATAACATATGGCCAATTATTCGCATTTGTTAAAAAAGAAGGATTAGCTTTATGTCAAGAACATAAAGATAAAAAACGTAATGATAAATTCAAATTTAAACAAACAATGGGTTCGTTTTGCGAACAATATGGATATTCAAGACTTAATCCGCCATCAAGAATTAAATGTCTAAAACACAGGCAAAATAGGTCAAATAACATTAAGTATTATCAAAAATCAAAACATTACCAAAAACCCTTTAATAATAAAAATTCTTCAAACTATCCTAACCAAAAGAATTTTCAAAAGAAACCATTCAATAAATACAATAAATTCAAATCTACAAATAATATGGTCTGCTGGAATTGCAAACGTCCTGGACATAGATCCACGGATTGCAAAATGAAGAAAAAAATAAACGAAATATTCCAAGATCAACCTGATATCCAAGAAAAATTAACAAAACTATTAATATCAGAATCTGAGTTATCAGAAAATGAGTACTCTAGTAATAATTCAGTAAATGAAATAGAAAACTTAAGTGATTCCTCTACCGAATCACAAGAAATTTCTGATAATTTATGTAATTATAACGTAATCAACGTAATAACTAAAGATAATAATAAACAATTCTTATTAGACATTATAGACAAAATAAATGATCCTAATATTAAAAGAGAATACTTAACAAAATTAAAAGATATTATATATCAAGAGAATCAATTAGCTACTCCTCAACCGTTTAGTCTAAATAAAATATTTGAAAAATATCCAACTCAAAGTTTATTTAAACAAGTAACAACTGGTGAATTACAACATGAAGTTAAACAACTCAAAACACAAATAAAAGATTTACAAATACTTGTTAATCAACAAGATTTAAAGCAATTACAAATAGACGCTCGTCTATCTTTAATAGAATCACCAAACCATAATCAAGCATCTTCAAGCAATAAAAATTTAGAAAATAATGATACTCACTTAGACCAAAATGAAGAATATATAAATAACATTAATAAAATAAATTATCAAAAATGGTATACTAAGATTACATTACATATAGGACATGATTTCAAAATTAATACAATAGCATTACTAGATTCTGGTGCAGACTATAACTGCATTCGAGAAGGTCTTATACCTACTAAATTTGATGAAAAAACCACTGAACGCCTTAGCGGCGCCAATGGAAGTAATTTAAAAGTAAAATATAAATTACCACGCGCAAAAATCTGTAATCAAGGATATTGTTTTAAAAACCAATTTATCCTAGTTAAAGATTTAACACAAGAAGTAATATTAGGAACACCATTCTTTACTCAAATATATCCTTTTAAAGTATCTGAATATGGTATAACAACAAAAGTTGTAGGGACAAAAATGTTATTCGAATTTTTGTTACCTATAAAAACCAAAGAAATATTAGAACTCCAACAAAATACAATACAAAAAACAATTAACTTAATAAATGGAAAACATAAACATATTCAATATTTACAAGATGAAATTTCTTACAAAAAAATAGATGAACAATTAAAATCTCCTTATATAATTAACAAAATAAAAACTATTGAAAACGAATTAATCAAACAAGTATGTTCTGATCTACCCAATGCATTTTGGGAACGAAAACAACATACGGTTAATCTACCCTATATAAAAGATTTTAATGAGAAACTTATACCAACTAAAGCAAGACCTATTCAAATGAATAAAGCATTATTAGAACAATGTCAAAAAGAAATACAAGATTTATTAAATAAAAAATTAATTCGATCATCCAAGTCACCTTGGAGTTGTGCAGCGTTTTATGTAAATAACGCAGCTGAAAAGGAACGTGGAGTACCGCGACTAGTCATTAATTATAAATCATTAAATGATGTATTACAATGGATTAGGTATCCAATAGATTACCATGTCTTTCAATCCCCAATCCTGAAGCTTTTATGATAGTTGAAACTGATGCTTCAGAAATAGGATATGGAGGCATTCTAAAACAAAAATTATCTGACTCTAATAAAGAATCTATAATACGTTTTCATTTTGGAGTCTGGATAGGACCCCAACAAGCTTATTCAACGGTTAAAAAGGAAGTACTTTCAATCGTCAATTGTATTTCAAAATTCCAGGATGACTTGATAAACAAAAAGTTTTTATTAAGAGTTGACTGTAAGTCAGCAAAAGAAATATTACAAAAAGATGTTAAAAACTTAGTTTCTAAACAAATATTTGCCCGTTGGCAAGCCATATTATCAGTATTCGATTTTGATATTCAATACATTAAAGGTGAAAATAATTCTTTACCTGATTTTCTAACAAGAGAATATTTGCAGGGAAAAACATCAGATATTCAACAACAACCTATTCAAGATGACAGACCCTAAAAGCAAGAAACCAATGACTGCATCGGACTATATCAAAAATCAACCTCATCTTCAGGGAAAACCCCTGAGTATTCAAAATACCTATTCCGCTCTTGCAGACTTCCCTCCGCTCTCCTATGTGAAGGCGGTGACCACTTTAAAAGGCCAAACTTCTTCACAACCATCCTCTCCTATTCAAACCAATACAAAGTCAAATTACTTCCTTAAACCACAAAAACAACATCTATTAACCACCCACTATACAAAACCCATTACCCTCAAAAAGCTCCAAACCATTACCAATCGAGTTTTTTATGCAGACAGTCTCTACCCTACAGATAATGTACTCAATATAGAACTTTCTATGAGTATATTCTAGTAGACTCTGGTTCTGTCGAAATAACTCACTACCCAGACAAAACCAATCCTAACCTTATATCTTATTCAACCTGCAAGATTCTTCGTATACAATCTGTCCAAGAACTTGGATTTATTCATAACCACACAACCAAACCTTTCTACCCCGGTTATCATATTAACGGATATACCTACATCGATAATATCAATGCCTTCTCCTAACCTTTTATCTAAGAACCTACGATCATTCTTGGTTCATTACCTTTGATCGTAATTGCCCTAAAAACGTCCCTGGTTGGTTCTACGAGTGGTGGCACTGGCTGGGTCCTACCAAGGAAATCTAACCAACAGATATCCTCAAAAACGCCTACCCATTCTATCTAAAACATATTCATCAACAGCCCATTGGGCCTCTAAACCTTATTGCCTTTCACATTGACATGGGAATCCCATGGATATGTTCATGGCATTTCAACGTTGCCATCTTTCTCCCTGACATGCCTTGCTCATTACTCCGAGAAATACGCATCAAATGGTGGGACAAGTTTAATCTTGACCGCTGTTCCTTAGCCAATACTCAAAATTTTTTTCAAATAAGCAAAGACGTTCACATGGCTATACAGGCTGTCTCTAAATCATTACCCCTTCTTCAACCACAACAAATTACTACACCATCTACATCAAAAACCAAACCATCTACAAAACCCCCTTCTAAAACTTCTACTCAGAAAAAACCTACGAGTCCATCTCACTCGACCAGCTCATCAAAATCGGCCTCTCGCCGATCCGCTAAGCAAGCAAAACTACAAAAGATCATCGCCACAATAAGTCAACAAATGGAATCCTCCGATGATGAAGAGGACGATAACCAATCTTTCGACACTATTCAATCAGACGACCCATACGGTGGCCCCTTAGGACAAGATCCATTTGATATTTAAAAAAAAAAAAAAAAAAAAACCAAATAATGAGGTTATCTTAACACCTGATAGCAATATCAAAGTTAAGGCTATTCCGAAGCAAACGGCTCTCGGTAAAGAATAATCAAATCCGTTTATAGCTGATGCTTTGCTCAAAAGCATGTTGGATGTATAGACATCCAGATAAATTATTCAATGTATATTCTAGTAGACTCTGTATCTTATGTATTTTAATTACTACTTGTACTATCCCGATTTATGCTTAATATCTACAGAGTATAGCTGTATGGAAAGACTATGTATTTAAGAAGTCAAGATCGCAACACCAAGAAAATGGGACCCACCTCCGACATATGGGATCCACTTATACACACAGCAAGCACTCAAAACGTAAGCAATGACGTAAGCAAAATGTCGGCACCATTACAGGACGACACGTAGCAACACACTGACGCAAGCAATGACATAAGCAAGCACCCAACTTTCCCTATAAATACCCAACTCTACTATCAGAGGGAGAACAGTTTACTTTTGACAACTTTTTCTCTCTACAAATCTCTACTCTTTGTAATCACTTTTACTTAGCTCTTGTAATCAAAGTTTTAATAAAAATTACTTTTTTCAAAACCACGTCTCACGCTTAGTAAGTAAATCTAGTACGGACAACGAGAACCCCGAGTCTTCGAACAATATTGGCTCCTTCGACTTATCGTGTGGTTGCACTTCCAAGTATTTGTACCCTCATTCGTCGATAGTATCTCGGTTTTATTAAGCATAAAATTTTTTTTTTTTTTGGTATCAGAGCCAAAGCGTTTTAAAGTTTTTGCATAAATTTTCATTTGAAACGTTTCCTAAAACAAAGGCACCACCACTCAAATCAACCTAAACTCTCCTAGCTAGATCCACACCCTTCTATCGAGCCACTGTTGCTGAGGTGTTCCAGGCCGCAAGTCCTAAAGGCAGTAAGACCGTTGGCAAGCCCCAGTTGTGTCAACATAGAATTGGTAAGTCTCTCTCTAGTATGTGTTTAAGTAAAATTTAAGTCATGGCGTCCTCATTTAGAAAGCTTTTCAAACCGAAATATGCTGCATCTACATCTCATACTACAATTAACTCAAGAGAGATTATGACAAAAACAACAAACTTTAATCATGAATTATCAAAAAATAAACTACCACATGTAAACCCTGAAAATATTTATCAAATTGGAACTTTTGATTTCAAAACAGCTTATGCAATAAAAGAACATGAACAGACCTTATCTTTACAAAATGAATTCGAAGAAATCAAATTATTATCCTCAATCGCCCTTGATAAATATAAACAAAAAGGATTTAATTATCTCCATTTTGGACTAGTTCAAATAGCAATCAAACCTTTATCAAGGAATGGTATTGATTCACCAATACTTATGCTATTAAGAGATAAAACTTTATTAAAATTTGAAGATTCGCTCCTTGGAGCAGTTCAATCAAACTTATGCAACGGAGCAATTGATTTCAATTGCGCCCCTAATTTTCAAGTAAGTTTACATGATCCAACGATACTAAATACGCTGGTATTAAATGTTCACTTACCTGAACTTAAATTTGAAAATAATAGACACGGATATCTATTGCTATATAGAATCTATTTTAAGCAATCAACCTCTGAATTTAACCCAAGATGTCTATTACAAGATAATAAAGGAGAAACTACCATATTAGCAGTTAACAGTAAAGACATTCCAAGTGCTACCTATGCACCTAAACAATTAAAATGGGATGAAATAACCATCCCAGATCAATGGAAAATTGAGATTACTCAACCAATAAGGAATTTTGAACAAAGAAATATTTCAAGAATAATTGAACAAAGAGACAGAAAAATAATATTACAATTTGGTTCATTTAGAGAACCAGCACCTCCAAGAATAAGTTCGTATTATTCCCGGCCTTCTTGTTCTGAGTTTCGATCTAAAAAATTGAGTACGGACTCAGAAGTTGAAAGTGTCAATCAAAACGATAATCAAGACATTAAATTTAAAGCACCTATTGCTGAACCAAATAACGACCTATATACGACATCTCCTACGCAGTCAGATTTTAAATCTATTAATGTAATTACAAAAGAATATGCAATCAATAAACAATATATCAAAGAAGATTTATATTCAAAAGAAAATAATGATAAGAGAAACTGGTATTTCAATACGTTTTCTAAAAAACAAACAATAGAATATAGAGAAAAATGGTATAATTGTATGCTATTAAAAGAAATAGACATTCCATTTTTTATATTTTTTGAAACATATTCAATAGCGTATAACATAGATTACCCGTTTAAAACAATTAATACAAGCTCATCTTTAGGACAATTATGGGAACAAGTAGATGAATCTAAAACTAAATCAATACATCCCCCGTTGAAAGATCTAAAAATAAATACATCAAATAGACAAATTATAGCTACACCATTTAAAACTGGTGCAAATAAAGACGATGAAGAACCCGTCTTATTACAAGACATTAAATCTATTTATCAACAAAATAATTATCAAAGTCAAATATTACATACAATATCAAAACAAGTAGATCAAATAGATCATAAATTAAATATGAATGAATATAATAAATTAGAACAAAGTATGCAACATCCTTTTTCATCTACGTCTACACCTATATTTAAACCTATAAATAGACAAGTAATATTTCCTGAAAATGAAATATTAAAATCAATCGCATCTAGATTAGCAAATTTAGACAAGGGTGTAGGAATCAATAATATCGACGAAAACGATAATGAATCTATTCAATCCTCTACTCAATCTGATAATAATGATCAAGAAATAAATCGTATAAGAAATAAAATAAGATCAAATAAACCCTATTATAAAAGACATACTCCACCCGATTTACTATATGAAGAACAATATAACCAAAATAGAAATATATACACTGGAGATGGTATTTAAGAATGGAATATAGATGGCAAATCAGAATACCAAATTATGTCTGTATTACAAGAAATGGGTATGGCTTCCATATCCTATAAAGCTAGAGGTAATTCTGATAAACAAGCATGCGTATTACTAATAACTTGTTTTACTGGAGCTTTAAAATATTGGTGGGATAACTCACTAGACGTACCCACTCAAGATTCAATAACTAATCATGTAGAAATAAAAAAGGTAGAAGATAATGATGGTTTTATTGAAGATGTAGAACATCAGAATGCTGTAGAAGTCTTAATTTACACAATAACTATGCATTTTGTCAGAAATCCCAATGAGGAATCCGAAAGCAAGAAAATAATTTTAACCAATTTAAGATGTCCAACTTTGGGTGATTTTAAATGGTATAAAGATATTTTTGTCACAAATATATTTCAAAGAAAAGATTGTAATCAACCTTTTTGGAAAGAACGATTTATTTCAGGATTACCATCCTTTTTTGCTGAAAAAGTAATCAATAAATTAAAAGAATATTCTGGTGGACAACCTGTCCCTTGAAATACAATAACATATGGCCAATTATTCGCATTTGTTAAAAAAAGAAGGATTAGCTTTATGTCAAGAACATAAAGATAAAAAACGTAATGATAAATTCAAATTTAAACAAACAATGGGTTCGTTTTGCGAACAATATGGATATTCAAGACTTAATCCGCCATCAAGAATTAAATGTCTAAAACACAGGCAGAATAGGTCAAATAACATTAAGTATTATCAAAAATCAAAACATTACCAAAAACCCTTTAATAATAAAAATTCTTCAAACTATCCTAAACAAAAGAATTTTCAAAAGAAACCATTCAATAAATACAATAAATTCAAATCTACAAATAATATGGTCTGCTGGAATTGCAAACGTCCTGGACATAGATCCACGGATTGCAAAATGAAGAAAAAAATAAACGAAATATTCCAAGATCAACCTGATATCCAAGAAAAATTAACAAAACTATTAATATCAGAATCTGAGTTATCAGAAAACGAGTACTCTAGTAATAATTCAGTAAATGAAATAGAAAACTTAAGTGATTCCTCTACCGAATCACAAGAAATTTCTGATAATTTATGTAATTGTAACGTAATCAACGTAATAACTAAAGATAATAATAAACAATTCTTATTAGACATTATAGACAAAATAAATGATCCTAATATTAAAAGAGAATACTTAACAAAATTAAAAGATATTATATATCAAGAGAATCAATTAGCTACTCCTCAACCGTTTAGTCTAAATAAAATATTTGAAAAATATCCAACTCAAAGTTTATTTAAACAAGTAACAACTGGTGAATTACAACATGAAGTTAAACAATTCAAAACACAAATAAAAGATTTACAAATACTTGTTAATCAACAAGATTTAAAGCAATTACAAATAGACGCTCGTCTATCTTTAATAGAATCACCAAACCTTAATCAAGCATCTTCAAGCAATAAAAATTTAGAAAATAATGATACTCACTTAGACCAAAATGAAGAATATATAAACAACATTAATAAAATAAATTATCAAAAATGGTATACTAAGATTACATTACATATAGGACATGATTTCAAAATTAATACAATAGCATTACTAGATTCTGGTGCAGACTATAACTGCATTCGAGAAGGTCTTATACCTACTAAATTTTATGAAAAAACCACTGAACGCCTTAGCGGCGCCAATGGAAGTAATTTAAAAGTAAAATATAAATTACCATGCGCAAAAATCTGTAATCAAGGATATTGTTTTAAAAACCAATTTATCCTAGTTAAAGATTTAACACAAGGAGTAATATTAGGAACACCATTCTTTACTCAAATATATCCTTTTAAAGTATCTGAATATGGTATAACAACAAAAGTTGTAGGGACAAAAATGTTAAATTACTTCCTTAAACCACAAAAACAACATCTATTAACCACCCACTATACAAAACCCATTACCCTCAAAGAGCTCCAAACCATTACCAATCGAGTTTTTTATGCAGACAGTCTCTACCCTACAGATAATGTACTCAATAATAGAACTTTCTATGAGTATATTCTAGTAGACTCTGG
The DNA here is from genome assembly GCA_028015245.1 of Cardamine occulta. Lineage (NCBI taxonomy): Eukaryota > Viridiplantae > Streptophyta > Magnoliopsida > Brassicales > Brassicaceae > Cardamine > Cardamine occulta. Next base: position 15,290,988 of record CM051362.1, read on the forward strand.
TTCTGTCGAAATAACTCACTACCCAGACAAAACCAATCCTAACCTTATATCTTATTCAACCTGCAAGATTCTTCGTATACAATCTGTCCAAGAACTTGGATTTATTCATAACCACACAACCAAACCTTTCTCTACCCCCGGTTATCATATTAACGGATATACCTACATCGATAATATCAATGCCTTCTCCCGAACCTTTTATCTAAGAACCTACGATCATTCTTGGTTGATTACCTTTGATCGTAATTGCCCTAAAAACGTCCCTGGTTGGTTCTACGAGTGGTGGCACTGGCTGGGTCCTACCAAGGAAATCTACCCAACAGATATCCTCAAAAACGCCTACCCATTCTATCTAAAACATATTCATCAACAGCCCATTGGGCCTCTAAACCTTATTGCCTTTCACATTGACATGGGAATCCCATGGATATGTTCATGGCATTTCAACGTTGCCATCTTTCTCCCGGACATGCCTTGCTCATTACTCCGAGAAATACGCATCAAATGGTGGGACAAGTTTAATCTTGACCGCTGTTCCTTAGCCAATATTCAAAAAAAATTTCAGATAAGCAAAGACGTTCACATGGCTATACAGGCTGTCTCTAAATCATTACCCCTTCTTCAACCACAACAAATTACTACACCATCTACATCAAAAACCAAACCATCTACAAAACCCCCTTCTAAAACTTCTACTCAGAAAAAACCTACGAGTCCATCTCACTCGACCAGCTCATCAAAATCGGCCTCTCGCCGATCCGCTAAGCAAGCAAAACTACAAAAGATCATCGCCACAATAAGTCAACAAATGGAATCCTCCGATGATGAAGAGGACGATAACCAATCTTTCGACACTATTCAATCAGACGACCCATACGGTGGCCCCTTAGGACAAGATCCATTTGATATTTTTAAAAAAAAAAAAAAAAAAAAAAAACCCAATAATGAGGTTAACTTAACACCTGATAGCAATATCAAAGTTAAGGCTATTCCGAAGCAAACGGATCTCGGTAAAGAATAATCAAATCCGTTTATAGCTGATGCTTTGCTCAAAAGCATGTTGGATGTATAGACATCCAGATAAATTATTCAATGTATATTCTAGTAGACTCTGTATCTTATGTATTTTAATTACTACTTGTACTATCCCGACGAAATTAATAATCTACAGAGTATAGCTGTATGGAAAGACTATGTATTTAAGAAGTCAAGATCGCAACACCAAGAAAATGGGACCCACCTCCGACATATGGGACCCACTTATACACACAGCAAGCACTCAAAACGTAAGCAATGACGTAAGCAAAATGTCGGCACCATTACAGGACGACACGTAGCAACACACTGACGCAAGCAATGACATAAGCAAGCACCCAACTTTCCCTATAAATACCCAACTCTACTATCAGAGGGAGCACAAGCGATTTCTCGCACAACTTTCTCTCTCTACAAATCTCTCTACTCTTTGTAATCACTTTTACTTAGCTCTTGTAATCAAAGTTTTAATAAAAATTACTTTTTCAAAACCGCGTCTACGCTAGTAAGTAAATCCAGTACGGACAACGAGAACCCTGAGTCTTCGGACAATATTGGCTCCTTCGACTTATCGTGTGGTTGCACTTCTAAGTATTTGTACCCTCATTCGTCGATAGTATCTCGGTTTTATTAAGCAAAAAAATTTTTTTTTTTATGGTAGCAGAGCATTTATTCCAAGTATTTGTACCCTCATTTTTTTTTTATGGTATCAGAGCCAAAGTGAATAGAAGTCGTGAAGTCTCAAAGTAGTTGATGCATGCTACCAAGGTGGAGAAGCAAGTCAAAGTAAGAAACAAGCATTATAGCTTATCCCATAGTTCTGTTGGTGTTATGAATCTCATAGGATTTTCTAATGGTGAATTTGGAACTTGTAGCAAGAAGACTCTTATGGATGTTGAAACAACACCTCTTGATGTGAATATGAAGAGTCAATGCTTTCATTTCCAAGGATTTGACAATTTTAAAGCTTTGATTCCCCAAAACAGAGTTATGACCCTTATGATAGAAATGAGTATGAATAGAAGTGGTGAAGTCTTAAAGTAGTTGATGCATGCTACCAAGGTGGAGAAGCAAGTCAAAGTAAGAACAAACATTATAGTTTATCCCACAGTTATGTTAACTGTTTGAATCTCATAGGATTTTGTAATGGTGAATTTGTGACTTGTAGCAAGAAGACTCTAATGGATGTTGAAACAACACCTTTTGATGTGAATATGAAGAATCAATGTTTTCATTTCCAAGGATTTAACTACATTAAAGATTAGAATCCCAAAAATGGAACTATGATCCTTCTTGATAGAAATGAGAGTGAATAGAAGTGTTGAAATCTCAAAGTAGTTGAAGCATGCTACCAAGGTGGAGAAGCAAGTCAAAGTAAGAAACAAGCATTATATCTGATCCCACAGTTCTGTTTGTTGTTTGAATCTCATAGGATTTACTAATGGTGAAATTGGGACTTGTAGCAAGAAGACTCATATGGAGTCTGAAACAACACCTTTTGATGTAAATATGAAGAATCAATCCTTTCATTTACAAAGATTTGACCATTTTCAAGCTTAGAATCCCAAAAAAGAGCTATGGCCCTTCATGATAGAAATGAGAGTGAATAGAAGTGTTAAAATCTCAAAGTAGTTAAAGCATATTACCAAGGTGGAGAAGCAAGTCAAAGTAAAAAAAAAAACATTGTAGCTTATCCTACAATTCCGTTAGTTCTTTGAATCTGATAGGAGTTTCTAATGGTAAATTTGGGTGTTGTATCAATAAGACTAATATGGAGGTTGAAACAACACCTATTGACGTAAATATGAAGAATCAATGCATTCATTTCCAAGGATTTGACCATTTTTAAGCTTTGATTCCAAAAAACGGAGTTATCACCCTTATGATAGAAATGAGTGTGAATAGAAGTGTTGAAGTCTCAAAGTAGTTGATGCATGCTACCAAGGTGGAGAAGTAAGTCAAAGTAAGAAAAAAGCATTATAGTTTATCCCATAGTTATGTTAGTTGTTTGAATCTTATAGGATTTTGTAATGGTGAATTTGTGACTTGTAGCAAGAAGATAAATATGGAGGCTAAAACAAAACCTTTTGATGTGAATAAGAAGAATCAATGCTTTCATTTCCAAGGATTTGACCATATTCAAGATTAGAATCCCAAAAACTGAACTATGACCCTTCATGATAGAAATGAGAGTGAATAGAAGTGTTGAAATCTCAAAGTAGTTGAAGCATGCTATCAAGGTGGAGAAGCAAGTCAAAGTAAAAAACAAGCATTATAGCTTCTCCCATAGTTCTGTTGGTGTTATGAATCTCATAGGATTTACTAATGGTGAATTTGGAACTTGTAGCCAGAAGACTCTTATGGATGTTGAAACAACACCTTTTTATGTGAATATGAAGAATCAATTCTTTCATTTCTAAGGATTTTGCCATTTTCAAGCTTAGAATCCCAAAAACGGAGCTATGACCTTTCATGATAGAAATTAGAGTGAATAGAAGCGTTGAAGTCTCAAAGTAGTTGAAGCATGCTACCAAGGTGGAGAAGCATGTCAAAGTAAGAAACAAGCATTATAGCTTATCCCACAGTTCTGTTAGTTGTTTGAATCTCATAGGATTTACTAATGGTGAAGTTGGGACTTGTAGCAAGAAGACTCATATGGAGGCTGAAACAACACCTTTTGATATAAATATAAAGAATCAATCCATTCATTTCCAAGGATTTGACCATTTTCAAGCTTAGAATCCGAAAAACAGAGCTATGGCCCTTCATGATAGAAATGAGAGTGAATAGAAGTGTTGAAGTCTCAAAGTAGTTGAAGCATACTAGCAAAGTGGAGAAGCAAGTCAAAGTAAGAAACAAGCATTATAGCTTATCCCACAGTTCTGTTAGTTGTTTGAATCTCATAGGATTTACTAATGGTGAAGTTGGGACTTGTAGCAAGAAGACTCATATGGAGGCTGAAACAACACCTTTTGATGTAAATATGAAGAATCAATCCATTCATTTTCAAGGATTAGACCATTTTCAAGCTTAGATTCCGAAATTACAAGTATCATACAAGTATCTCGGTTTTATGCTTAATAAAACCGAGATACCATAAAAAAAAAAAATTATGCTTAATAAAACCGAGATACTATCGACGAATAAGGGTACAAATACTTGGAAGTGCAACCACACGATAAGTCGAAGGAGCCAATATTGTCCGAAGATTAAGCGGTTTTGAAAAAGTAATTTTTATTAAAACTTTGATTACAAGAGCTAAGTAAAAGTGATTACAAAGAGTAGAGAGATTTGTAGAGAGAGAAAGTTGTGCGAGAAATCGCTTGTGCTCCCTCTGATAGTAGAGTTGGGTATTTATAGGGAAAGTTGGGTGCTTGCTTATGTCATTACTTGCGTCAGTGTGTTGCTACGTGTCGTCCTGTAATGGTGCCGACATTTTCCTTACGTCATTGCTTACGTTTTGAGTGCTTGCTGTGTGTATAAGTGGGTCCCATATGTCGGAGGTGGATCCCATTTTCTTGGTATTGCGATCTTGACTTCTTAAATACATAGTCTTTCCATACAGCTATACTCTGTAGATTATTAATTTCGTCGGGATAGTACAAGTAGTAATTAAAATACATAAGATACAGAGTCTACTAGAATATACATTGAATAATTTATCTGGATGTCTATACATCCAACATGCTTTTGAGCAAAGCATCAGCTATAAACGGATTTGATTATTCTTTACCGAGAGTCGTTTGCTTCGGAATAGCCTTAACTTTGATATTGCTATCAGGTGGGATAAGCTATAATGCTTGTTTCTTACTTTGACTTGCTTCTCAACTTTGGTTGCATGCTTTAACTACTTTGAGATTTCAACACTTCTATTCACTCTCATTTCTATCATGAAGGGCCATAGCTCTGTTTTTGGGATTCTAAGCTTGAAAATGGTCAAATCCTTGAAAATGAATGGATTGATTCTTCATATTTACATCAAAAGGTGTTGTTTCAGCCTCCATATGAGTCTTCTTGCTACAAGTCCCAACTTCACCATTAGTAAATCCTATGAGATTCAAACAACTAACAGAACTATGGGATAAGCTATAATGCTTGTTTCTTACTTTGACTTGCTTCTCCACCTTGCTAGTATGCTTCAACTACTTTGAGACTTCAACACTTCTATTCACTCTCATTTCTATCATGAAGGGCCATAGCTCTTTTTTCGGATTCTAAGCTTGAAAATGGTCAAATCCTTGGAAATGAATGGATTGATTCTTTATATTTATATCAAAAGGTTTTGTTTCAGCCTCCATATGAGTCTTCTTGCTACAAGTCCCAACTTCACCATTAGTAAATCCTATGAGATTCAAACCACTAACAGAACTGTGGGATAAGCTATAATGCTTGTTTCTTACTTTGACATGCTTCTCCACCTTGGTAGCATGCTTCAACTACTTTGAGACTTCAACGCTTCTATTCACTCTAATTTCTATCAAGAAAGGTCATAGCTCCGTTTTTGGGATTCTAAGCTTGAATATGGTCAAATCCTTGGAAATGAAAGCATTGATTCTTCTTATTCACATCAAAAAGTTTTGTTTTAGCCTCCATATTTATCTTTTTGCTACAAGTCACAAATTCACCATTACAAAATCCTATAAGATTCAAACAACTAATATAACTGTGGGATAAACTATAATGCTATTTTCTTACTTTGACTTACTTCTCCACCTTGGTAGCATGCATCAACTACTTTGAGACTTCAACACTTCTATTCACACTCATTTCTATCATAAGGGTGATAACTCCGTTTTTTGGAATCAAAGCTTAAAAATGGTCAAATCCTTGGAAATGAATGCATTGATTCTTCATATTTACATCAATAGGTGTTGTTTCAACCTCCATATTAGTCTTATTGATACAACACCCAAATTTACCATTAGAAACTCTTATCAGATTCAAAGAACTAACGGAACTGTAGGATAAGCTACAATGTTTTTTTTCTTACTTTGACTTGCTTCTCCACCTTGGTAATATGCTTTAACTACTTTGAGATTTTAACACTTCTATTCACTCTCATTTCTATCATGAAGGGCCATAGCTCTTTTTTGGGATTCTAAGCTTGAAAATGGTCAAATCTTTGTAAATGAAAGGATTGATTCTTCATATTTATATCAAAAGGTGTTGTTTCAGACTCCATATGAGTCTTCTTGCTACAAGTCCCAATTTCACCATTAGTAAATCCTATGAGATTCAAACAACAAACAGAACTGTGGGATAAGATATAATGCTTGTTTCTTACTTTGACTTGCTTCTCCACCTTGGTAGCATGCTTCAACTACTTTGAGATTTCAACACTTTTATTCACTCTCATTTCTATCATGAAGGATCATACTTCCATTTTTGGGATTCTAATCTTTAATGTAGTCAAATCCTTGGAAATGAAAACATTGATTCTTCATATTCACATTAAAAGGTGTTGTTTCAAAATCCATTAGAGTCTTCTTGCTACAAGTCACAAATTCACCATTACAAAATCCTATGAGATTCAAACAGTTAACATAACTGTGGGATAAACTATAATGTTTGCTCTTACTTTGACTTGCTTCTCCACCTTGGTAGCATGCATCAACTACTTTGAGACTTCACCACTTCTATTCATACTCATTTCTACCATAAGGGTCATAACTCTGTTTTTGGGAATCAAAGCTTGAAAATGGTCAAATCCTTGGAAATGAAAGGCATTGATTCTTCATATTCACATCAATATGTGTTGTTTCACCCTCCATATGAGTCGTCTTACTACAAGTCCCAAATTCACCATTAGAAACTCCTATGAGTTTCAAAGAACTAACAAAACTATGGGATAAGCTATAATGCTTGTTTCTTACTTTGACTTGCTTCTCAACCTTGGTAACATGCTTCAACTACATTGAGATTTTAACACATCTATTCACTCTCATTTCTATCATGAAGGGCCATAGCTCTGTTTTTGGGATTCTAAGCTTGAAAATGGTCAAATCCTTGAAAATGAATGGATTGATTCTTCATATTTACATCAAAAGGTGTTGTTTCAGCCTCCATATGAGTCTTCTTGCTACAAGTCCCAACTTCACCATTAGTAAATCCTATGAGATTCAAACAACTAACAGAACTATGGGATAAGCTATAATGCTTGTTTCTTACTTTGACTTGCTTCTCCACCTTGCTAGTATGCTTCAACTACTTTGAGACTTCAACACTTCTATTCACTCTCATTTCTATCATGAAGGGCCATAGCTCTGTTTTTCGGATTCTAAGCTTGAAAATGGTCAAATCCTTGGAAATGAATGGATTGATTCTTTATATTTATATCAAAAGGTTTTGTTTCAGCCTCCATATGAGTCTTCTTGCTACAAGTCCCAACTTCACCATTAGTAAATCCTATGAGATTCAAACCACTAACAGAACTGTGGGATAAGCTATAATGCTTGTTTCTTACTTTGACATGCTTCTCCACCTTGGTAGCATGCTTCAACTACTTTGAGACTTCAACGCTTCTATTCACTCTAATTTCTATCAAGAAAGGTCATAGCTCCGTTTTTGGGATTCTAAGCTTGAATATGGTCAAATCCTTGGAAATGAAAGCATTGATTCTTCTTATTCACATCAAAAAGTTTTGTTTTAGCCTCCATATTTATCTTTTTGCTACAAGTCACAAATTCACCATTACAAAATCCTATAAGATTCAAACAACTAATATAACTGTGGGATAAACTATAATGCTTTTTTCTTACTTTGACTTACTTCTCCACCTTGGTAGCATGCATCAACTACTTTGAGACTTCAACACTTCTATTCACACTCATTTCTATCATAAGGGTGATAACTCCGTTTTTTGGAATCAAAGCTTAAAAATGGTCAAATCCTTGGAAATGAATGCATTGATTCTTCATATTTACATCAATAGGTGTTGTTTCAACCTCCATATTAGTCTTATTGATACAACACCCAAATTTACCATTAGAAACTCCTATCAGATTCAAAGAACTAACGGAACTGTAGGATAAGCTACAATGTTTTTTTTCTTACTTTGACTTGCTTCTCCACCTTGGTAATATGCTTTAACTACTTTGAGATTTTAACACTTCTATTCACTCTCATTTCTATCATGAAGGGCCATAGCTCTTTTTTGGGATTCTAAGCTTGAAAATGGTCAAATCTTTGTAAATGAAAAGATTGATTCTTCATATTTATATCAAAAGGTGTTGTTTCAGACTCCATATGAGTTTTCTTGCTACAAGTCCCAATTTCACCATTAGTAAATCCTATGAGATTCAAACAACAAACAGAACTGTGGGATAAGATATAATGCTTGTTTCTTACTTTGACTTGCTTCTCCACCTTGGTAGCATGCTTTAACTACTTTGAGATTTCAACACTTCTATTCACTCTCATTTCTATCATGAAGGATCATACTTCCATTTTTGGGATTCTAATCTTTAATGTAGTCAAATCCTTGGAAATGAAAACATTGATTCTTCATATTCACATTAAAAGGTGTTGTTTCAAAATCCATTAGAGTCTTCTTGCTACAAGTCACAAATTCACCATTACAAAATCCTATGAGATTCAAACAGTTAACATAACTGTGGGATAAACTATAATGTTTGTTCTTACTTTGACTTGCTTCTCCACCTTGGTAGCATGCATCAACTACTTTGAGACTTCACCACTTCTATTCATACTCATTTCTATCATAAGGGTCATAACTCTGTTTTTGGGAATCAAAGCTTGAAAATGGTCAAATCCTTGGAAATGAAAGGCATTGATTCTTCATATTCACATCAATATGTGTTGTTTCACCCTCCATATGAGTCGTCTTACTACAAGTCCCAAATTCACCATTAGAAACTCCTATGAGTTTCAAAGAACTAACAAAACTATGGGATAAGCTATAATGCTTGTTTCTTACTTTGACTTGCTTCTCAACCTTGGTAACATGCTTCAACTACATTGAGATTTTAACACATCTATTCACTCTCATTTCTATCATGAAGGGTCATAACTCCATTTTTGGAATTCTAAGCTTGAAAATTGTCAAACCCTTGGAAATGAAAGCATTGATTATTCATATTCACATCAAAAGTTGTTGTTTCACCCTCCATTAAAAACTCATGTGAGTTTCAAAGAACTAACGGAACTGTGGGATAGGCTATAATGCTTCTTTCTTACTTTGACTTGTTCTCCAACTTGGTAGCATGCTTCAACTACTTTGAGATTTTAACACATATATTCTCTCTCATTTATATCATGAAGGGTCATAACTCCGTTTTTCGGATTCTAAGCTTGAAAATGGTCAAGTCCTTGGAAATGAAAGCATTGATTATTCATATTCACATAAAAATGTGTTGTTTCAACCTCCATATAAGTCTTATTGCTGCAACTACCAAATTCACCATTAGAAACTCCTATGAGATTCAAACAACTAACAAAATTGTGGGATAAGCTATAATGCATGTTTCTTACTTTGACTTGCTTCTGAACATTGGTTGCATGCTTTAACTACTTTGAGATTTCAACACTTCTATTCACTCTCATTTCTATCATGAAGGGCCATAGCTCTGTTTTTGGGATTCTAAGCTTGAAAATGGTCAAATCCTTGGAAATGAATGGATTGATTCTTCATATTTATGTCAAAAGGTGTTGTTTCAGCCACCATATGAGTCTTCTTGCTATAAGTCCCAACTTCACCATTAGGAAATCCTATGAGATTCAAACAACTAACATAACTGTGGGATAAGCTATAATGCTTGTTTCTTACTTTGACTTGCTTCTCCACCTTGGTAGTATGCTTCAACTACTTTGAGACTTCAACGCTTTTATTCACTCTCATTTTCTATCATGAAAGGTCATAACTCCGTTTTTGGGATTCTAAGCTTGAAAATGGTAAAATCCTTGGAAATGAAAGAATTGATTCTTCATATTCACATTAAAAGGTGTTGTATCAGCCTCCATATGAGTCTTCTTGCTATAAGTTCCAAATTCACCATTAGAAAATCCTATGAGATTCATTCCACCAACAGAACTATAGGATAAGCTATAATGCTTGTTTCTTACTTGGACTTGCTTCTCCACCTTGGTAGCATGCTTCAACTACTTTGAGATTTCAACACTTTTATTCACTCTCATTTCTATCATGGAGGGTTATAGTTCCATCTTTGGGATTCTAATCTTGAATATGGTCAAATCCTTGGAAATGAAAGTATTGATTCTTCATATTCACATCAAAAGGTGTTGTTTTAGCCTCAATATTTATCTTCTTGCTACAGGTCCCAAATTCACCATTACAAAATCCTTGAGATTCAAACAACTAACATAACTGTAGGATAAACTATAATGCTTGTTTCTTACTTTGACTTGCTTCTCCACCTTGGTAGCATGCATCAACTACTTTGAGACTTCAACACTTCTATTCACACTCATGTCTATCATAAGGGTCATAACTCCGTTTTTGGGAATCAAAGCTTGAAAATGGTCAAATCCTTGGAAATGAAAGCATTGATTATTCATATTCAGATCAAAATGTGTTGTTTCACCCTCCATATGAGTCTTATTGCTACAACTCCTAAATTCACCATTAGAAACTCATATGAGATGCAACCAACTAACAGAACTGTGGGATAAGCTACAATGCTTTTTTTCTTACTTGGACTTGCTTCTCCACACTACAGGAAAATCGCTCATTTATAGCGGCCGAAAAACGCTATGTGTCGATATCGCAACGTATTTAAAAACGCTATATCTGCGGCTGCGATAATAGGTTAGCGAGCTTTCGTACCGGTTTTACGTTATGCTATGTAAGTTATTTTTACAATAGCATTTTAGTATATGCAATTGTATTTTATGCTATTGCGTTTTTTTTGTGTTATTCATTTGTTATTTAACGTCATAATTGATACCTATATTGTAGCATTTTAGTTTTTTTGTGTTATTCTTTTGTTATTTAACGTCATAATTGATATCTATATTGTAGCATTGATCTGTTATCCATTTTTTGCAATGAGGACTTGTGTAATACAATTTCTTGGACCAACAAATATTCATAAATCAGAAGATGTTTTATTAAAACCAAAGTACATGTTCAAACACAAACACAACACCACTTATTCAAAGTACACAAGTTGGTCGTTTGGGCAAGCAACTATACTGCCCAAAGCATCAGCAATGATTTTAAGTTCTGAATTTGTTCTCCAAAGGGGTGCATCTTCAATAGTAGGAACATCAACCCATACCTTGCTTGCATTGGGACCCAAGCCGACATGATGAACTTCATCTTCTGGATTTGTTGAGAAAACTCGACCTTCTACAACCATTTTCCCATATCCTTTGCAATCTATGAGGATGCATTGCCTTTTCTCATTGTTGCTGGTTTTGGAGCTGTTACTAAAACTCTACAAAGAAAATTCCAGACCATTCATTACAAATAAATTCCAACAACAAATCATTCAGTTATAGAAGAAAATTGATCAGTTTCAACATTTTAAGGCTAAGAAGGTTTAGAGTCTTACCCCATGTAATCTACTTTTTGATATCCTAGGTGATGCTTCTATATTAGCCATAGAGATCTTATGGATAGGCCAAGCGATGTTCTCACCAAGTGCATCACCAATCACCAGCATTTCCTCATTTGGTCTCCATAGAGATCCATCTTTATTAAATACCCTATCAATCTTGACAATAACAGCATTTGGACCAAGAGGAATGTTGTTTACCAATGTTTTTGGGTCACTTGACCCAAGACGACCCTCAGCAATAACTTCATCATCCTTAAGCCAATCATAGATGAGAATTTTATCCTCCTTTGCATCTGTAGCCTACAGAGTGATGTTTAAAAGCAAAACCAACAATAGATTAGTTATCAACATGACTCAGATACTTTAAAATTTACAACATTATATTTAAACCGTTACTGATGAATCAAAAGTCTTATTAATCGCCGAAGAGTCCAGCTCATCCAAAATGATCTTATCAAATTGCCATGCAATTTTCAATCCAACAGCTTGGCCAATTTTTGTCACAGTTGACGTAGGCCTCTAGACAGATGCTTCTTCATCTATAACTGACTTAACAAGAATAGCAGCCGCATTAGGACCAAGTGGAATGCGTCCAATCTTGTATGTTGGCTCAGCTGAGCAGAATTCTCCTTCTCCGATGACAACGTCATCCATTGAACACCAGTCTAAAATCTGACACCTAGGTCCTCCTTTGCAAAGATCACTAACCTCAGAATAAGAGACATCATCCCGTTGCTTCTGGAAGAAAAGGAAAACTACAAGTTAAACGGCAATGATTCAAATTGCTAACTTAGAAGAATAGACTTGATGTTAACTTACGTTTTTTGATGTAGTTAAGCCACGAACTTGATCCTGCAAACCACGAACTACATCCACCAATTCAGCTTGTTTAGCTTCCAGCTTCTGTACATGTGAGTCTCTAGCATGCATGAATGCTAGCTTGGTAGCAGTTACCCCTCTGCCCATTCCTCTAATTCTTCCTGGTTTGTCTTTGCCTAGGACCTGAATCGCAGCATCATCTTCAACACTCATACTGGTAGTGGATTCCATTTCACTGTCAATTGATTTGATTTTTTCCTGATTTCAAATATATGATCTCAATTAGTAGAACCTAAACGAATAAGAGACTAGCTAAAAAGATTATGAATGCTTACAATAGTTTCTTCAAACTCTGGCCTCAATATCCCATCTGAATGTGTGTGTCCTGCTACCCAAACCTTACTCCTAGTCACTTTTGTGGGGTCTGAACTCGTCTTCTTCTACAATTAACAAAAGCATATTACGTACATATTACTAGTTCCTGCAATCTTTATTTAATCTTTTGACTTATAGATTATAATCCATACAGGGGCAGAACATCTGCAGAGGATTACCCAACGTCTTTGCTGATGCAAACACAAAAGCACGTGCACCTTCCTCATACTCAACGCTTGCCCTGTCATTTACCAAAAGATTCAAATTACGATTAGCATTAGATTCTAAGCTCTGTGAAAGATTTTGACAAAACTAAAAATACAAGTCCATACCTCGGAAGCCAAACCCATGACTTGTCCATTTTACAACACCGCAACATCTCCCACACCAAAGTGAGATCAAAGAACAGTGGAGTCAGACCCAGAAATAGTGAAACAAACGAAATCGATGACCTAAATCGAAACCACTAATTGAAATGATGACCTTGTGAAAATAGCCCCAAATTGAAACGAAAACCCTAAAATTTCCCAAACCCTTTTCTCAAAGATGTTTGTAAACCAGCGATAATAGTTTCTAAACCCTAAATATCTATGACATCGAGCAGCAAGAACCAAATTAAAGCTAACCTTGAATCAAAAAGTTTTGCTTCTGACAAATCGAGGTTGATTAGGAGGCGGACAGCTTTGGAAATCGATGTGCATGATAGCAGGAGGAGAGTGAGAATAGAAGAGGAGCTTAAGAAATCAAAGAAGATGCAAAATCTGAAAGTGAAACTAGCAGGAGAGTGAAAGGAGATGAATTTCTCTGAGTGAGATGAGAGGGAACGAGAATGGAGGGATTCTGAAAATTTCACTAAGTGTTAAGCGGGGCAAATAAGTTTATTAATTTGTCTTCCCGCTTTCAACTTAGATAGCGCTTTAAAATAATAATGCTATGTATTCTAAGCGTCACCATTTTTTTCAATACACCCGATAAGTTCATAGCGTTTACAAAATAACAAACGCTATGAAAAACTAAACCATAGCAAAATAACAAGAAACGCTATAATGCATCGCTATAAATGCCTCATATTCCTGTAGTGTACCTTGGTAGCATGTTACAACTACTTTGAGATTTCAACAATTTTATTCACTCTCATTTCTATCATGAAGTGCCATAGCTCTGTTTTTGGGATTCTAAGCTTGAAAATGGTCAGATCCTTGGAAATGAAAGGATTGATTCTTTATATTTATATCAAAAGGTGTTGTTTCAGCCTCCATATGAGTCTTCTTGCTACAAGTCCCAAAGTCCTATGAGATTCAAACAACTAACAAAACTGTGGGATAAGCTATAAACTTGTTTTTTACTTTGACTTGCTTCTCCACCTTGGTAGCATGCTTTAACTACTTTGAGACTTCAACGCTTCTATTCACTCTCATTTCTATCATGAAAGGTCATAGCTTCGTTTATGGGATTCTAAGCTTAAAAATGGTAAAATCCTTGGAAATGAAAGTAATGATTTTTCATATTCACATAAAAAGGTGTTGTTTCTTCCTCTATTTGAGTCTTCTTGCTACAAGTCCTAAATTCACCATTAGAAAATCCTATGAGATTCATACCACCAACAGAACTATGGGATAAGCTATAATGCTTGTTTCTTAGTTTGACTTGCTTCTCCACCTTGGTAGCATGCCTCAACTACTATGAGATTTCAACACTTCTATTCACTCTCATTTCTATCATGAAGGGTCATAGCTCTATTTTTGTGATTCTAAGCTTGAAAATGGTCAGATCGTTGGAAATGAAAGGATTGATTCTTCATATTTATATCAAAAGGTGTTGTTTCAGCCTCCATATGAGTCTTCTTGCTACAAGTTCCAAATTCAAGATTAGAAAATCCTATGAGATTCAAAGAACTAACACTTCTATTACTTTGAGACTTCAACACTTCTATTCACTCTCACTTCTATCATGAAGGGTCATAACTCCGTTTTTAGGATTCTATGCTTGAAAGTGGTCAAATCTTTGGAAATAAAAGTATTGATTCTTCATATTCTTATCAAAAGATGTTTTTTCAGCATCCATATGAATCTCCTTTCTACAACTCCCAAATTCACCATTAAAAACTCGTATGAGATTCAAAGAACTAACAGAACTGTGGGATAAGCTATAATGCTTGTTTCTTACTTGACTTTTGTCCACCTTGGTAGCATGCTTCAACTACATTGAGATTTTAACACATATATTCACTCTCATTTCTATCATGAAGGGTCATAACTCCATTTTTGGAATTCTAAGCTTGAGAATATTCAAACCCTTGGAAATGAAAGCATTGATTATTCATATTCACATCAAAATGTGTTTTTTCACCCTCCATATGTGATACAAGCACGGAATCACACCGAGCTTAGATCACTTGATGATCAAAGAATTCCAAGCTTTGACTCGCGGAAGGTGGAATTGAAGGTAGAGATGGAGGTGATGTTTTGTGATTCACTCTCTCAATCTGTGGGCTTCATTGACTCGCTCAATCGGTGGAGAACTAGACTTGTTTGAATCACACAAACAATCCTAATCCTATAATCTTAAGAATCAAATGAATCTCTCAAATGAAACTTAAAGACAAACTTTAAACAAAGACAGCCTTTGAATAAAAAGCAAACTTGTATATTTCTTAGATGATTGATAGGTGATTTACAAGAAGAACGAGATGAGCTTTTATAGGCTCAGAATACAATGGTCCTAAGGTCTAAAACAAGAAACAAATCGCAGAATTAAAAGAAAATATGGCCGTTGAAAGTTTAATGATTAAATCGGCCAAATAAGGCAAGTGGAGCCTTTGCTTGTATCTTGTCAACTTGGGGAGGAAGGTGCATGTCCTTAGAAGCCTCTGATTGTCTTGGAGTGTTTCTAGAACTAGTGAAGGCTGAGGAAAACGTGACCTTTGTGAGTTAAAGGCATGATGATCCGAATATGGCAAGATCGGGTCCTGATATGGAAGATGAATGTGTGGGAGGATCCTTTGGTTTAGAAAATTCATATCTCCTGATCCAAAATTGATTTTGGTTCGATTCCACTTCGAGGTGCTCTCTAGATGAGATGAGAATGTAATGGAAGTGGTGGTTAAGCTGGAACAATTAGCCTTGGGCTCTTGTGCACCAACAAGTTGCTGCCTCATTAAAACCTTACCGGGAAAACCCATTGGGATAAAACCACAGTGAAGGAAAAAGAGTACAATCCTTGAAGATGTCTTTATCCATCTCATCATGACCTGAGGAACTCCAATATTGGTTCTTGGTTCAAGTTCCTTATTTACTTGAGACTTGTTTGGTCCTTTGAGTGTTGATTTGCTCTCCTCGGTCTCGTCGTCTTGTCTTTGCTCCATGTGATCTCTCTCATGGTTGGTGCTAGGTTTGATGACCGCATCACACCCTCTGATATGATTCTCGGTGAGAATCTCCCTAGAACCGGCACTTTCGAGGGGTATGATCAAAATGATCGGATAGTGGATAGATGGGTGGAATGATTGGATCGCACAAAGGCTGCGGAAGGCCTCTGATATTTCCTCAATGGCTTAATCGAGATATGACACACTCGGATTAGCCAATGTTTTGAATCGAGGATATAACACACCTTAATTCGAATGGATTGATGGATATGACTCACCAACAATCAGAAGTTGTTCTTCAGAGAACACAAGAGAAATCACTCTTAAAAGTTTTATCAAAAAGATTGAATGATCCGAAAATAAGGAAAAACACAAGTTATATGAAAAAAGATGGAGTAAAACTAAAGTTAATGGATCAGAAATTACAGCATCATTAAACTTCACAGATCTGATGGATTCTTGAACTTCCAGCGTCGACTCTTCCACTTATTTTGACCGATGTTTGGACAAATATTGAAGGGCTTGGTCGATTGTTGGTCGGATTATTGATCACATGACTTAGCTAGCCTTTATTCACCTTTGGGCTTGAAATTCAGAAATAACCTTCCATCATTTATTGGACTTGGACTGGACTTTGTACTTGGACTTGGACTCTTGTAGACTAACTGGATTAGAGTGACCCATTTGCCTCATTAAAACCTTCCTTTGGAAAACCCATTGGGACAAAACCAAAGGCTAGGAAAAAGAGTACAAACAAATCACCCGCTTGTTAGTCCACTCGAGTAACCACGACCAGTTTAAGTGGTACGTCTCCAAACTGAGTTGTATCTGGCTTCACTTGAGTGAGGAATGTGGTGATCGCATTCCCGAATTCCTTGGCTCTAGATCTTGTCATCGGACCACTTGGTACCGTTAAAACGTCCTCGGCTTCAAGCGGTTCTTGTAAGCTCTCCATGATCACATCACCCTCCCTCTTCAAAAGGTTTTGACCTCAAAACTTGATTACCTGCACTAAGAGAATGCAAGTTATCTTTCATCCTCCTTTGGGGGTTTAAAACCTTACCTCGGTTTGTTGGTGATTCATTGAAGCATGCTACGTCGGGTGGCTCTTCTTTGATCAGAATGTTGTCGATGAAATCCCTTGTTTGTTAGGGTCTGGGAAACACACCATGAACTCTGGAGATGGCATGTGATTACACGCAGCTGGTTCCTCCAAGTCATCCGGGTTAAATTCCATTTGGATGTGGTTTCTCTTCGGGTTTTGTACTACTTTAGGGTACCTGTCCTTTCTTTTAAACTTAATAGAAAAATCAAGTGCATTAAATCTGGAACAAAGGTACTTATAATAGCATTCTTGAGACTATAAGTGAGCATAATATTTTTACAATAATTAATGAACTCGTATTGATCACTTACTTGAGCTTGGGATGTTGTTTCTAAATGTTTCTTCTCAAGTTTCACTCTTCTTACCACTTCTTGAGTTTCATGCTTCTTGTTATGTCCTACAACATCAACCTTTGGCATAGACAAGAGAATTACCCTAGAACTGTAATTTTCAAAACTCACTTCAATAATGTCATTGCTTGCCTCCGGTGCACTTAGTTTTGATTCTATAGAAATATCGTTTATCATGTTTCTTTCAGGACAAGTCACAGCAAAATGACCTTGCTTATGACATCTATAACAGATTATTTCTTTAGATTTAGATAGCTTAGGAGACTTACATTGCTTTGGTTCACCGTGTGGTTCAAGCATTGAGCTTGGACTTTGCTTGTGAGCGACGACTTTTGCCATTGGTTCCTCCTCTTGTGCTTGAGTGATTAATGTGGCCTCAGTCCTCTTAATGGGTGCTGGTGTCGTCCTTCTCTTCAGTTTAGAACTGTATGGTTGCTTTGGAACCGACCTCTCCTTTGGAGCTGATTGGAATGAGAACTTCTTTGGAGTATAGTTCTTGTTTAGGGACTTTGGAACAAATGTCCGGTACATGCTTTGCTTGAGTAGTCCCCAAGTGTTGATTGGCTGGGAATTTTGACGCCAAAAATCTTCTTGTTGCCACAATTCTTGTGCTTCTCCAACTAGGGTGTCTAAGGCATAGGAAAGCATGTCTTTCTTAGATATGTGTTGGGAATGGAACCAATTCTCCATATCGTTCTCCCAATGTAAGTACGCTTCTGGTCCTTGTTCATGACCAGAAAACTGGATGTACCGAGGCTCTCCAGCTATGTCTTCATCCTCTTTGATGTAGGCTTCTTCAAAATCATCTCTTCCAGCCTCACTTTTGACATCCTCCTCTTCAACAAACTCTTCTGGAGACCTTTGAGACTCAGTCTCATCTTCATGGTTGAAGTAAGGAATCTCACACCATGGTCTATCCTCTTCGTCACGTTCTGAACCAGTCTCTTCATAGTTTTCTTCTTCATCATGGCATGATTCATCTTCAGCAAAACTTGACTCTTCTTCATAGGCGTGTTGCTTGAGCCTCTGTTCATCTCTTGATTTGTTTTGCAAATCAAATTCGTGGTGTTGATCCTCCAAACTGTCATGAAAGCCAACTTCTTCACAGAAACTTGATTCTGATTTTTCTTCATCACGCACATTAGTTTCTTCCTCTAAACCGATTTGAGAGCTAGTGACTCCAAGGTCTTCTTCTTCATAGAGCGCACTTTCTGACTCTGTCTCATCATCCCAGTGTTCTTCATTACGTTCATAGCCTTCTCCAGTACTGAATTCAGAATCAGCACCTCCTTCCCACGAGTTGGGGTCATATCCTTCGTCTCCACTCCATGAGGGGTCCAGTTCTTCACCCCAATCGATCTCTGAGGTGTTAAACTCACTTCTTTCATCCTCTACATCAGATTCATAGTCCATGGCGGATGGTTCCTGGAAAAGATTCAACACAATATCAAAGCTCTAGCAACTAAAAGAACCGATTTAGACAATTTGAGCCAATTGGACACAGTTTGGAAAACAACTTCGAAAAATTATTAAACGGACTCCAAAATTTGAAATTCCACTTGCTAAATCTTTTTAAAAGATTAAATTAACGAAATAAAAAAAGAAAAATATTTTTTTGGAAATTTTCGGATTTTATACGACTCAAACAAAACAGATCAAAATCCAGAAGCGATTTTTGATATGTCAGAGATTTAATTCTCAAACAAATACCAAACGAACTTCTAAATTCTGAGATAAAATGTTTATTGGTTTTTAAGACTCTAAGAAAAGCATAACAAAAGACGACATAATTTGTTTGAGTTTTTATGGATTTTATAAAATTGACACAACAAAATTGACGAAAAACTTAAACCGTGAAATCAGAAACTTTTTATGGGGTTTTTATTTATGAAATCGAAACAAATAACAAACTGAAGCAAATAATTTTTTCTTTGGTTTTTGTTTTATGAAAGATACTGAAGCAAACTAGGAAAAACAAAAGAAAGAAAAACGATTTTTATATGTTTTCGATTTTTTAACGAAGATTGAAACAACAAAACAGAAAATTAAAAGGGATAGAGGTTGGATGAATACAACCTGATTGGTAGGAGCTTTTGAAGCTCTGATACCAGATGATACAAGCACGGAATCACACTGAGCTTAGATCACTTGATGATCAAAGAATTCCAAGCTTTGACTCGCGGAAGGTGGAATTGAAGGTAGAGATGGAGGTGATGTTTTGTGATTAACTCTCTCAATCGGTGGAGAACTAGACTTGTTTGAATCACACAAACAACCCTAATCCTATAATCTCAAGAATCAAATGAATCTCTCAAATGAAACTTAAAGACAAACTTTAAACAAAGACAGCCTTTGAATAAAAAGCAAACTTGTATATTTCTTAGATGATTGAAAGGTGATTTCCAAGGAGAACGAAATGAGCTTTTATAGGCTCAGAATACAATGGTCCTAAGGTCTAAAACAAGAAACAAATCGCAGAATTAAAAGAAAATATGGCCGTTGGAGGTTTAATGATTAAATCGGCCAAATAAGGCAAGTGGAGCCTTTGCTTGTATCTTGTCAACTTGGGGAGGAAGGTGCGTGTCCTTAGAAGCCTCTGATTGTCTTGGAGTGTCTCTAGAACTAGTGAAGGCTGAGGAAAACGTGACCTTTGTGAGTTAAAGGCGTGATGATCCGAATATGGCAAGATCGGGTCCTGATACGGAAGATGAATGTGTGGGAGGATCCTTTGGTTTAGAAATTTCATATCTCCTGATCCAAAATTGATTTTGGTTCGATTCCAACTCTAAAAGCTTCCTTTGTGTGACAAGAATGTAGAAGAAGTTGGTTTGTAGCTTAATTCTTTGTGGTTCGGCCGTAATCCTCCAAATAGGGCAGGTAGGTCCAAACCAGGTGAGTTCAGATTCACCTGACTTGTAAAAATCATATCTTTTGTTTCTAAGCATCTCTTTACCTGATTCCAACTCTCAGAGCTTCCATTTTGAGTCAAGATTCCATAGCAGGTCTCCTCGTTGCTTGGTGCCTCCTGGTCTGGCGTGAATCCACCTTTTAATGTACATCGGTCCAAATCCGATATGTTAGAATTCAGCTGACTTGTAAAATCAATACCTCCTTCATCTGAACTGATAATTGGTTGATTCCACTTCGAGGTGCTCTCTAAATGAGATGAGAATGTAATGCAAGTGGTGGTTAAGCTGGAACAATTAGCCTTGGGCTCTTTTGCACCAACAAGTTGCTGCCTCGTTAAAACCTTACCGGGAAAACCCATTGGGATAAAACCACAATGAAGGAAAAAGAGTACAGTCCTTGTAGATGTCTTTATCCATCTCATCATGACCTAAGGAACTCCAATATTGGTTCTTGGTTCGAGTTCCTTATTTACTTGAGACTTGTTTGGTCCTTTGAGTGGTTATTTGCTCTCCTCGGTCTCGTCGGGCTTGTCTTTGCTCCATGTGATCTCTCTCATGGTTGGTGCTAGGTTTGATGACCGCATCAATATGAGTCTTATTGCTACAACTCCCAAATTCACCATTAGAAACTCCTATGAGATGCAAGGAACTAATAGAACTGTGGGATAAGCTACAATGTTTTTTTCTTACTTGGACTTGCTTCTCCACCTTGGTAGCATGCTTCAACTACTTTGAGATCTCAACACTTTTATTCACTCTCATTTCTATCATGAAGTGCCATAGCTCTGTTTTTGGGATTCTAAGCTTGAAAATGTTCAAATCATTGGAAATGAAAGTAATGATTCTTCATATTCACATAAAAAGGTGTTGTTTCATCTTCCATATGAGTCTTATTGCTACAAGTCCCAAATTCACCATTAGAAAATCCTATGATATTCAAACAACTAACAAAACTGTGGGATAAGCTATAATGCTTATTTCTTACTTTGACTTGCTTCGCCACCTTGGTAGCATGCTTTAACAACTTTGAGACTTCAACGCTTCTATGCATTCTCATTTCTATCATGAAAGTTCATCGCTTTGTTTTTGGGATTCTAAGCTTGAAAATGGTAAAATCCTTGAAAGTGGTGGTTAAGCTGGAATAATTAGCCTTGGGCTCTTGTGCACCAACAAGTTGCTGCCTCGTTAAAACCTTACCGGGAAAACCCATTGGGATAAAACCACAGTGAAGGAAAAAGAGTACAATCCTTGAAGATGTCTTTATCCATCTCATCATGACCTGAGGAACTCCAATATTGGTTCTTGGTTCAAGTTCCTTATTTACTTGAGACTTGTTTGGTCCTTTGAGTGTTGATTTGCTCTCCTCGGTCTCGTCTGCCTTGTCTTTGCTCCATGTGATCTCTCTCATGGTTGGTGCTAGGTTTGATGACCGCATCACACCCTCTAATATGATTCTCGGTGAGAATCTCCCTAGAACCGGCACTTTCGAGGGGTATGATCAAAATGATCGGATAGTGGATAGATGGGTGGAATGATTGGATCGCACAAAGGCTGCGGAAGGCCTCTGATATTTCCTCAATGGCTTAATCGAGATATGACACACTCGGATTAGCCAATGTTTTGAATCGAGGATATAACACACCTTGATTCGAATGGATTGATGGATATGACTCACCAACAATCAGAAGTTGTTCTTCAGAGAACACAAGAGAAATCACTCTTAAAAGTTTTATCAAAAAGATTGAATGATCCGAAAATAAGGAAAAACACAAGTTATATGAAAAAAGATGGAGTAAAACTAAAGTTAATGGATCAGAAATTAAAGCATCATTAAACTTCGAAAATCTGATGGATTCTTGAACTTCCAGCGTCGACTCTTCCACTTATTTTGACCGATGTTTGGACAAATATTGAAGGGCTTGGTCGATTGTTGGTCGGATTATTGATCACATGACTTAGCTAGCCTTTATTCACCTTTGGGCTTGAAATTCAGAAATAACCTTCCATCATTTATTGGACTTGGACTGGACTTTGTACTTGGACTTGGACTCTTGTAGACTAACTGGATTAGAGTGACCCATTTGCCTCATTAAAACCTTCCTTTGGAAAACCCATTGGGACAAAACCAAAGGCTAGGAAAAAGAGTACAAACAAATCACCCGCTTGTTAGTCCACTCGAGTAACCACGACCAGTTTAAGTGGTACGTCTCCAAACTGAGTTGTATCTGGCTTCACTTGAGTGAGGAATGTGGTGATCGCATTCCCGAATTCCTTGGCTCTAGATCTTGTCATCGGACCACTTGGTACCGTTAAAACGTCCTCGGCTTCAAGCGGTTCTTGTAAGCTCTCCATGATCACATCACCCTCCCTCTTCAAAAGGTTTTGACCTCAAAACTTGATTACCTGCACTAAGAGAATGCAAGTTATCTTTCATCCTCCTTTGGGGGTTTAAAACCTTACCTCGGTTTGTTGGTGATTCATTGAAGCATGCTACGTCGGGTGGCTCTTCTTTGATCAGAATGTTGTCGATGAAATCCCCTTGTTTGTTAGGGTCTGGGAAACACACCATGAACTCTGGAGATGGCATGTGATTACACGCAGCTGGTTCCTCCAATTCATCCGAAGTTAAATTCCATTTGGATGTGGTTTCTCTTCGGGTTTTGTACTCGCCTAGGGTACCTGTCCTTTCTTTTAAACTTAATAGAAAAATCAAGTGCATTAAATCTGGAACAAAGGTACTTATAATAGCATTCTTGAGACTATAAGTGAGCATAATATTTTTACAATAATTAATGAACTCGTATTGATCACTTACTTGAGCTGGGGATGTTGTTTCTAAATGTTTCTTCTCAAGTTTCACTCTTCTTACCACTTCTTGAGTTTCATGCTTCTTGTTATGTCCTACAACATCAACCTTTGGCATAGACAAGAGAATTACCCTAGAACTGTAATTTTCAAAACTCACTTCAATAATGTCATTGCTTGCCTCCGGTGCACTTAGTTTTGATTCTATAGAAATATCGTTTATCATGTTTCTTTCAGGACAAGTCACAGCAAAATGACCTTGCTTATGACATCTATAACAGATTATTTCTTTAGATTTAGATAGCTTAGGAGACTTACATTGCTTTGGTTCACCGTGTGGTTCAAGCATTGAGCTTGGACTTTGCTTGTGAGCGACGACTTTTGCCATTGGTTCCTCCTCTTGTGCTTGAGTGATTAATGTGGCCTCAGTCCTCTTAATGGGTGCTGGTGTCGTCCTTCTCTTCAGTTTAGAACTGTATGGTTGCTTTGGAACCGACCTCTCCTTTGGAGCTGATTGGAATGAGAACTTCTTTGGAGTATAGTTCTTGTTTAGGGACTTTGGAACAAATGTCCGGTACATGCTTTGCTTGAGTAGTCCCCAAGTGTTGATTGGCTGGGAATTTTGACGCCAAAAATCTTCTTGTTGCCACAATTCTTGTGCTTCTCCAACTAGGGTGTCTAAGGCATAGGAAAGCATGTCTTTCTTAGATATGTGTTGGGAATGGAACCAATTCTCCATATCGTTCTCCCAATGTAAGTACGCTTCTGGTCCTTGTTCATGACCAGAAAACTGGATGTACCGAGGCTCTCCAGCTATGTCTTCATCCTCTTTGATGTAGGCTTCTTCAAAATCATCTCTTCCAGCCTCACTTTTGACATCCTCCTCTTCAACAAACTCTTCTGGAGACCTTTGAGACTCAGTCTCATCTTCATGGTTGAAGTAAGGAATCTCACACCATGGTCTATCCTCTTCACACGTTCTGAACCAGTCTCTTCATAGTTTTCTTCTTCATCATGGCATGATTCATCTTCAGCAAAACTTGACTCTTCTTCATAGGCGTGTTGCTTGAGCCTCTGTTCATCTCTTGATTTGTTTTGCAAATCAAATTCGTGGTGTTGATCCTCCAAACTGTCATGAAAGCCAACTTCTTCACAGAAACTTGATTATGATTTTTTCTTCATCACGCACATTAGTTTCTTCCTCTAAACCGATTTGAGAGCTAGTGACTCCAAGGTCTTCTTCTTCATAGAGCGCACTTTCTGACTCTGTCTCATCATCCCAGTGTTCTTCATTACGTTCATAGCCTTCTCCAGTACTGAATTCAGAATCAGCACCTCCTTCCCACGAGTTGGGGTCATATCCTTCGTCTCCACTCCATGAGGGGTCCAGTTCTTCACCCCAATCGATCTCTGAGGTGTTAAACTCACTTCTTTCATCCTCTACATCAGATTCATAGTCCATGGCGGATGGTTCCTGGAAAAGATTCAACACAATATCAAAGCTCTAGCAACTAAAAGAACCGATTTAGACAATTTGAGCCAATTGGACACAGTTTGGAAAACAACTTCGAAAAAATTATTAAACGGACTCCAAAATTTGAAATTCCACTTGCTAAATCTTTTTAAAAGATTAAATTAACGAAATAAAAAAAAAAAAATATTTTTTTGGAAATTTTCGGATTTTATACGACTCAAACAAAACAGATCAAAATCCAGAAGCGTATTTTTGATATGTCAGAGATTTAATTCTCAAACAAATACCAAACGAACTTCTAAATTCTGAGATAAAATGTTTATTGGTTTTTAAGACTCTAAGAAAAGCATAACAAAAGACGACATAATTTGTTTGAGTTTTTATGGATTTTATAAAATTGACACAACAAAATTGACGAAAAAACTTAAACCGTGAAATCAGAAACTTTTTATGGGGTTTTTATTTATGAAATCGAAACAAATAACAAACTGAAGCAAATAATTTTTTCTTTGGTTTTTGTTTTATGAAAGATACTGAAGCAAACTAGGAAAAACAAAAAGAAAGAAAAACGATTTTTATATGTTTTCGATTTTTTAACGAAGATTGAAACAACAAAACAGAAAATTAAAAGGGATAGAGGTTGGATGAATACAACCTGATTGGTAGGAGCTTTTGAAGCTCTGATACCAGATGATACAAGCACGGAATCACACTGAGCTTAGATCACTTGATGGTCAAAGAATTCCAAGCTTTGACTCATGGAAGGTGGGATCGAAGGTAGAGATGGAGGTGATGTTTTGTGATTAATTCTCTCCATCGGTTGAGAACTAGACTTGTTTGAATCACACAAACAACCCTAATCCTATAATCTCAAGAATCAAATGAATCTCTCAAATGAAACTTAAAGACAAACTTTAAACAAAGACAGCCTTTGAATAAAAAAGCAAACTTGTATATTTCTTAGATGATTGAAAGGTGATTTCCAAGGAGAACGAAATGAGCTTTTATAGGCTCAGAATACAATGGTCCTAAGGTCTAAAACAAGAAACAAATCGCAGAATTAAAAAGAAAATATGGCCGTTGGGAGTTTAATGATTAAATCGGCCAAATAAGGCAAGTGGAGCCTTTGCTTGTATCTTGTCAACTTGGGGAGGAAGGTGCGTGTCCTTAGAAGCCTCTGATTGTCTTGGAGTGTCTCTAGAACTAGTGAAGGCTGAGGAAAACGTGACCTTTGTGAGTTAAAGGCGTGATGATCCGAATATGGCAAGATCGGGTCCTGATACGGAAGATGAATGTGTGGGAGGATCCTTTGGTTTAGAAATTTCATATCTCCTGATCCAAAATTGATTTTGGTTCGATTCCAACTCTAAAAGCTTCCTTTGTGTGACAAGAATGTAGAAGAAGTTGGTTTGTAGCTTAATTCTTTGTGGTTCGGCCGTAATCCTCCAAATAGGGCAGGTAGGTCCAAACCAGGTGAGTTCAGATTCACCTGACTTGTAAAAAATCATATCTTTTGTTTCTAAGCATCTCTTTACCTGATTCCAACTCTCAGAGCTTCCATTTTGAGTCAAGATTCCATAGCAGGTCTCCTCGTTGCTTGGTGCCTCCTGGTCTGGCGTGAATCCACCTTTTAATGTACATCGGTCCAAATCCGATATGTTAGAATTCAGCTGACTTGTAAAATCAATACCTCCTTCATCTGAACTGATAATTGGTTGATTCCACTTCGAGGTGCTCTCTAAATGAGATGAGAATGTAATGAAAGTGGTGGTTAAGCTGGAACAATTAGCCTTGGGCTCTTTTGCACCAACAAGTTGCTGCCTCGTTAAAACCTTACCGGGAAAACCCATTGGGATAAAACCACAATGAAGGAAAAAGAGTACAGTCCTTGTAGATGTCTTTATCCATCTCATCATGACCTAAGGAACTCCAATATTGGTTCTTGGTTCGAGTTCCTTATTTACTTGAGACTTGTTTGGTCCTTTGAGTGGTTATTTGCTCTCCTCGGTCTCGTCGGCTTGTCTTTGCTCCATGTGATCTCTCTCATGGTTGGTGCTAGGTTTGATGACCGCATCAATATGAGTCTTATTGCTACAACTCCCAAATTCACCATTAGAAACTCCTATGAGATGCAAGGAACTAATAGAACTGTGGGATAAGCTACAATGTTTTTTTCTTACTTGGACTTGCTTCTCCACCTTGGTAGCATGCTTCAACTACTTTGAGATCTCAACACTTTTATTCACTCTCATTTCTATCATGAAGTGCCATAGCTCTGTTTTTGGGATTCTAAGCTTGAAAATGTTCAAATCATTGGAAATGAAAGTAATGATTCTTCATATTCACATAAAAAGGTGTTGTTTCATCTTCCATATGAGTCTTATTGCTACAAGTCCCAAATTCACCATTAGAAAATCCTATGATATTCAAACAACTAACAAAACTGTGGGATAAGCTATAATGCTTATTTCTTACTTTGACTTGCTTCGCCACCTTGGTAGCATGCTTTAACAACTTTGAGACTTCAACGCTTCTATGCATTCTCATTTCTATCATGAAAGTTCATCGCTTTGTTTTTGGGATTCTAAGCTTGAAAATGGTAAAATCCTTGAAAGTGGTGGTTAAGCTGGAATAATTAGCCTTGGGCTCTTGTGCACCAACAAGTTGCTGCCTCGTTAAAACCTTACCGGGAAAACCCATTGGGATAAAACCACAGTGAAGGAAAAAGAGTACAATCCTTGAAGATGTCTTTATCCATCTCATCATGACCTGAGGAACTCCAATATTGGTT
Source organism: Cardamine occulta (assembly GCA_028015245.1). NCBI lineage: Eukaryota > Viridiplantae > Streptophyta > Magnoliopsida > Brassicales > Brassicaceae > Cardamine > Cardamine occulta. The sequence goes on from CM051362.1 coordinate 15,318,556, forward strand.
CTTGGTTCAAGTTCCTTATTTACTTGAGACTTGTTTGGTCCTTTGAGTGTTGATTTGCTCTCCTCGGTCTCGTCGTCTTGTCTTTGCTCCATGTGATCTCTCTCATGGTTGGTGCTAGGTTTGATGACCGCATCACACCCTCTGATATGATTCTCGGTGAGAATCTCCCTAGAACCGGCACTTTCGAGGGGTATGATCAAAATGATCGGATAGTGGATAGATGGGTGGAATGATTGGATCGCACAAAGGCTGCGGAAGGCCTCTGATATTTCCTCAATGGCTTAATCGAGATATGACACACTCGGATTAGCCAATGTTTTGAATCGAGGATATAACACACCTTGATTCGAATGGATTGATGGATATGACTCACCAACAATCAGAAGTTGTTCTTCAGAGAACACAAGAGAAATCACTCTTAAAAGTTTTATCAAAAAGATTGAATGATCCGAAAATAAGGAAAAACACAAGTTATATGAAAAAAGATGGAGTAAAACTAAAGTTAATGGATCAGAAATTAAAGCATCATTAAACTTGAAAATCTGATGGATTCTTGAACTTCCAGCGGCGACTCTTCCACTTAGTTTGACCGATGTGTGGACAAATATTGAAGGGCTTGGTCGATGGTTGGTCGGATTATTGATCACATGACTTAGCTAGCCTTTATTCACCTTTGGGCTTGAAATTCAGAAATAACCTTCCATCATTTATTGGACTTGGATGGACTTTGTACTGGGACTTGGGCGCTTGTAGACTAACGGGATTAGAGTGACCCATTTGCCTCATTAAAACCTTCCTTTGGAAAACCCATTGGGACAAAACCAAAGGCTAGGAAAAAGAGTACAAACAAATCACCCGCTTGTTAGTCCACTCGAGTAACCACGACCAGTTTAAGTGGTACGTCTCCAAACTGAGTTGTATCTGGCTTCACTTGAGTGAGGAATGTGGTGATCGCATTCCCAATTCCTTGGCTCTAGATCTTGTCATCGGACCACTTGGTACCGTTAAAACGTCCTCGGCTTCAAGCGGTTCTTGTAAGCTCTCCATGATCACATCATCCCCTCCCTCTTGAAAAGGATTTGTCCTCAAATCTGGATCATCTGCCACAAAAGGAATTAAGTCAGCAACGTTAAAGCTTGAACTCACATTGTACTTACCTTGGAGATCGAGTTGGTAAGCATTATCGCTAATCCGCTTTGTGACTCGGAATGGACCGTCAATCCTGGGCATTAACTTAGACTTCCTCTCAGCCGGAAATCTCTCCTTCCTTAGGTGTATCCAAACGAGATCTCCTTCCTCAAAAAAATCATCTTACGCCTGCCCTTGTTAGCTTGTTTGGCATACAGCTTTGTTTTCTCCTCGATGTTGTGCTTTGCTTTCTCATGAATCTGTTTAACAAGTTCAGCTTTCTTTTTCCCATCCAAGTTTACTCTTTCACTCAAAGGCAATGGGGTTAGATCCAATGGAGATAAAGGATTAAAGCCATAAACAATTTCAAAAGGAGAAAACTTGGTTGCGGAATGCACTGATCGATTATAAGCAAACTCAACATGTGGTAAACATTCTTCCCAAGTTTTTAAGTTCTTTTTAATCAAAGTACGCAGCAAGGTAGACAAAGTCCTATTAACTACTTCAGTTTGACCGTCAGATTGAGGATGACAAGTAGTTGAGAACAGCAACTTAGTACCTAGCTTAGACCAAAGCGTTTCCAAAAATAACTCAAGAACTTTGTGTCCCTATCACTGACTATAGTCCTAGGCATCCCATGCAAACGAACTATTTCCTTAAAGAACAAGTCAGCTATATGAGAAGCATCATCAGTTTTATGACAAGCAAGAAAATGTGCCATTTTGGAGAACCTATCAACAACAACAAAGATCGAATCTTTTCCAGTCCTAGTTCTAGGTAATCCAAGCACAAAATCCATAGAAATGTCAGTCCAAGGATGATCAGGAATAGGCAAAGGCGTGTACATACCTTGAGACTGTACCTTTGATTTGGCTTGTTTGCACGTGACACATCTCCCACAAATTCTTTCAACGCTCTTTTCATTTGCCAGTAAGTGTTCTTGCATCACTTTTAAAGTCTTGGCAATCCCAAAATGCCCCATCAAGCCTCCTCCATGTGCTTCCCTAACTAGCAAATCTCTCACGGAACAATTAGGCAAACATAATCGATTTTCATAAAAAAGATATCCGTCATGCCTAAAATATTTCCCACAAGCAAACTTTTCACACGACTTAAAAATCTCTTGAAAATCAGAATCAGCTTGATACAGATTTTTAAGGTGTTCAAACCCCAGTAGCTTAGCCTCCCAAGTAGAAACCAAGCCGCACCTTCGAGATACGGCATCAGCAACTACATTTTCGTTACCCTGTTTGTACTCGATCACATAGGGAAATGTTTCAATGAATTCTACCCACCTAGCATGCCTCTTGTTGAGCTTTTGCTGACCCTTTAAATGCTTCAAAGACTCGTGGTCAGTATGAATGACAAACTCCTTTGGCCATAGGTAGTGCTGCCACGTTTGCAATGCTTCGGACAAGCGTCGACTCCTTGTCGAGGTTGGATAGTTCAACGTAGCTCCTCCAAGTTTCTCACTGAAAACGGCAATGGGTTTCTTTTCTTGCATTAAAACAGCACCAATACCTACACCAGATGCATCACATTCAATTTCAAAAGTTTTCATAAAATCTGGTAAAGACAAAAGGGTGCATTGGTGAGTTTCTCCTTCAAGGTTTGGAATGCTCTTTCTTGTGCTTCTTCCCATTTAAACCCCACGCTTTTCTTGATCACTTCAGTAAGAGGAGCAGCTATGGTACTGAAGTCCTTAACAAACCTCCGATAGAATCCCGCTAGTCCATGGAAACTTCTCACTTCTCCAACGGTTTTCGGACTAGGCCATTCTCGGACAGCTCGGACTTTTTCTTCATCAACCTGTATACCCTGTGCACTCACAACAAATCCTAGAAACACAAGATTATCCGTGCAAAAGGTACACTTCTTTAGGTTAGCAAACAACTGTTCTGTCCTTAGAATTTCTAAAACAGATTTCAAATGCTCAACATGATCGTCTAAGTTTTTGCTATAAACCAGAATGTCATCAAAGTAGACAACAACAAAAACTCCAATGAAAGCTCTCAAGACATGGTTCATTAATCTCATAAAAGTGCTGGGTGCATTAGTTAATCCAAAAGGCATTACTAACCACTCATATAAACCATGTTTTGTTTTAAAAGCAGTTTTCCATTCATCACCCTCTTTCATGCGAATTTGGTGATATCCACTTTTAAGATCAATCTTAGAAAACACACAAGAGCCATACAGTTCATCTAGCATATCATCTAAACGAGGAATAGGATGGCGATACTTAACTGTGATGTTATTGATGGCTCGGCAATCAATACACATTCTCCAAGTTCCATCCTTTTTCGGAACAAGAGCACCGCACAGCACAAGGGCTCATGCTCTCTCGAATGTATCCTTTGTCCATCAGCTCACTCACTTGCTTTTGAAGCTCCTTAGTCTCTACTGGGTTGGTTCTGTATGCTGGCCTGTTAGGAAGTGAAGCTCCTGGCACAAAATCGATCTGGTGCTCTATCCCACGGATAGGCGGTAATCTCTTAGGATTTTCCTCCGGAAAGACGTCTTCAAAATTCTGCAAAAGAGAAGTGATTTTACTCGGCAAATCCGGTACGGGGTCAGTAAGGTTCAGCAAAGTTTCCTTGTAAATGAATAAAAGAATGGGTTGTTGAGAGAATAAAGCTCTCTTAACCACATTAGACCTCACAAAGAAATTTGAATGCCTCACGGGTTTACTCTCAAAGGCCTTTTGCTTGGTTTTTCTCAAACTCTCATTTTTATTTTGAGATGGTGTGTTTAGGGGTTTACTCACAATGGTTTTTTCTTGCTGTTTCAGCTGGAGATGGTCTTGATGAACCTCATGTGGCGCCAATGGGGCAAGTGTCAGTTTCCGGCCATTAAACTCAAAAAGAGTACCGGTTAGTGAAACCGTCATGTAGGACCCTTTTTATCGAACTGCCAAGGTCTTCCAAGGAGTATATGGCAAGCCTCCATAGGTAATACATCACACAGAATCTCGTCCTCATACTTGCCTATGGTTAAAGGAACCAATACTTGGCTGTTTACGGTCATTTCACCAACGCCATTTAGCCATTGAAGCTTGAAAGGATTCGGATGTCCCTTAACTTCCAGCCCTAATTTCTTCACCATTGTTTCACTAGCCACATTAGTACAGCTTCCACCATCAATAATAAGGCTGCAAATCTTACCTTGTACCATACATCTCGTGTGAAACAAATTTTCCCGCTGTTCTTGGACAGAATCTTTAACTTGAATGCTCAAAGAACGTCTTGTCACCAACAATTCTCCGATGGCTGGTAACTCTAAGTCTTCCTCGGATTCACACTCTTTTTCAAACTCTTCCTCCTCAGTTTCTATCTCGCCATTATCCAAGAGGATCATAGTTTTCTTGTTGGTGCACTCGTTGGCATAGTGTCCTCTTCCTTGACACTTGAAACATTTAACGTCCCGGTTTCTAGACGAAGTCGCCACAGCTTTTCCCTTGGCGTCTTGAACATCTGAGGGTGTCTTAGGATCAGGTTTTGGTTTGACAATGGTTCTATCCTCTCGGCTGTAACTCGTCCTAGTGTTAACTGCTCCAGCTCCATAGGAACCTCTAGAAGTATTTTTCCTCTTAACTTGCTGTTCAACCAGAACTGCCTTATGAAGCATCTCTTCTAAGCTGTTATAGGTTTGAAGTTCCAACCTATCTTGAATATCTCGGGCCAGACCACTCAAAAACCTGGCCATTGTCGCCTCGGTGTCTTCATCTATATCAGCCTTAATCATTAAAGATTCCATCTCTTGAAAATAATCCTCCACACTCTTACTACCTTGAGTTAAACGCCTAAGCTTTTGATGTAACTCTCGATGATAGTGGCTGGGAACAAATCTTTTCCTCATTAAATTTCTCAACACTCGCCAAGTGACTATGGGAGGTTCATGGTTACGTCTCCTAGTCGTCACAATCTGATCCCACCAATTAATGGCATAATCATAAAACTCTGTTGCATAACTTGAACCTTTCTTTGCTCCGAGTAGTTTTGACAATCAAACACAAGCTCAATCTTTTTTTCCCACTCTAAGTAAGCATCCGGATCGCTCTTCCCATGAAATGGTGGTATTTTCAACTTAAGACCACTTAGGTTATCCTCATTTCGATCCCTAGTTTCTCGCACACGTCTTGGCCTTCTTTGACTCCGGTTGGAAGCTCGGCTACCCCTGCTGTAGTATTCCGACTCGTCATCCCCCTCTTCTGGTAGTTGTGCTTGTCGTCTCCTACCAGCATTATTTGGTGGTAGTCCTTGATTAACCGATTCTTGAATTGTATCGATGCTTCCATTGATTGCTTGCATCTCACGCCTCAGCAATCTCCTCATCATGCCCATAAGAGCTTGCTCGTCCAGATTATTATTTCCTTCCCCACGAGCTTGGTTAGTGTGCTCAGCTTCTTCGCTTTCATGGTTAGACATATTCAAGTTTTTTTCCCTGCACACTTAACAAACGATTAGTAGTAACAAAAAGTCGATCCTCACAAGTGTTTCTCTCCTTTTTATTCACTCAATCACTCAGCACTCAAATGTTCTCCCTCAGCGATTTCTCAATGGTTCTTATGGAAAAAAAACCGATCAAATCGAATGAACAATTCCAACAACCCAAAACAAACCGATGGATTAAAGATAGATAGTAAAGAGACTTTTTTTTTTTTTTTTTTTTTTTTTTTGAATTAAGAAAAATCAAATGATCAGAAATAATTAAGAGAGAAATCAGACTCAAATAATTAAAAAAAATATTAATACCCCCCCTAATTAATTCGGACTGAATTTAATTTTTTTTTTTTTTTTTTTTTTTCTTTTTTTTTTCTTTTCTTTTGGTCCGATCAGATTTTTCCTTTTTTTTTTTTTTTTTAATTTTAAAAAACTCCAAATCAAGATCAACAAGAAATTATAATCGAAATAAAATTAAATCGACTAATCTCCCTAATGATTGATCCGATCAACTTAGCATAAAAGAACAAGATAGAAAGAAAAGAGCTAAAATAGATAGATGATAGATACGAATACCGATCTCGAAAGTGTGCTCTGATACCACTTGATATGATTCTCGGTGAGAATCTCCCTAGAACCGGCACTTTCGAGGGGTATGATCAAAATGATCGGATAGTGGATAGATGGGTGGAATGATTGGATCGCACAAAGGCTGCGGAAGGCCTCTGATATTTCCTCAATGGCTTAATCGAGATATGACACACTCGGATTAGCCAATGTTTTGAATCGAGGATATAACACACCTTGATTCGAATGGATTGATGGATATGACTCACCAACAATCAGAAGTTGTTCTTCAGAGAACACAAGAGAAATCACTCTTAAAAGTTTTATCAAAAAGATTGAATGATCCGAGAATAAGGAAAAACACAAGTTATATGAAAAAAGATGGAGTAAAACTAAAGTTAATGGATCAGAAATTAAAGCATCATTAAACTTCGAAAATCTGATGGATTCTTGAACTTCCAGCGTCGACTCTTCCACTTATTTTGACCGATGTTTGGACAAATATTGAAGGGCTTGGTCGATTGTTGGTCGGATTATTGATCACATGACTTAGCTAGCCTTTATTCACCTTTGGGCTTGAAATTCAGAAATAACCTTCCATCATTTATTGGACTTGGACTGGACTTTGTACTTGGACTTGGACTCTTGTAGACTAACTGGATTAGAGTGACCCATTTGCCTCATTAAAACCTTCCTTTGGAAAACCCATTGGGACAAAACCAAAGGCTAGGAAAAAGAGTACAAACAAATCACCCGCTTGTTAGTCCACTCGAGTAACCACGACCAGTTTAAGTGGTACGTCTCCAAACTGAGTTGTATCTGGCTTCACTTGAGTGAGGAATGTGGTGATCGCATTCCCGAATTCCTTGGCTCTAGATCTTGTCATCGGACCACTTGGTACCGTTAAAACGTCCTCGGCTTCAAGCGGTTCTTGTAAGCTCTCCATGATCACATCACCCTCCCTCTTCAAAAGGTTTTGACCTCAAAACTTGATTACCTGCACTAAGAGAATGCAAGTTATCTTTCATCCTCCTTTGGGGGTTTAAAACCTTACCTCGGTTTGTTGGTGATTCATTGAAGCATGCTACGTCGGGTGGCTCTTCTTTGATCAGAATGTTGTCGATGAAATCCCCTTGTTTGTTAGGGTCTGGGAAACACACCATGAACTCTGGAGATGGCATGTGATTACACGCAGCTGGTTCCTCCAATTCATCCGGGTTAAATTCCATTTGGATGTGGTTTCTCTTCGGGTTTTGTACTCGCCTAGGGTACCTGTCCTTTCTTTTAAACTTAATAGAAAAATCAAGTGCATTAAATCTGGAACAAAGGTACTTATAATAGCATTCTTGAGACTATAAGTGAGCATAATATTTTTACAATAATTAATGAACTCGTATTGATCACTTACTTGAGCTGGGGATGTTGTTTCTAAATGTTTCTTCTCAAGTTTCACTCTTCTTACCACTTCTTGAGTTTCATGCTTCTTGTTATGTCCTACAACATCAACCTTTGGCATAGACAAGAGAATTACCCTAGAACTGTAATTTTCAAAACTCACTTCAATAATGTCATTGCTTGCCTCCGGTGCACTTAGTTTTGATTCTATAGAAATATCGTTTATCATGTTTCTTTCAGGACAAGTCACAGCAAAATGACCTTGCTTATGACATCTATAACAGATTATTTCTTTAGATTTAGATAGCTTAGGAGACTTACATTGCTTTGGTTCACCGTGTGGTTCAAGCATTGAGCTTGGACTTTGCTTGTGAGCGACGACTTTTGCCATTGGTTCCTCCTCTTGTGCTTGAGTGATTAATGTGGCCTCAGTCCTCTTAATGGGTGCTGGTGTCGTCCTTCTCTTCAGTTTAGAACTGTATGGTTGCTTTGGAACCGACCTCTCCTTTGGAGCTGATTGGAATGAGAACTTCTTTGGAGTATAGTTCTTGTTTAGGGACTTTGGAACAAATGTCCGGTACATGCTTTGCTTGAGTAGTCCCCAAGTGTTGATTGGCTGGGAATTTTGACGCCAAAAATCTTCTTGTTGCCACAATTCTTGTGCTTCTCCAACTAGGGTGTCTAAGGCATAGGAAAGCATGTCTTTCTTAGATATGTGTTGGGAATGGAACCAATTCTCCATATCGTTCTCCCAATGTAAGTACGCTTCTGGTCCTTGTTCATGACCAGAAAACTGGATGTACCGAGGCTCTCCAGCTATGTCTTCATCCTCTTTGATGTAGGCTTCTTCAAAATCATCTCTTCCAGCCTCACTTTTGACATCCTCCTCTTCAACAAACTCTTCTGGAGACCTTTGAGACTCAGTCTCATCTTCATGGTTGAAGTAAGGAATCTCACACCATGGTCTATCCTCTTCGTCACGTTCTGAACCAGTCTCTTCATAGTTTTCTTCTTCATCATGGCATGATTCATCTTCAGCAAAACTTGACTCTTCTTCATAGGCGTGTTGCTTGAGCCTCTGTTCATCTCTTGATTTGTTTTGCAAATCAAATTCGTGGTGTTGATCCTCCAAACTGTCATGAAAGCCAACTTCTTCACAGAAACTTGATTCTGATTTTTTCTTCATCACGCACATTAGTTTCTTCCTCTAAACCGATTTGAGAGCTAGTGACTCCAAGGTCTTCTTCTTCATAGAGCGCACTTTCTGACTCTGTCTCATCATCCCAGTGTTCTTCATTACGTTCATAGCCTTCTCCAGTACTGAATTCAGAATCAGCACCTCCTTCCCACGAGTTGGGGTCATATCCTTCGTCTCCACTCCATGAGGGGTCCAGTTCTTCACCCCAATCGATCTCTGAGGTGTTAAACTCACTTCTTTCATCCTCTACATCAGATTCATAGTCCATGGCGGATGGTTCCTGCAAAAGATTCAACACAATATCAAAGCTCTAGCAACTAAAAGAACCGATTTAGACAATTTGAGCCAATTGGACACAGTTTGGAAAACAACTTCGAAAAAATTATTAAACGGACTCCAAAATTTGAAATTCCACTTGCTAAATCTTTTTAAAAGATTAAATTAACGAAATAAAAAAGAAAAATATTTTTTTGGAAATTTTCGGATTTTATACGACTCAAACAAAACAGATCAAAATCCAGAAGCGATTTTTGATATGTCAGAGATTTAATTCTCAAACAAATACCAAACGAACTTCTAAATTCTGAGATAAAATGTTTATTGGTTTTTAAGACTCTAAGAAAAGCATAACAAAAGACGACATAATTTGTTTGAGTTTTTATGGATTTTATAAAATTGACACAACAAAATTGACGAAAAACTTAAACCGTGAAATCAGAAACTTTTTATGGGGTTTTTATTTATGAAATCGAAACAAATAACAAACTGAAGCAAATAATTTTTTCTTTGGTTTTTGTTTTATGAAAGATACTGAAGCAAACTAGGAAAAACAAAAGAAAGAAAAAACGATTTTTATATGTTTTCGATTTTTTAACGAAGATTGAAACAACAAAACAGAAAATTAAAAGGGATAGAGGTTGGATGAATACAACCTGATTGGTAGGAGCTTTTGAAGCTCTGATACCAGATGATACAAGCACGGAATCACACTGAGCTTAGATCACTTGATGATCAAAGAATTCCAAGCTTTGACTCGCGGAAGGTGGAATTGAAGGTAGAGATGGAGGTGATGTTTTGTGATTAACTCTCTCAATCGGTGGAGAACTAGACTTGTTTGAATCACACAAACAACCCTAATCCTATAATCTCAAGAATCAAATGAATCTCTCAAATGAAACTTAAAGACAAACTTTAAACAAAGACAGCCTTTGAATAAAAAGCAAACTTGTATATTTCTTAGATGATTGAAAGGTGATTTCCAAGGAGAACGAAATGAGCTTTTATAGGCTCAGAATACAATGGTCCTAAGGTCTAAAACAAGAAACAAATCGCAGAATTAAAAGAAAATATGGCCGTTGGAGGTTTAATGATTAAATCGGCCAAATAAGGCAAGTGGAGCCTTTGCTTGTATCTTGTCAACTTGGGGAGGAAGGTGCGTGTCCTTAGAAGCCTCTGATTGTCTTGGAGTGTCTCTAGAACTAGTGAAGGCTGAGGAAAACGTGACCTTTGTGAGTTAAAGGCGTGATGATCCGAATATGGCAAGATCGGGTCCTGATACGGAAGATGAATGTGTGGGAGGATCCTTTGGTTTAGAAATTTCATATCTCCTGATCCAAAATTGATTTTGGTTCGATTCCAACTCTAAAAGCTTCCTTTGTGTGTCAAGAATGTAGAAGAAGTTGGTTTGTAGCTTAATTCTTTGTGGTTCGGCCGTAATCCTCCAAATAGGGCAGGTAGGTCCAAACCAGGTGAGTTCAGATTCACCTGACTTGTAAAAATCATATCTTTTGTTTCTAAGCATCTCTTTACCTGATTCCAACTCTCAGAGCTTCCATTTTGAGTCAAGATTCCATAGCAGGTCTCCTCGTTGCTCGGTGCCTCCTGGTCTGGCGTGAATCCACCTTTTAATGTACATCGGTCCAAATCCGATATGTTAGAATTCAGCTGACTTGTAAAATCAATACCTCCTTCATCTGAACTGATAATTGGTTGATTCCACTTCGAGGTGCTCTCTAAATGAGATGAGAATGTAATGCAAGTGGTGGTTAAGCTGGAACAATTAGCCTTGGGCTCTTTTGCACCAACAAGTTGCTGCCTCGTTAAAACCTTACCGGGAAAACCCATTGGGATAAAACCACAATGAAGGAAAAAGAGTACAGTCCTTGTAGATGTCTTTATCCATCTCATCATGACCTAAGGAACTCCAATATTGGTTCTTGGTTCGAGTTCCTTATTTACTTGAGACTTGTTTGGTCCTTTGAGTGGTTATTTGCTCTCCTCGGTCTCGTCGGCTTGTCTTTGCTCCATGTGATCTCTCTCATGGTTGGTGCTAGGTTTGATGACCGCATCAATATGAGTCTTATTGCTACAACTCCCAAATTCACCATTAGAAATTCCTATGAGATGCAAGGAACTAATAGAACTGTGGGATAAGCTACAATGTTTTTTTCTTACTTGGACTTGCTTCTCCACCTTGGTAGCATGCTTCAACTACTTTGAGATCTCAACACTTTTATTCACTCTCATTTCTATCATGAAGTGCCATAGCTCTGTTTTTGGGATTCTAAGCTTGAAAATGTTCAAATCATTGGAAATGAAAGTAATGATTCTTCATATTCACATAAAAAGGTGTTGTTTCATCTTCCATATGAGTCTTATTGCTACAAGTCCCAAATTCACCATTAGAAAATCCTATGATATTCAAACAACTAACAAAACTGTGGGATAAGCTATAATGCTTATTTCTTACTTTGACTTGCTTCGCCACCTTGGTAGCATGCTTTAACAACTTTGAGACTTCAACGCTTCTATGCATTCTCATTTCTATCATGAAAGTTCATCGCTTTGTTTTTGGGATTCTAAGCTTGAAAATGGTAAAATCCTTGGAAATGAAAGTAATGATTCTTCATATTCACATAGAAAGGTGCTGTTTCATCCTTCATATAAGTCTTCTTGCTACAAGTCCCAAATTCACCATTAGAAAATCCTATGATATTCATACCACCAACAAAACTATGGGATAAGCTATAATGCTTGTTTCTTACTTTAACTTGCTTCTCCACATTAGTAGCATGCTTCAACGCTTCTATTCACTCTCATTTCTATCATGAAAGGTCATAGCTCCGTTTTTGGGATTCTATGCTTGCAAATGGTAAAATCCTTGGAAATGAAAGAATTGATTCTTCATATTCACATAAAAAGGTGTTGTTTCAACCTCCATATGAGTCTTCTTGCTACAAGTTCCAAATTCACCATTAGAAAATTCTATGAGATTCATACCACCAACAGAACTATGGGATAAGCTATAATGCTTGTTTCTTACTTTGACTTGCTTCTCCACCTTGGAAGCATGCTTCAACTACTTTGCGATTTCATCACTTCCATTCACTCTCATTTCTATCATAAAGGGTCATAGTTCCATTTTTGGGATTCTAATCTTAAATATGGTCAAATCCTTGGAAATGAAAGCATTGACTCTTCAAATTCACATCAAAAGGTGTTGTTTTAGCTTCCATATTTATCTTCTTGCTACAAGTCACAAATTAACCATTACAAAATCCTATGAGATTCAAATAACTAACATAACGGTGGGATAAGCTATAATGCTTATTTCTTACTTTGACTTGCTTCGCCACCTTGGTAGCATGCTTTAAAACCTTGAGACTTCAACGCTTCTATGCATTCTCATTTCTATCATGAAAGTTCATCGCATTGTTTTTGGGATTCTAAGCTTAAAAATGGTAAAATCCTTGGAAATGAAAGTAATGATTTTTCATATTCACATAGAAAGGTGCTGTTTCATCCTCCATATGAGTCTTCTTGCTACAAGTCCTAAATTCACCATTAGAAAATCCTATAAGATTCACACCACCAACAAAACTATGGGATAAGCTATAATGCATGTTTCTTACTTTGACTTGCTTCTCCACCTTGGTAGCATGCTTCAACTACTTTGAGATTTCAACACTTTCATTCACTCTCATTTCTATCATGAAGGGTCATAGTTCCATTTTTGGGATTCTAATCTTAAATATGGTCAAATCCTTGGAAATGAAAGCATTGATTCTTCATATTCACATCAAAAGGTGTTGTTTTAGCCTCCATATTTATTTTCTTGCTACAAGTCACAAATTCACCATTACAAAATCCTATGAGATTCAAACAACTAACATAACTGTGGGATAAACTATAATGCTTGTTTCTTCCTTTGACTTGCTTTTCCACCTTAGTAGCATGCATCAACTACTTTGAGGCTTCATTACTTCTATTCACACTCATTTCTATCGTAAGGGTCATAACTATGTTTTTGGGAATCAAAGCTTGAAAATGGTCAAATCCGTGGAAATGAAAGCATTGATTCTTCTTATTCACATCAATAGGTGTTGTTTCACCCTTCATATGAGTCATCTTGCTAGAACTCCGAAATTCACCATTAGAAACTCCTATGAGATTCAAAAGAACTAACAGAACTGTGGGATAAGCTATAATGCTTGTTTCTTACTTTGACTTGCTTCTCAACCTTGGCAGCATGCTTCAACTACTTTGAGCCTTCAACAAGTCTATTCACTCTCACTTTTATCATGAAGGACTCCGTTTTTGGGATTCTATGCTTGAAAGTTGTCAAATCTTTGGAAATGAAATTATACATTCTTCATATTCACATCAAAAGATGTTGTTTCAGCCTCCATATGAATCTCTTTTCTACAACTCCCAAATTCATCATTAAAACTCCTATGAGATTCAAAGAACTAATAGAACTGTGGGATAAGCTATAATGCTTGTTTCTTACTTTGACTTGTTCTCCACCTTGGTAGCATGCTTCAACTACTTTGAGATTTTAACACATCTATTCACTCTCATTTCTATCATGAAGTGCCATAGCTCTGTTTTTTGGATTCTAAGCTTGAAAATGGTAAATTCCTTGGAAATGAAAGTAATGATTCTTCATATTCACATAAAAAGGTGTTGTTTCATCCTCCATATGAGTCTTCTTGCTACAAGTCCCAAATTCACCATTAGAAAATTCTATGAGATTCATACCACCAACAGAACTATGAGATAAGCTATAATGCTTGTTTCTTACTTTGATTTACTTCTCAACCATGGTAGCATGCTTTCACTACTTTGAGATTTCAACACTTATATTAACTCTTATTTCTATCATGAAGGGCCATAGCTCTGTTTTTCGGATTCTAAGCCTGAAAATGGTCATATTCTTGGAAATGAAAGGATTGATTCTTCATATTTATATCAAAAGGTGTTGTTTCAGCTTCCATATGAGTCTTTTTGCTACAAGACCCAACTTCACCATTAGTAAATCCTATAAGATTCAAACAACTAATAGGAACTGTGGGATAATCTATAATGCTTGTTTCTTACTTTGACTTGCTTCTCCACCTTGGTAACATGCTTCAACTTCTTTGAGACTTTAACGCTTCTATTCACTCTCATTTGTATAATAAAAGGTCATAGCTCTGTTTTTGGGATTCTATGCTTGAAAATGGAAAAATCCTTGGAAATAAAAGAATTGATTCTTAATATTCACATAAAAAGGTGTTGTTTCAGCCTCCATATGAGTCTTCTTGCTACAAGTTCTAAATTCACCATTAGAAAATCCTATGAGATTCATACCACCAACAGAACTATAAGATAAGCTATAATGCTTGTTTCTTACTTTGACTTGCTTCTTCACCTTGGTAGCATGCATCAACTACTTCGAGATTTCAACACTTCTATTCACTCTCATTTCTATCATGAAGGGTCATAGTTCCATTTTTGGAATTCTAATCTTGATTATGGGCAAACCCTTGGAAATGAAAGCATTGATTCTTCATATTAAAATCAAAAGGTGTTGTTTTAGCCTCCATATTTATCTTCTTGCTTCAAGTCACAAATTCACCATTACAAAATCTTATGAGATTCAAACAACTAACATAACTGTGGGATAAACTATAATGCTTGTTTCTTACTTTGACTTGCTTCTCCACCTTGGTAGCATGCTTCAACTACTTTGAGACTTCAACACTTCTATTCACACTCATTTCTATCATAAGGGTCATAACTCCGTTTTTGGGAATCAAAGCTTGAAAATGGTCAAATCCTTAGAAATGAAAGCATTGATTATTCTTATTCACATCAATAGGTGTTGTTTCAGCCTGCATATGAGTCTTCTTGCTACAACTCCCAAATTCACCATTAAAAACTCCTATGAGATTCAAATAACTAATAGAACTGTGGGATAAGCTATAATGCTTGTTTCTTACTTTGACTTGTTCTCCACCTTGGTAGCATGCTTCAACTACTTTGAGATTTTAACACGTCTATTCACTCTCATTTCTATCATGAAGGGTCATAACTCCATTTTTGGAATTCTAAGCTTGAAAATTGTCAAATCCTTGGAAATAAAAGCATTGATTATTCATATTCACATCAAAATGTGTTGTTTCACCCTCCATATGAGTCTTATTGCTACAACTCCCAAATTCACCATTAGAAACTCCTATGAGATTTAACGAACTAACAGAACTGTGGGATAAGCTACAATGCTTTTTTCTTACTTGGACTTGCTTCTCCACCTTGGTAGCATGTTTCAACTACTTTGAGATTTCAACACTTTTATTCACTCTTATTTCTATCATGAAGTGCCATAGCTCTGTTTATGGGATTTTAAGCTTGAAAATTGTCAAATCCTTGGAAATGAAAGGATTGATGCTTTATATTTATATCAAAAGGTGTTGTTTCAGCCTCCAAATGAGTCTTCTTGCTACAAGTCCCAACTTCACCATTAGTAAATCCTATAAGATTCAAACAACTAACAAAACTGTGGGATAAGCTATAATGCTTGTTTCTTACTTTGACTTCCTTCTCCACCTTGCTAGCATGCTTTAACTACTTTGAGACTTCAACGCTTCTATTCACTCTCCTTTCTATCATGAAAGGTCATAGCTCCATTTTTGGGATTCTAAGCTTGAAAATGGTAAAATCCTTGAAAATGAAAGTATTGATTCTTTATATTCACGTAAAAAAGTATTGTTTCAACCTCTATATGAGTCTTCTTGCTACAAGTCCCAGATTCACCATTAGAAAATCCTATGAGATTCATACCACTAACAGAACTATGGGATAAGCAATAATGCTTGTTTCTTACTTTGACTTGCTTTTCCACCTTGGTAACATGCTTCAACTACCTTGAAATTTCAACACTGCTATTCACTCTCATTTCTATCATGAATGGTCATAGTTATGTTTTTGGGATTCTAATTTTGAATATGGTCAAATCCTTGGAAATGAAAGCATTGATTCTGCATATTCACATCAAAAGGTGTTGTTTAAACCTCCATATTTGTCTTCTTGCTACATGTCACAAATTCACTATTAGAAAATCCTATAAGATTCAAACAACTAACATAACTGTGGGATAAACTAGAATGCCTGTTTCTTACTTTGACTTGCTTCTCCACCTTGGTAGCATGCATGAATTACTTTGAGACTTCAACACTTCTATTCACACACATTTCTATCATAACAGTCATAACACCGTTTTTGGGAATCAAAGCTTGAAAATGGTCTAATAATTGGAAATGAAAGTATTGATTCTTCATATTCACAAAAAAGGTGTTGTTTCATCCTCTTTATGAGTCTTCTTGCTACAAGTCCCAAATTCACCATTACAAAATCCTATGAGATTCATACCACCAACAGAACTATGAGATAAGCTATAATGCTTGTTTCTTACTTTGACTTGCTTCTCCACCTTGATAGCATGCTTCAACTACTTTGCGATTTCAACACTTCTATTCACATTCATTTCTATCATGAAGGGCCATGGCTCGGTTTATGGGATTCTAAGCTTGAAAATTGTCAAATCCTTGGAAATGAAAGGATTGATGCTTTATGTTTATATCAAAAGTTGTTGTTTCAGCCTTCGTATGAGTCTTCTTGCTACAAGTCCCAACTTCACCATTAGTAAATCCTATAAGATTCAAACAACTAACAAAACTGTGGGATAAGCTATAATGCTTGTTTCTTACTTTGACTTCCTTTTCCACCTTGCTAGCATGCTTTAACTACTTTGAGACTTCAATGCTTATATTCACTCTCATTTCTATCATGAAAGGTCATAGCTCCATTTTTTGGATTATAAGCTTGAAAATGGTAAAATCCTTGGAAATGAAAGTATTGATTCTTTATATTCACGTAAAAAAGTGTTGTTTCAACCTCTATATGAGTCTTCTTGCTACAAGTCCTAGATTCACCATTAGAAAATCCTATGAGATTCATACCACTAACAGAACTATGGGATAAGCAATAATGCTTGTTTCTTACTTTGACTTGCTTTTCCACCTTGGTAGCATGCTTCAACTACCTTGAAATTTCAACACTGCTATTCACTCTCATTTCTATCATGAATGGTCATAGTTATGTTTTTGGGATTCTAATTTTGAATATGGTCAAATCCTTGGAAATGAAAGCATTGATTCTGCATATTCACATCAAAAGGTGTTGTTTTAACCTCCATATTTGTCTTCTTGCTACATGTCACAAATTCACTATTAGAAAATCCTATAAGATTCAAACAACTAACATAACTGTGGGATAAACTAGAATGCCTGTTTCTTACTTTGACTTGCTTCTCCACCTTGGTAGCATGCATGAATTACTTTGAGACTTCAACACTTCTATTCACACACATTTCTATCATAACAGTCATAACACCGTTTTTGGGAATCAAAGCTTGAAAATGGTCTAATAATTGGAAATGAAAGTATTGATTCTTCATATTCACATAAAAAGGTGTTGTTTCATCCTCTTTATGAGTCTTCTTGCTACAAGTCCCAAATTCACCATTACAAAATCCTATGAGATTCATACCACCAACAGAACTATGGGATAAGCTATAATGCTTGTTTCTTACTTTGACTTGCTTCTCCACCTTGATAGCATGCTTCAACTACTTTGCGATTTCAACACTTCTATTCACATTCATTTTTATCATGAAGGGCCATGGCTCGGTTTATGGGATTCTAAGCTTGAAAATTGTCAAATCCTTGGAAATGAAAGGATTGATGCTTTATATTTATATCAAAAGTTGTTGTTTCAGCCTTCATATGAGTCTTCTTGCTACAAGTCCCAACTTCACCATTAGTAAATCCTATAAGATTCAAACAACTAACAAAACTGTGGGATAAGCTATAATGTTTGTTTCTTACTTTGACTTGCTTTTCAACCTTGGTAGCATGCTTTCACTACTTTGAGACTTCAACGCTTTTATTCACTCTCATTTCTATCATGAAAGGTCAGAGCTTCTTTTTTGGGATTCTAAGCTTGAAAATGTTAAAATACTTGGAAATGAAAGTATTGATTCTTTATATTCACATAAAAAAGTGTTGTTTCAGCCTCCATATGAGTCTTCTTGCTACAAGTCCCAAATTCACCATTAGAAAATCCTATGAGATTCATACAACTATTAGAACTATGGGATAAGCTATAATGCTTGTTTCTTACTTTGACTTTCTTCTCCACCTTGGTAGCATGCTTCAACTACCTTGAGATTTCAACACTTATATTCACTCTCATTTCTATCATGAAGGGTCATAGTTATGTTTATGGTATTCTAATCTTGAATATTGTCAAATCCTTAGAAATGAAAGCATTGATTCTTCATAGTCACATCAAAAGGTGTTGTTTTAGCCTCCATGTTTGTCTTCTTGCTACAAGTCACAAATTCACCATTAGAAAATCCTATAAGATTCAAACAACTACCATAACTGTGGGATAAACTATAATGCTTGTTTCTTCCTTTGACTTGCTTCTCCACCTTGGTAGCAAGCATGAACTACTTTGAGACTTCAACACTTCTATTCACACACATTTCTATCCCAAGCGTCATAACTCCGTTTTCGGGAATGAAAGCTTGAAAATGGTATAATCCTTGGAAATGAAAGCATTGATTCTTTATATTGACATCAATAGGTGTTGTTTTATCCTCCACATGAATCGTCTTGCTACAAGTCCTAAATTCAGCATTAGAAACTCGTATGAGATTAAAAGAACTAAAATAACTGTGGGATAAGCTATAATGGTTGTTTTTTACGTTGACTTGTTCTCGACCTTGGTAGCATTCCTAAACTAGTTTGAGATTTCAACACTTCTATTCACTCTCATTTCTATCATGAAGGGTCATAACTCCATTTTTGGGATTCTAACCTTGAAAATGGTCAAATCCTTGGAAATAAAAGCATTGATTACTCATATTCACATCAAAAGGTGTTGTTTCACCCTCCATATGAATCGTCTTACTACAACTCCCAAATTTACCATTAGAAACTCCTATGGGATTCAAAGAACTAATAAAACTGTGGGATATGCTATAATGCTTGTTTCTTAATTTGACTTGCTTCTCCACCTTGGTAGCATGCATCAACTACTTTGAGACTTCAACACTTCTATTCACTCTCATTTCTATCATGAAGGGTCATAACTCTGTTTTCTGGATACCATGCTTGAAAGTAGTCAAATCATTGGAAATGAAAGCAATTATTCTTCATATTCACATCAAAAGATGTTGTTTCACGCTCCATATGTGTGTCCTTTCTACAACTCCCAAATTCACCATTAGAAACTCCTATGAGATTCAAAGAACTAATAAAAGTGTAGGATAAGCAATAATGCTTATATCTTACTTTAACTTGCTTCTCCATCATGGTAGCATGCATCAATTACTTTGAGACTTCAACACTTCTATTCACTCTCATTTCTACCATGAAGGGTCATAACTACGTTTTGGGATTCTAAGCTCTAAAATGGTCAAATCCTAGGAAATGAAAGTATTTATTCTTCATATTCACATCAAAAGGTGTTGCTTCCGCCTCTATATTTGTCTTCTTGCTACAAGTCCCAAATTCACCATTAGAAATCCCTATGAGATTTAAACAACTAACATAACTGCGGGATAAGCTATAATGCTTGTTTCTTACTTTGACTTGCTTCTCCACCTTGGTAGCATGCATCAACTACTTTGAGAATTCAACACTTCTATTCACTTTCATTTCTATCATGAATTGTCATAACTCTGTTTTTGGGATACCATGCTTGAAAGTAGTCAAATCTTTGGAAATGAAAGCATTGATTCTTCATATTCACATCAAAAGATGTTGTTTCACCCTCCATATGAATGTCCTTTCTACAAGTCCCAAATTCACCATTAGAAACTCCTATTAGATTCAAAGTGAAAAGACCCGCCTCGAAAACCACTAAAACCGGGACCGGTTCAATAAACGTAAACCACACAAAACCAGCATTTTTAAAATTTCTAACAACTTAACCAATTAATCCATTTAATCCATCATAATAATAATAAAATGTTCTAACAATCTAGCGAAAGCAATTCAGCAATAAGCACTAATCTGAAATAAAATTCAATATAAATAAATGAAAACTATCCCGGTATGTCATCATGGTCCGTCACCGCAGTTCCACGAGCTTCAGCTAGCTTTATCCTTTCCCTTACCTACGCCATTACGAATAGACGCAGTCAGTATTTAATAAATACTGAAGAGGCGATCAACCCATCTACTATGTCAATTAGGACAAAATTACGAAAATACTCCTCCGACATAATCAAATGTCCGGACTCGACAAACAACACAACAATGATTTAATAAAATTAATTCACTGCAAACTAATGAATTAAATCAATCAACGGTAATTTAAAACACCCAAAATTGACTAAAATAATTAATTCTCAACAATTAATTCAACAATAAATCATAGAAAAAATACATAAAATAATCTCATAAATAACGGCAATTTCTAGCAATTTTTCCAGAATTTATCTCAGCAATAAAAATACCGCAAAAATCACTAAACACAGAATTAAATCCTAACACTGAATTATCTCGGGAAATAATTCCGTAAATCATCCGACCACTGTACTGCACTCACCTTAGTCACTAGTAGCACCTTCTCACACAATTTTTCTGTCACTTCCGGAAACTTTTTCCGCTCTGTCTACACTCTTAATTCCTAAACCCGCAACCTAATATAATAAAATATTATTAAAATCTGATTTAATTATTAACAAAATAATTAATATGAAATACACCCTATAACACATCACGTAAGTCATCTTCCCAAGAGTCTTAGACTCTGCAACTCATCGATCCCCGCCGCTTAACATCACCACCGATCATACCATTGCCTCACGCATCACCGCCGACCTCCGCCATTGACAACACCACCTTGATGCGATGGCCTCACCACCCCACACGATATGGCCACGCGATCAATCACCACACACTATCACGTCACCGACACGTCTCGAGCACACCAGGTCCGATCCACAGACACGAACTACTCCGGTCAACCAGACGACAACACGCCACCACATTTCGATCAAAACCCCATCACGTCTCCACCGTGACTCGCGCACAACATCACCCACCGAAAACTCATCACCACCACGCCAACGTCCGATCACCACCACCGATCAACACAAACAACAAAGGAGGAGGAAGAAACTTACCGTGAGAAATGAGGAATGAAAAATCAAGCTTCTCGCTCCCGGCAACGGCGGAACCCACTCCGGTCGATCCAAACTTCTCGACCAACACCACCGCTTGAAAGTTATCTCCTTCTCCTTGCTTCAACGCCGGAAACCAACGCAGCTCTCTCACTCTTGACGGCTAGGTTTAGATAAAGAGGGAGATGTGTACGCTTATACACACATATATGTGTTAGGTTTCCGTATTACACTGATCGATCCTCCAATTTCTCCAAATTTCACAATTGACCCCAAAACTTTTAAATTGATCAATTTAACCCAACGAAATCAACTTTCCAATTGATCAATTTAATCCTTAACTTTCCAAAATCACAATTGGCCCCAAACTTCCAAAATTATCAATTAAACCCGCCTGCAACTCCTGGATTTAATCAAATCAACCCCTAACTTTCGAATTTAACAAATACACCCCCATTATAGGTTTGCGGATGTTACAATTCTCCCCCACTAACATAGATTCGTCCTCGAATCTAACATTTCAGCGAACATCCACAGCATAACATACCCGCAAATCTACTCAGCATAGTCACATGATCATAATGTTTTCGGCATAACCTTTCGACTAGTATGTCAACACTACATTGTTTATACTTAGTTCAAATACTCCCGGAATCCTATACAACAAGACCCCACTTGGTTTGAATAAACTACGCCTACCGGATCCCCGGAACAGCTCAGCGCAGTAACCATGACAAGCATCTCGGAGTCCAGCGTGACCCGATCAGCAAGTCCAGCAAGATTCTAAGATCTCTAGTGGCTTACCGAGACAGCATCAGGAATCACACAGAAACCCGACCGGTAAACACCACACAGCGAAAAGATTCCACAACACGGAACCCCATCAAACAGCATTAGGATGAATCCTAATCAGCCAAACCAAGTACTAGGATCAATACGGCATGATCCTCACAGCCGAACTAAGTATGAACAAATTAACAGCACAACATATTCAACAAAAATTCTGCTTATTAATCAGTAAAAGGTAAAACCGTACATCGTTATAAGTTCCAGCAAAACTAAACGAGTACAACAGCTTAAACGACAAGGAAATACAACAAGCTCAACAAACAGCACTGGTACTCCAGCTAAATCTCTAGCTTTCTGAACCACTTGGGAAACTTCCGCTTCATCTTCGCTTCTGGTTCCCAAGTCTCTTCCACCGCTCCATTGCAGTCCCACAAGATCTTCATCTCTGGAACTTGCTTTCTCCTAACCAGCCTGACTCTACGGTCAAGTACCTCCAGAGGCCTCGCCTCTACAACCATACTCGGCAGAAGATCACATGGAATCTCAGCCATCACCTGATCATCCCTATGTAGGCACTTTTTCAGCTTTGAGACGTGAAACACCTTAGGAAATGCCCGCATCGCCTCAGGCAACTCCAACCTATATGCAACTGGTCCAATTCGCTCCAACACTCTAACAGGACCCATATACCGAGGACTCAGCTTAGTCTCGGGAATAGACCTGTTCGAACCTCGCAACATGGTCATCTTAAGATATACCATATCTCCAACATCAAACTCTAACTCCTTTCTACGTTTTTCAGCGTAGCTTTTCTACCTATCTTGTGCCTCTTTCATGTTCAGCTTAACAACATAGATCTTTTCCGTTGTCTCCTGCACAAAATCGGCCCCCAGCAAACTCCTCTCCCCCACTTGAGTCCAGCACAGCGGTGTTCTGCATGGTCTACCATAGACAGCCTCAAATGGTGTCATACCGATACTAGCCTGGTAACTGTTATTGTATGGAAACTCCGCCAAACTTAAATAGTCGACCCAATGTCCACCCCAATCGAGCACACACATCCGCAACAAGTCCTCCAATGTCTGGATAGTGCGCTCTGACTGTCCATCCGTCTGCGGATGATAAGCTGTACTCAGATGTACCTTAGTGCCCATCTCTCTCTGAAAAGCTCTCCAAAACAGTGATGAGAACTTCAGATCCCGATCTGACACTATACTCACAGGTACCCCATGCAGCTTCACAATCTCACTGACATATCTTCTAGCCAAGACCTCAGCTCCATCAGTCTTTTTAATGGCCAGAAAATGTGCCGACTTTGTTAACCTGTCAACGATGCCCCAGATAGCATCCTTCGTTCGCGAAACAAGTAGACCCACCACGAAATCCATGGTGATCATATCCCACTTCCACTCTGGAATGGGTAAACACCTCAGCAGACCACTCGGAACCTGATGCTCAGCCTTCACCAATTGGCAGGTATCACACCTGGCAACCCAGCTAGCAACATCCTTCTTCATCCCTACCCACTGATAATACCTTTTGAGATCACAGTACATCTTGGTAGCTCCTGGATGAATCGAGAACCGACTCTGGTGCGCTTCTCTAAGAATTTCTTGCCTAAGCAAGTCATCCTTTGGCACACACACCCTACCATGCAGTAATATTGTCCCATTGCTGGAAACCTCATACTCTAACTTCTCAGCTCTAGAAGCCGCGATCAACTCCGCATCCAACTCCTGTGCTACCCGTACTCTGCTCAGAATATCGGCCTGATTATCCGCTTTTAAACCCAGTGGCTCCTGCTCTTCGGATACAGCACACAACCGCAAGGTACTCACCATGCCCACTAGAGTCTCTGCATCTTTCTCTGTATCCGAGATCACTCGCCTCCGGCTCAAAGCATCAGCCACGAGATTAGCCTTACCGGGGTGGTAAGCTATCTCCAGATCGTAATCCGCAACTAACTCCATCCAGCGCCTCTGCCTCAGATTAAGCTCGGGCTGAGTAAAGATGTACTTTAGACTTTTATGGTCCGTGAACACCTGAACTTTCCCACCATACAGATACGACCTCCAGATCTTCAACGCAAACACTACCGCAGCCATCTCCAAATCATGAGTAGGATAATTACTCTCATGTTTCCTTAACTGCCGGGAAGCATAAGTAATCACCCTCCCCTGCTGCATAAGCACACATCCGAGCCCCAGCCTGGACGCGTCCGTGTAAACAACATACGGCTCATCTAGCTCTGGCAAAGCTAACACCGGCATGCTAACCAACATCTCCTTGAGCTTCAAAAAGCTCTCCTCACACTGAGGTGACCACACAAAAGGAACTTTCTTCCCGGTAAGTTTAGTCATAGGTTGAGCCATGCTGGCAAAACCTTTGACAAACCTCCGATAATAACCAGCCAATCCAAGGAAGCTCTGAATCTCTGATGCATTCCTTGGTCTCGGCCACTCCTCTATGGCCTGAATCTTCTCTGGATCCACAGCCACTCCGCTCTAAGAGACAACATGACCTAGAAAACCCATCTCCCGCTGCCAGAAACTACACTTGCTCAACTTAGCATAAAGCTGCTGCTCCCGTAGCTTCTCCAAAACTATCCTCAGGTGGCTCGCGTGCTCCTCAGGACTCTTGGAATACACCAAAATGTCATCAATAAAGATAATGACGAACTCATCCAGATACTCCTGGAAGACCCCATTCATCAACCTCATAAACGCAGCTGGCGCATTAGTCAATCCGAACGGCATCACCACAAACTCGTAGTGCCCGTATCTCATCCTGAAAGCCGTCTTCCGAATATCCACCTCAGCTATAGGAATCTGGTGGTCTCCAGACGCCAAATCAATCTTGGAGAACCACGTAGCTCCCCCCAACTGTTCCAACAACTCTCCAATCCTCGGCAGCGGATACTTAATCTTCACAGTGACGCGTTTAAGCCCCCGGTAATCGATACACAACCGGAAACTCTCATCCTTCTTCTTCACAAACAATACCGGAGCTCCCCACGGTGAACTACTAGGGTTGGATAAAACCTTTCTCTAACAAATCCTCCAGCTGCTTCTTCAGCTAAGCCATCTCAGGTGGAGCCGTCCTGTATGGAGCCTTAGACAACGGTGAGGTCCCTGGCTCCAACTCAATCGTGAAAAGATCAGACCTTGATGGCGGTAACCCTCTCAACGCCTGGAACACATCCTCAAACTCACAAACCACCTCAATGTCCTGCAACGCCGACTCTCCAACCACACCGGACATTGATATGGTCGCCAGGTATGCCTCATAACCCTGTATAATCAACCGCTTAGCCTGAATAGGTGAAACTACTATGCTTCCAGAAATCGGTCGCACTCCCTGGTAAACCAACCTTCTGCCTACTTGCTCGAAAAAGACTCGGCCTCTATGACAATCGAGGTGAGCCTTGAACTTCCCCAGCCAGTCCATGCCCAAAATGACATCATAAAGCTCCACCGGACATACTATCAAATCAGCTGGCATCAACTCTCCCGCAATGAGAATGTCGATGCCCTCAACACAACCTCGAGTCTCCAATAACCGACCCCCAGCAACTCTCACTACTCCCTAATGGTCACCAGACAGCTACTGGATCCCATTCTCAGACACCCAGCTCGGTGTAACAAAACTATGAGATGCTCCGGAGTCAAACAACACATGAGACTCAACTCCCGCTATGCTTAAGGTCCCTACGGAAACAATAAGCTAAGACTACCAACACAACAACCAACAAAAATAATCTTAACACTTAAAGAATAACAGAAAAGGTTAGACACTAACCAGTGATCGGTCTGCTGCTGCTCGCTCCACCGGCCTCCGGACCTAGTGTATACACCCGAGGTGCTACTGCAGCCCGCTTCTGTGGTGGTGCCTCAATCCTCGGTGCCTGCTGCCCCAGCTTTGGGCAACTGGTCTTCACGTGTCCGGGTTCCTTGCAGTGGAAGCAAACTCGCTCATCAGCCTTGGTACAGTTGGCGATACGATGTTCTGAACTGCCACACCGGAAACACCGATACCCTGCACCCACAGCCTTGGAAGTGTCATCCCACTTCCTCTTATGCCCCTGCTGCTGCCCAGACTTGCCACTTTTGCTCGGAGCCGTACTCTGACTCTGAGGACGCCGTGGAATCTCTGGCGCTGCACCCCTCAAACCAGCCTCCTGCCTTAGACCCTCCTCAAGCTCCGCTGCACACTCCACTAACTCCGACACTGACTCGAACTTGCGGACCACGCAACGGTTCTTAAGGTCGATACGCATACCTCGCAAGAAGGCACAAATCATATCATGCTTAGTATCTACACCCCGACCAGCAAACCACTTCAGCCGATTAAACTCGGCCTCGTACTCCTAAACCGAATGACTTCCCTGCAACAAGTACAGAAACTCTCCCTACAACCTGTTCCGAGCTTCCCGCGGAAAGTACTTGAGATCGAACTCCCTCCGGAACTCGTCCCAAGGCAACACTTCTCCCGCCCTCCTCGCAACGATACCCTGCCACCACTCATGTGCATCTCCCTCCAGATAATGCACCGCCTAGTCCACCCTATACTCCTCAGGGCACCTGATCGACTGGAAGTTCCTCTCCAACCTGGACCTCCACTCATCAGATTCGATCGGTCTAGCACCACCACTAAAAAATTTGGTGCCCAACCTCTGCATGTGTTCCATCACCCTTAGGTACAACGGAACCACTGGCTCAGCCTCAGCAACCACTCTTGGCACTCCGAGAGCATTCCCACCTGCCATTGCAGCATTCCCCTGTGGTGCCACTGGTGCTGGAGCAGGTACCACAGGAGGTAACCTCTCCAAAAGCTGGGCCAACATGCCCAATACCGCCCCCATCTGGTTCGGGTCAGCACCCGCCAGAGCACCACCCGGCGCAGGCATCGCACCATGCTCGGCCGCAGGCACTGACTTACCCTCTCCCTCGGAGTACTCATACGCACCATGCTCCATCGTGACACATTACGAGGATTGGTGACAAGATGAGTGATGCGGAAGAGATGAAAGGTGAAGAACAAGGAGTGATCCGATGAGTCTTGGGGGGGGGGGTTGATGCAAAACTTCCAAAGGGATGGTGATCCTTTGGACTTTCAGGCTTGCTCTGGACGTGGGTGAAGACCCTAGACGCGGTGAACAAGGGGTGGATCTAAGTGAAACTTCCTAGGAGTGTGAAAGATCCTAAGACTTTCGGCTTACTTGGTGTGAGGATGAAGATCCGATCACTTTAAGCAAGGATGAACAAACAAGTTTCAGAGAGTTTGAGAATATGAAAAGATGTTTGATAAATCTGAAAAGAAAGAGAATACAAGTACTTATAGAGTTTCAGATACCTAGAATTAAAATACATAGAAAATAGATAATACTTAATGAATCAAAGCTGATCATTAAGTGTACAAAGACTAATACAAGTGAACTCTTCAACTTCAAAGTGGCGAGAATATGGAGTGAATGGAGTGGGCTTGGTTTCATCAAGAGGAAATGATAAAGAGTGTGTGGGCTGGCCTCATTAAAAATCTCTTGGAAAACCCATTGGGACAAAACCAAGAGGAGGGAAAAAGAGTACAAGTCCACACACCTCTCTTGATGAATGCTTAAGTGGCGTGAATCACAATCAAGGTGACTGGATTAGCACACTCAAGTCGGCCCTGAATATGGTGTAAGAGAGTGTAGAATGCTTGATGGAATCTTGCTTGCTTTGATCGAGTCATCGGACCAAGGGGCACATGTTGATCTTTGTCGTTTGCCTCCTCGAGTACATGTTGCTTTGTGGCTTCCTCTTTAGCTTCCTTAAGCTCTGGTTCAAGCTGCTCTTCCATCTTCTTAGCTTCCTTAAGCTCTGGTTCAAGCTGCTCTTCCATCTCCTTAGCTTCTTCAAACATGCTGCTGGTCAGGATCTCATCATCCTCTCCCACTTGAGAAGGATTTGACCTCAAATCCGTTTCATCTGCACAAAAAGGAACTAGATCAGTTATGTTGAAGCTTGAGCTTACGTTGTACTTACCTTGGAGGTCCAGCTGGTAGGCATTATTGTTAAGTTTCTTGATGACTTTGAAAGGACCATCAATCCTGGGCATAAGCTTGGATTTTCTCTCGTTAGGGAACCTATTCAATGCTCCATTCTCGGCATTGTCTAGTTGTTCTTTAGCTCCCAGCTCCTCAGGTTTAAGCTGTTGATTAGTTCCAAGCTCTAAGCTATCCATGCTCACATCAGGCTCTCTCACTTGAAAAGGAGTTGTCCTTAAATCCGAACAATCTGCAAGGAAAAAGATTAAATTAGAATATTTGAAATAAGTCGGAATATACTCACCTTGCAAGCAGATTTTGTAGGAATGGATCTGTTCTATGACTCAAAGTGAACAATATCCTTCTGGCATTAGTTTGAACTCCTCTTGGTCTGCAAAACGTTTCTCCTTCATACGAATCCAAAACTGGTAACCAATCTCAAAGTTCTTAATATTCTCCTCTTCGTTTGCTGGCTTTTGATGCTCTATGTCTAGCAAACGCTCCTTTGGTTTAAGAGCAATTTGAACAGCAATTTTCTTAAGCCAAATATGGTAGAGCCACGTCCTAGGTGCATGAAAATTTAGCTCTCCATCCTGTATATCCTGTATCCTCACAACAAAGACTCGAGACAAGAGATCATAGGTGCAAAGAATATAGTCATTCCGACTAGCACATAATTTATTACTTAGATCATCTAAAACAGATTTTAAAGGTTCAATATGATCATCTAAGTGTTTATTAAAATTCAGAATGCTATCATAATAAACAATTTCTCCAAAGAATAATTCAGCATTGGGTGAAGCACTAGCAAAATTAGCAATATCTATGAGCACATAATTTCTATTAGGTTCACACATTTTATCAAACAAAAATCCTCCATGCCTAAAGAATTTCTTATTCTCAAACTCCTCGCAAGATGGAAACATATTTTTAAAATTATCATTTAAATCATAAAGCCTCTTAATGATTTCAACTTCCATTAACCTAGCTTCATAAGCAAAAAGAAACACATACCTTGGAATTATTGCATCATACACAATAATTTCATTACCTTTTCGAATGCCAAAAGAATTCACCTCAATGTTTGCTCGCTGTTCCTTTCTCCATTGTTTCAACGAGTCATAATCAACTTGGACAGTAAACCGCATTAGCCACAAGTAAATTAACCACGCCTCTGGTGTATGAACTTTCATTTGATTGTATTCATGGAAGTTATCAAAGGGAAGCTTCCGTGAGTTGTTCCCTAAAGACAAGTCCTGCAAAAATTTGTTAAGCTCACTCGGTGGCACCGGTGCAAGGTTAGATACACAAGAGAATTTATCCAAAGAGACAAATATTTTATGATCAAAATATTCAGCATCATTAACCTTACTAATCCTAGCAAAAAGATTAGATTTCTTATCTTGCTCTTGATTCTCTTTGGGTTTGATCTTGTCAAGATAAAACTCATGAACCGGCAATGGCACAAGAGTAGTCTTATCTTCTTGAAAATATTTTGAGCTCACCATTGTACAATCTGCACCAAGGGAAAGTAAGTTAGCTTTCATTCGCCTTTGGGAGTCAAGATAGTTACCTCGGGTCTTGATTGGTGGTGAAACAGTTGGTGGCTTCTCCTTTTGATCCATTGTTAAGCTCCATGTTGAGGTGGTTCCTACCAGGTCAGTGCACACATCTAAGGTACCTGTATCTTCCTCGGCACTTAAAGACAAAATCAAGTGTATTATACTTGAAATTTCAACATTCAAAACAGGTTGTTTGAAGCTTTGAGTGAATGTGAAATTATTCCAATATCGAATAAACTCGCAAGCTAAACTTACCTGAGTACCATGTAGGATGTTTGGTAACATTTCAGCTTTGGAGACGGTGATATTTGAAACACAGCCAGCCGGTGTTGGATATGGTCTAGTCATCAAACAGTTTTCATAGTCATTTCGCTCAGTCTTGTTATCTTGGCAAGCTTTTGAAGTGGTTGACACTGAATGTGGATTCTTCTCTTTTATGTTTCCTTCAGCTTTGTCATCCTTATGCTCCAGAGTATGACCTGAATCATCATCCTTTGACAAGACCAAGTGCATCATACAAGAACTGGAAGTTTTTAAACTTTGATTAACTACCCCACCATTTGAATTTGGTGAACTCAGTTTTGATCCTAATGAAGAGATATTCGGCTCTTGTTTTTCCGGGCAAGTGTTGGAAAAATGTTCTTTCTTACAAGAGTTATAACAAGTAACTTCCTTGGATTTTGAAAGATCAGAGGACTTACATTTCTTTGGACGTTCATTGCTTGTTTCAATTGATGGATATAGGCTTTGCTTGTGAACCACGACTTGTTCAGCGACCTTCTTTGGTTGAGAGGTTACATTAGCCTTCATTTTCTCATTTAGAACATTCTTGGATACTTCCTTTGGCTGAGGACAGTAAGCTTCTTTTGGAACTAAACCATTTGGTGCATACTTGTTCCTCATTAGTTCCTTAAGATCTCTCCACGAGGTGATAGGTGGCTCCTTGTAAGTCCCGCGTTCATCAACCTTTCGTATCCACCATTGATAAGCTTCTCCTGTGAGTTGGCGAATTGCATGAGCTATCCTCTTTTCTCTTGGGATGTGGTTATAGTAAAACCAATCTTCCATATTTGTTTCCCACTCTAGGTAGCTTCTTTTTCCTGAAAATTTAAAGAGTTCATTAGCCGAATGATATTCAGAACAAAGCACATATTTGGATTTTGGAGTAAGAGAGATTTTATGTGGGCTGCTCCAAGTTGTTCTCAATGTGTTGTCTGGTGGCTTTGGTTTAAGCTCTTGTTCCTTCCGTGCTCTTCTTGATTTTGCTAATTCAGCTCTCATGGTTGCCATACTTTCGTCCATTATGGCTCTTAAGGAATCAAGGAGTTCTTTGTTGGAGTTTGACGATTCCTCTTCACCATTGCTGGTTCCCACCATGGTACCTGTTCAGATTCAAACAAGTAACATGTAAAAATGCCCAAAGAAACACAACAAAGAAAACTCAGAAACTTTTCTAGAATCCTAAACGACTGTTTGACTTGATCGAACAGAATAAAATATCAAATCACGTTCAACAATTCCAGAGTCAATTTTAACAAATACTAGACTGAATCATGGTTTCAATGCAACAAATTTCACAATTTTAGGATTAACAAATGATTTTAAACAATTCTAGCAAGTTACACGACAATAACTGTTCAAATTCTGATAACCTCTAAATGTGACTGTTCGACGAAATCAGCTTCGGAAAATTATCAAAACATGTTCAAAAATTCTAGAATCAATTTTAACAAATACTAGACTCTCTTTTGAAGCAGATTCAACAGATCTAACGATTTTATCAGACAAGACGAATTTACGAAAATTCCAATAGTCAGCAGATAAACAGATCGGAATGTGAAAAGGTATCACAGATCGAAAGAGATACAACCTGGCGTGGAGTCAGCTCTGATACCACTTGATGTGATCCTAGGCGAGGATCAAGTCCCTGAATGCTACTCCAAGAGGTTGTGAGGATTGGTGACAAGATGAGTGATGCGGAAGAGATGAAAGGTGAAGAACAAGGAGTGATCCGATGAGTCTTGGGGGGGGGGGTTGATGCAAAACTTCCAAAGGGATGGTGATCCTTTGGACTTTCAGGCTTGCTCTGGACGTGGGTGAAGACCCTAGACGCGGTGAACAAGGGGTGGATCTAAGTGAAACTTCCTAGGAGTGTGAAAGATCCTAAGACTTTCGGCTTACTTGGTGTGAGGATGAAGATCCGATCACTTTAAGCAAGGATGAACAAACAAGTTTCAGAGAGTTTGAGAATATGAAAAGATGTTTGATAAATCTGAAAAGAAAGAGAATACAAGTACTTATAGAGTTCAGATACCTAGAATTAAAATACATAGAAAATAGATAATACTTAATGAATCAAAGCTGATCATTAAGTGTACAAAGACTAATACAAGTGAACTCTTCAACTTCAAAGTGGCGAGAATATGGAGTGAATGGAGTGGGCTTGGTTTCATCAAGAGGAAATGATAAAGAGTGTGTGGGCTGGCCTCATTAAAAACCTCTCTTGGAAAACCCATTGGGACAAAACCAAGAGGAGGGAAAAAGAGTACAAGTCCACACACCTCTCTTGATGAATGCTTAAGTGGCGTGAATCACAATCAAGGTGACTGGATTAGCACACTCAAGTCGGCCCTGAATATGGTGTAAGAGAGTGTAGAATGCTTGATGGAATCTTGCTTGCTTTGACCGAGTCATCGGACCAAGGGGCACATGTAGATCTTTGTCGTTTACCTCCTCGAGTACATGTTGCTTTGTGGCTTCCTCTTTAGCTTCCTTAAGCTCTGGTTCAAGCTGCTCTTCCATCTTCTTAGCTTCCTTAAGCTCTGGTTCAAGCTGCTCTTCCATCTCCTTAGCTTCTTCAAACATGCTGCTGGTCAGGATCTCATCAAAACTCCTATGAGATTCAAAGAACAAATAAAAGTGTAGGATAAGCTATAAAGCTTGTTTCTTACTCTAACTTGCTTCTCCATCTTGGTCGCCGCATGCTTCTACTACTTTGACCTTAGAACACTTCAATTCACTCTCATTTCTATCATGAAGGGTCATAACTATGTTTTTGGGATTCTAAGCTTGAAAATGGTTAAATCATTGGAAATGAAAGTATTTATTCTTCATATTCACATCAAAAGATGTTGCTTCCGCCTCTATATTTGTCTTCTTGCTACAAGTCCCAAATTCACCATTAGAAATCCCTATGAGATTCAAACAACTAACATAACTAAGGGATAAGCTATAATGCTTGTTTCTTACTTTCACTTGCTTCTCCACCTTGGTAGCATGCATCAACTACTTTGAGACTTCAACACTTCTATTCACTCTCATTTCTATCATGAAGGGTCATAACTCCGTTTTTGGGATACCATGCTTGAAAGTAGTCAAATCTTTGGAAATGAAAGCATTGATTCTTCATATTCACATCAAAAGATGTTGTTTCACCCTATATATGAGTGTCCTTTCTACAACTCCCAAATTCACCATTAGAAACTCCTATGAGATTCAAAGAACTAATAAAAGTGTAGGATAAGCTATAATGCTTGTTTCTTACTTTAACTTGCTTCTCCATCTTGGTCGCATGCTTCAACTACTTTGAGATTAGAACACTTCAATTAACTCTCATTTCTATCATGAAGGGTCATAACTACGTTTTTGGGATTCTAAGCTTGAAAATGGTCAAATCCTTGGAAATGAAAGTATTTATTCTTCATATTCACATCAAAAGGTGTTGCTTCCGCCTCTATATTTGTCTTCTTGCTACATGTCCCAAATTCACCATTAGAAATCCCTATGAGATTCAAACAATTAACATAACTGTGGGATAAGCTATAATGCTTGTTTCTTACTTGGACTTGCTTATCCACCTTGGTAGCATGCATCAACTACTTTGAGACTTCAACACTTCTATACACTCTCATTTCTATCATGAAGGGTCATAACTCCGTTTTTTGGATACCATGCTTGAAAGTAGTCAAATCTTTGGAAATGAAAGCATTGATTCTTCATATTCACATCAAAAGATGTTGTTTCACCCTCCATATGAGGGTCCTTTCTACAACTCCCAAATTCACCGATAGAAACTCCTATCATATTCAAAGAACTAATAAAAGTGTAGGATAAGCTATAATGCTTGTTTCTTACTTTGACTTGCTTCTCCCTCTTGGTAGCAAGCTTCAACTACTTTGAGATTAGAATACTTTAATTCACTCTCATTTCTATCATGAAGGGTCATAACTCCGTTTTTAGGATTCTAAGCTTGAAAATGGTAAAATCCTTGGAAATGAAAGTATTTATTCTTCATATTCACATCAAAAGGTGTTGCTTCCGGCTCTATATTTATCTTCTTGCTACAAGTCCCAAATTCACCATTAGAAAATCCTATGAGATTCAAACAACTAACATAACTGTGGGATAAGGTATAATGCGTGTTTCGTACTTTGACTTGCTTCTCGACCTTGGTAGCATGCATCAACTACTTTGAGATTTCAACACTTCTAGTCACTCTCAATTTTATCATAAGGGTCATAACTCTGTTTTTTGGAAATCGAAGCTAGAAAATAGTCAAATCCTTAGAAATAAAAGCATTGATTCTTCATATTCACATCAATAGGTGTTGTTTCAGCCTGCATATGAGTTTTCTTGCTACAACTCCCAAATTCACCATTAGAAACTCCTATGAGATTCAAAGAACTAATAAAAGTGTAGGATAACCTATAATGCTTGTGTCTTATTTTGACTTGCTTCTCCACCTTGGTAGCATGCTTCAACTACTTTGAGATTTCAACACTTCTATTAACTTTCATTTCTATCATGAATGGTCATAACTCAGTTTTTGGGATGCTAAGCTCGAAAATGGTCAAATCCTTGGAAATGAAAGTATTTATTCTTCATATTCACATCAAAAGATGTTGCTTCCGCCTCTATATTTGTCTTCTTGCTACAAGTCCCAAATTTACTATTAGAAAATCATATGAGATTCAAACAACTAACATAACTGTGGGATAAGTTATAATTCGTGTTTCGTACTTTGACTAGCTTCTCGACCTTGGTAGCATGCATCAACTACTTTGAGATTTCAACACTTCTATTAACTCTCAATTTTATCATAAGGGTCATAACTCCATTTTTGGGAATCAAAGCTCGAAAATAGTCAAATCCTTAGAAATAAAAGCATTGATTCTTTTTATTCACATCAATAGGTGTTGTTTCAGCCTGCATATGAGTTTTCTTGCTACAACTCCCAAATTCACCATTAGAAACTCCTATGAGATTCAAAGAACTATTAAAACTGTAGGATAATCAATAATGCTTGTTTCTTACTTTGACTTGCTTTTCCATCTTAGTAGCATGCTTTAACTACTTTGAGACTTCAACACTTCTATTCACTCTCATACAACTCTCATACAAATCTTTGGAAATGAAACCATTGGTTCTTCATATTCACGTAAAAAATGTTGTTTCAGCCACCATATTAGTCTCATTTCTACAACTCCCAAATTCACCATTAGAAACTCCATTAGGTTCAAAGAACTAACAGAACTGTGGGATAAGCTATAATGCTTGTTTCTTATTTTGACTTGCTTCTCCACCTTGATAGCATGCTTCAACTACTTTGAGATTTCAACACTTCTATTCACTTTCATTTGTATCATGAATGGTCATAACTCCGTTTTTGAGATTCTAACCTTCAAAATGGTAAAATCCTTGGAAATGAAAGCATTGTTTATTCATATTCACATCAAAAGGTGTTGTTTCAGCCTCCATATGTGTCTTCTTGCTACAAGTCCCAAATTCTCCATTAGAAAGTCCTATGAGATTCAAATAACTAACATAACTGTGGGATAAGCTATAATGCGTGTTTCGTACTTTGACTTGCTTCTCGACCTTGGTAGCATGCATTAACTACTTTCAGATTTCAACACTTCTATTCACTCTCAATTTTATCATAAGGGTCATAACTCCGTTTTTGGGAATCAAAGCTCGAAAATAGACAAATCCTTAGAAATAAAAGCATTGATTTTTAATATTCACATCAATAGTTGTTGTTTCAGCCTGCATATGAGTCTTCTTGCTACAACTCCCAAATTCACCATTAGAAACTCCTCTGAGATTCAAGGAACTAATAAAACTGTGGCTGAAACTCCTATAATGCTTGTTTCTTACTTTGTCTTGCTTCTCCATCTTGGTAGCATGCTTTAACTACTTTGAGACTTCAACATTTATATTCACTCTCATTTCTATCATTAAGGGTCACAACTCCATTTTTGAGATTCCATGCTTCAAAATGGTAAAATCTTTGAAATGAAAGCCTTGATTCTTCATATTCACATCAAAAGATGTTGTTTCAGCCACCATATGAGTCTCCTTTATACAACTCCCAAATTCACCATTAGAAACTCCTATGAGGTTCAAAGAACTAACAGAACTGTGGGATAAGCTATAATGCTTGTTTTTTATTTTGACTTGCTTCTCCACCTTGGTAGTATGCTTCAACTACTTTGAGATTTATTCACTTCTATTCACTTTCATTTCTATCATGAATGGTCATAACTCCGTTTTTGGGATTCTAAACTCGAAAATGGTCAAATCCTTGGAAATGAAAGTATTTATTTGTCTTCTTGCTACAAGTCCCAAATTCTCCATTAGAAAATCCTATGAGATTCAAACAACTAACATAACTTTGTGATAAGTTATAATGTGTGTTTCGTACTTTGACTTGATTCTCGACCTTGGTAGCATGTATCAACTACTTAAAGATTTCAACACTTCTATTAACTCTCAATTTTATCATAAGGGTCATAACTCCATTTTTGGGAATCAAAGCTCGAAAATAGTCAAATCCTTAGAAATAAAAGCATTGATTCTTTTTATTCACATCAATAGGTGTTGTTTCAGCCTGCATATGAGTTTTCTTGCTACAACTCCCAAATTCACCATTAGAAACTCCTATGAGATTCAAAGAACTATTAAAACTGTAGGATAATCAATAATGCTTGTTTCTTACTTTGACTTGCTTTTCCATCTTAGTAGCATGCTTTAACTACTTTGAGACTTCAACACTTCTATTCACTCTCATACAACTCTCATACAAATCTTTGGAAATGAAACCATTGGTTCTTCATATTCACATAAAAAAATGTTGTTTCAGCCACCATATTAGTCTCATTTCTACAACTCCCAAATTCACCATTAGAAACTCCATTAGGTTCAAAGAACTAACAGAACTGTGGGATAAGCTATAATGCTTGTTTCTTATTTTGACTTGCTTCTCCACCTTGATAGCATGCTTCAACTACTTTGAGATTTCAACACTTCTATTCACTTTCATTTGTATCATGAATGGTCATAACTCCGTTTTTGAGATTCTAACCTTCAAAATGGTAAAATCCTTGGAAATGAAAGCATTGTTTATTCATATTCACATCAAAAGGTGTTGCTTTTAGCGCTCTATATTTGTCTTCTTGCTACAAGTCCCAAATTCTCCATTAGAAAGTCCTATGAGATTCAAATAACTAACATAACTGTGGGATAAGCTATAATCGTGTTTCAGTACTTTGACTTGCTTCTCGACCTTGGTAGCATGCATTAACTACTTTCAGATTTCAACACTTCTATTCACTCTCAATTTTATCATAAGGGTCATAACTCCGTTTTTGGGAATCAAAGCTCGAAAATAGACAAATCCTTAGAAATAAAAGCATTGATTTTTAATATTCACATCAATAGTTGTTGTTTCAGCCTGCATATGAGTCTTCTTGCTACAACTCCCAAATTCACCATTAGAAACTCCTCTGAGATTCAAGGAACTAATAAAACTGTGGCTGAAACTCCTATAATGCTTGTTTCTTACTTTGTCTTGCTTCTCCATCTTGGTAGCATGCTTTAACTACTTTGAGACTTCAACATTTATATTCACTCTCATTTCTATCATTAAGGGTCACAACTCCATTTTTGAGATTCCATGCTTCAAAATGGTAAAATCTTTGGAAATGAAAGCCTTGATTCTTCATATTCACATCAAAAGATGTTGTTTCAGCCACCATATGAGTCTCCTTTATACAACTCCCAAATTCACCATTAGAAACTCCTATGAGGTTCAAAGAACTAACAGAACTGTGGGATAAGCTATAATGCTTGTTTTTTATTTTGACTTGCTTCTCCACCTTGGTAGTATGCTTCAACTACTTTGAGATTTATTCACTTCTATTCACTTTCATTTCTATCATGAATGGTCATAACTCCGTTTTTGGGATTCTAAACTCGAAAATGGTCAAATCCTTGGAAATGAAAGTATTTATTTGTCTTCTTGCTACAAGTCCCAAATTCTCCATTAGAAAATCCTATGAGATTCAAACAACTAACATAACTTTGTGATAAGTTATAATGTGTGTTTCGTACTTTGACTTGATTCTCGACCTTGGTAGCATGTATCAACTACTTAAAGATTTCAACACTTCTATTCACTCTCAATTTTATCATAAGGGTCATAACTCCGTTTTTGGGAATCAAAGCTTGAAAATAGACAAATCCTTAGAAATAAAAGCATTGATTCTTCATATTCACATCAATAGGTGTTGTTTCAGCCTGCATGTGAGTCTTCTTGCTACAACTCCCAAATTCACCATTAGAAACTCCTATAAGATTCAAAGAACTAATAAAACTGTGGGATAAGCTATAATGCTTGTTCCTTACTTTAGCTTGCTTCTTCATCTTGGTCGCCGCATGCTTCAACTACTTTGAGATTAGAACACTTCAATTCTACAAGTCCCAAATTCACCATTAGAAAGCCCTATGAGATTCACACAACTAACATAACTGTGGGATAAGATATAATGCATATTTCTTAGTTTGACTTGCTTCTCCAGCTTGGAAGCATGCTTCACCTATTTCAAGACTCCAACACTTCTATTCACTACCATTTTTATCATGAAGGGTCATAACCCTGTTTTTGGGATTCTAAGCTTGAAAATGGTCATAACTCCGTTTTTTGGATACCATGCTTGAAAGTAGTCAAATCTTTGGAAATGAAAGCATTGATTCTTCATATTCACATCAAAAGATGTTGTTTCACCCTCCATATGAGGGTCCTTTCTACAACTCCCAAATTCACCGATAGAAACTCCTATCATATTCAAAGAACTAATAAAAGTGTAGGATAAGCTATAATGCTTGTTTCTTACTTTGACTTGCTTCTCCCTCTTGGTAGCAAGCTTCAACTACTTTGAGATTAGAATACTTTAATTCACTCTCATTTCTATCATGAAGGGTCATAACTCCGTTTTTAGGATTCTAAGCTTGAAAATGGTAAAATCCTTGGAAATGAAAGTATTTATTCTTCATATTCACATCAAAAGGTGTTGCTTCCGGCTCTATATTTATCTTCTTGCTACAAGTCCCAAATTCACCATTAGAAAATCCTATGAGATTCAAACAACTAACATAACTGTGGGATAAGGTATAATGCGTGTTTCGTACTTTGACTTGCTTCTCGACCTTGGTAGCATGCATCAACTACTTTGAGATTTCAACACTTCTAGTCACTCTCAATTTTATCATAAGGGTCATAACTCTGTTTTTTGGAAATCGAAGCTAGAAAATAGTCAAATCCTTAGAAATAAAAGCATTGATTCTTCATATTCACATCAATAGGTGTTGTTTCAGCCTGCATATGAGTTTTCTTGCTACAACTCCCAAATTCACCATTAGAAACTCCTATGAGATTCAAAGAACTAATAAAAGTGTAGGATAACCTATAATGCTTGTGTCTTATTTTGACTTGCTTCTCCACCTTGGTAGCATGCTTCAACTACTTTGAGATTTCAACACTTCTATTAACTTTCATTTCTATCATGAATGGTCATAACTCAGTTTTTGGGATGCTAAGCTCGAAAATGGTCAAATCCTTGGAAATGAAAGTATTTATTCTTCATATTCACATCAAAAGATGTTGCTTCCGCCTCTATATTTGTCTTCTTGCTACAAGTCCCAAATTTACTATTAGAAAATCATATGAGATTCAAACAACTAACATAACTGTGGGATAAGTTATAATTAGGTGTTTCGTACTTTGACTAGCTTCTCGACCTTGGTAGCATGCATCAACTACTTTGAGATTTCAACACTTCTATTAACTCTCAATTTTATCATAAGGGTCATAACTCCATTTTTGGGAATCAAAGCTCGAAAATAGTCAAATCCTTAGAAATAAAAGCATTGATTCTTTTTATTCACATCAATAGGTGTTGTTTCAGCCTGCATATGAGTTTTCTTGCTACAACTCCCAAATTCACCATTAGAAACTCCTATGAGATTCAAAGAACTATTAAAACTGTAGGATAATCAATAATGCTTGTTTCTTACTTTGACTTGCTTTTCCATCTTAGTAGCATGCTTTAACTACTTTGAGACTTCAACACTTCTATTCACTCTCATACAACTCTCATACAAATCTTTGGAAATGAAACCATTGGTTCTTCATATTCACATAAAAAATGTTGTTTCAGCCACCATATTAGTCTCATTTCTACAACTCCCAAATTCACCATTAGAAACTCCATTAGGTTCAAAGAACTAACAGAACTGTGGGATAAGCTATAATGCTTGTTTCTTATTTTGACTTGCTTCTCCACCTTGATAGCATGCTTCAACTACTTTGAGATTTCAACACTTCTATTCACTTTCATTTGTATCATGAATGGTCATAACTCCGTTTTTGAGATTCTAACCTTCAAAATGGTAAAATCCTTGGAAATGAAAGCATTGTTTATTCATATTCACATCAAAAGGTGTTGCTTTCGCCTCTATATTTGTCTTCTTGCTACAAGTCCCAAATTCTCCATTAGAAAGTCCTATGAGATTCAAATAACTAACATAACTGTGGGATAAGCTATAATGCGTGTTTCGTACTTTGACTTGCTTCTCGACCTTGGTAGCATGCATTAACTACTTTCAGATTTCAACACTTCTATTCACTCTCAATTTTATCATAAGGGTCATAACTCCGTTTTTGGGAATCAAAGCTCGAAAATAGACAAATCCTTAGAAATAAAAGCATTGATTTTTAATATTCACATCAATAGTTGTTGTTTCAGCCTGCATATGAGTCTTCTTGCTACAACTCCCAAATTCACCATTAGAAACTCCTCTGAGATTCAAGGAACTAATAAAACTGTGGCTGAAACTCCTATAATGCTTGTTTCTTACTTTGTCTTGCTTCTCCATCTTGGTAGCATG
The DNA here is from genome assembly GCA_028015245.1 of Cardamine occulta. Lineage (NCBI taxonomy): Eukaryota > Viridiplantae > Streptophyta > Magnoliopsida > Brassicales > Brassicaceae > Cardamine > Cardamine occulta. The sequence goes on from CM051362.1 coordinate 15,359,408, forward strand.
CTTTAACTACTTTGAGACTTCAACATTTATATTCACTCTCATTTCTATCATTAAGGGTCACAACTCCATTTTTGAGATTCCATGCTTCAAAATGGTAAAATCTTTGGAAATGAAAGCCTTGATTCTTCATATTCACATCAAAAGATGTTGTTTCAGCCACCATATGAGTCTCCTTTATACAACTCCCAAATTCACCATTAGAAACTCCTATGAGGTTCAAAGAACTAACAGAACTGTGGGATAAGCTATAATGCTTGTTTTTTATTTTGACTTGCTTCTCCACCTTGGTAGTATGCTTCAACTACTTTGAGATTTATTCACTTCTATTCACTTTCATTTCTATCATGAATGGTCATAACTCCGTTTTTGGGATTCTAAACTCGAAAATGGTCAAATCCTTGGAAATGAAAGTATTTATTTGTCTTCTTGCTACAAGTCCCAAATTCTCCATTAGAAAATCCTATGAGATTCAAACAACTAACATAACTTTGTGATAAGTTATAATGTGTGTTTCAACTTTGACTTGATTCTCGACCTTGGTAGCATGTATCAACTACTTAAAGATTTCAACACTTCTATTAACTCTCAATTTTATCATAAGGGTCATAACTCCATTTTTGGGAATCAAAGCTCGAAAATAGTCAAATCCTTAGAAATAAAAGCATTGATTCTTTTTATTCACATCAATAGGTGTTGTTTCAGCCTGCATATGAGTTTTCTTGCTACAACTCCCAAATTCACCATTAGAAACTCCTATGAGATTCAAAGAACTATTAAAACTGTAGGATAATCAATAATGCTTGTTTCTTACTTTGACTTGCTTTTCCATCTTAGTAGCATGCTTTAACTACTTTGAGACTTCAACACTTCTATTCACTCTCATACAACTCTCATACAAATCTTTGGAAATGAAACCATTGGTTCTTCATATTCACATAAAAAAATGTTGTTTCAGCCACCATATTAGTCTCATTTCTACAACTCCCAAATTCACCATTAGAAACTCCATTAGGTTCAAAGAACTAACAGAACTGTGGGATAAGCTATAATGCTTGTTTCTTATTTTGACTTGCTTCTCCACCTTGATAGCATGCTTCAACTACTTTGAGATTTCAACACTTCTATTCACTTTCATTTGTATCATGAATGGTCATAACTCCGTTTTTGAGATTCTAACCTTCAAAATGGTAAAATCCTTGGAAATGAAAGCATTGTTTATTCATATTCACATCAAAAGGTGTTGCTTTCGCCTCTATATTTGTCTTCTTGCTACAAGTCCCAAATTCTCCATTAGAAAGTCCTATGAGATTCAAATAACTAACATAACTGTGGGATAAGCTATAATGCGTGTTTCGTACTTTGACTTGCTTCTCGACCTTGGTAGCATGCATTAACTACTTTCAGATTTCAACACTTCTATTCACTCTCAATTTTATCATAAGGGTCATAACTCCGTTTTTGGGAATCAAAGCTCGAAAATAGACAAATCCTTAGAAATAAAAGCATTGATTTTTAATATTCACATCAATAGTTGTTGTTTCAGCCTGCATATGAGTCTTCTTGCTACAACTCCCAAATTCACCATTAGAAACTCCTCTGAGATTCAAGGAACTAATAAAACTGTGGCTGAAACTCCTATAATGCTTGTTTCTTACTTTGTCTTGCTTCTCCATCTTGGTAGCATGCTTTAACTACTTTGAGACTTCAACATTTATATTCACTCTCATTTCTATCATTAAGGGTCACAACTCCATTTTTGAGATTCCATGCTTCAAAATGGTAAAATCTTTGGAAATGAAAGCCTTGATTCTTCATATTCACATCAAAAGATGTTGTTTCAGCCACCATATGAGTCTCCTTTATACAACTCCCAAATTCACCATTAGAAACTCCTATGAGGTTCAAAGAACTAACAGAACTGTGGGATAAGCTATAATGCTTGTTTTTTATTTTGACTTGCTTCTCCACCTTGGTAGTATGCTTCAACTACTTTGAGATTTATTCACTTCTATTCACTTTCATTTCTATCATGAATGGTCATAACTCCGTTTTTGGGATTCTAAACTCCAAAATGGTCAAATCCTTGAAATGAAAGTATTTATTTGTCTTCTTGCTACAAGTCCCAAATTCTCCATTAGAAAATCCTATGAGATTCAAACAACTAACATAACTTTGTGATAAGTTATAATGTGTGTTTCGTACTTTGACTTGATTCTCGACCTTGGTAGCATGTATCAACTACTTAAAGATTTCAACACTTCTATTCACTCTCAATTTTATCATAAGGGTCATAACTCCGTTTTTGGGAATCAAAGCTTGAAAATAGACAAATCCTTAGAAATAAAAGCATTGATTCTTCATATTCACATCAATAGGTGTTGTTTCAGCCTGCATGTGAGTCTTCTTGCTACAACTCCCAAATTCACCATTAGAAACTCCTATAAAATTCAAAGAACTAATAAAACTGTGGGATAAGCTATAATGCTTGTTCCTTACTTTAGCTTGCTTCTTCATCTTGGTCGCCGCATGCTTCAACTACTTTGAGATTAGAACACTTCAATTCTACAAGTCCCAAATTCACCATTAGAAAGCCCTATGAGATTCACACAACTAACATAACTGTGGGATAAGATATAATGCATATTTCTTAGTTTGACTTGCTTCTCCAGCTTGGAAGCATGCTTCACCTATTTCAAGACTCCAACACTTCTATTCACTACCATTTTTATCATGAAGGGTCATAACCCTGTTTTTGGGATTCTAAGCTTGAAAATGGTCAAATCCTTGGAAATGAATGTGTTTATTCTTCACATTCACATCATAAGGTGTTGCTTCTATCTGTATATTTGTCTTCTTGCTACAAGTCCCAAATTTACCATTAGAAAATCCTATGAGATTCAAACAACTAACATAACTGTGGGATAAGCTATAATGCGTGTTTCGTACTTTGACTTGCTTCTCGACCCTGGTAGCATGCATCAACTACTTTGAGATTTCAACACTTCTATTCATTCTCAATTTGATCATAAGGGTCATAACTCTATTTTTGGGAATCAATGCTCAAAAATAGTCAAATCCTTAGAAATAAAAGCATTGATTCTTCATTGATTCTTGCTACAACTCCCAAATTCACCATTAGAAACTTCTATGAGATTCAAAGAACTAATAAAACTGTGGGATAATCTATAATGCTTGTTTCTTCCTTTGACTTTCTTTTCCATCAAATGGTCATAACTCCGTTTTTGAGATTCTAACCTTCAAAATGGTCAAATCCTTGGAAATAAAAGCATTGTTTATTCATATTCACATCAAAAGGTGTTGCTTTCGCCTCTATATTTGTCTTCTTGCTACAAGTCCCAAATTCTCCATTAGAAAATCCTATGAGATTCAAATAACTAACATAACTGTGGGATAAGCTATAATGCGTGTTTCGTACTTTGACTTGCTTCTCGACCTTGGTAGCATGCATCAACTACTTTCAGATTTAAACACTTCTATTCACTCTCAATTTTATCATAAGGGTCATAACTCCGTTTTTGGGAATCAATGCTCGAAAATAGACATATCCTTAGAAATAAAAGCATTGATTTTTCATATTCACATCAATAGGTGTTGTTTCAGCCTGCATATGAGTCTTCTTGCTACAACTCCCAAATTCACCATTAGAAACTCCTATGAGATTCAAGGAACTAATAAAACTGTGGCTGAAACTCCTATAATGCTTGTTTCTTCCTTTGTCTTGCTTCTCCATCTTGGTAGCATGCTTTAACTACTTTGAGACTTCAACACTTCTATTCACTCTCATTTCTATCATTAAGGGTCACAACTCCATTTTTGGGATTCCATGCTTCAAAATGGTAAAATCTTTGGAAATGAAAGCATTGATTCTTCATATTCACATCAAAAGATGTTGTTTCAGCCACCATATGAGTCTCCTTTATACAACTCCCAAATTCACCATTAGAAACTCCTATGAGGTTCAAAGAACTAACAGAATTGTGGCATAAGCTATAATGCTTGTTTCTTATTTTGACTTGGTTCTCCACCTTGGTAGTATGCTTCAACTACTTTGAGATTTATTCACTTCTATTCACTTTCATTTCTATCATGAATGGTCATAACTCCGTTTTTGGGATTCTAAGCTTGAAAATGGTAAAATCCTTGGAAATGAAAGTATTTATTCTTTATATTCACATCAAAAGGTGTTGCTTCCGGCTCTATATTTGTCTTCTTGCTACAAGTCCCAAATTCACCATTAGAAAATCCTATGAGATTCAAACAACTAACATAACTGTGGGATAAGTTATAATACGTGTTTCGTACTTTGACTTGCTTCTCGACCTTGGTAGCATGCATCAACTACTTTCAGATTTCAACACTTCTATTCACTCTCATTTCTATCATTAAGGGTCACAACTCCATTTTTGGGATTCCATGCTTCAAAATGGTAAAATCTTTGGAAATGAAAGCATTGATTCTTCATATTCACATCAAAAGATGTTGTTTCAGCCACCATATGAGTCTCGTTTCTACAACTCCCAAATTCACCATTAGAAACTCCTATGAGATTCAAAGAATGAATAAAAGTATAGGATAAGCTATAATTCTTGTTTTTTACTTTGACTTGCTTCTCCATATTGGTAGCATGCTTCAACTACTTTGAGATTCGAACACTTAAATTCACTCTCATTTCTATCATGAAGGGTCATAACTCCGTTTTTGAGATTCTAGGCTTGAAAATGGTCAAATCCTTGGAAATGAAAGTATTTATTCTTCATATTCACATCAAAAGGTGTTGCTTCCGCCTCTATATTTATCTTCTTGCTATAACTCCCAAATTCACCATTAGAAAATCCTATCAGATTCAAACAACTAACATAACTGTGGGATAATCTATAATGCGTGTTTCGTACTTTGACTTGATTCTCGACCTTGGTAGCATGTATCAACTACTTAAAGATTTCAACACTTCTATTCATTCTCAATTTTATCATAAGGGTCATAACTCTGTTTTTAGGAATCAATGCTCAAAAATAGTCAAATCCTTAGAAATAAAAGCATTTATTTTTAATATTCACATCAATAGGTGTTGTTTCAGCCTGCATATGAGTCTTCTTGCTACAACTCCCAAATTCACCATTAGAAACTCCTATGAGATTAAGGGAATTAATAAAACTGTGGCTGAAACTCCTATAATGCTTGATTCTTACTTTGTCTTGCTTCTCCATCTTGGTAGCATGCTTTAACTACTTTGAGACTTCAACATTTCTATTCACTCTCATTTCTATCATTAAGGGTCACAACTCCATTTTTGGGATTCCATGCTTCAAAATGGTAAAATCTTTGGAAATGAAAGCCTTGATTCTTCATATTCACATCAAAAGATGTTGTTTCAGCCACCATATGAGTCTCCTTTATACAACTCCCAAATTCACCATTAGAAACTCCTATGAGGTTCAAAGAACTAACAGAACTGTGGGATAAGCTATAATGCTTGTTTCTTATTTTGACTTGCTTCTCCACCTTGGTAGCATGCTTCAACTACTTTGAGATTTATTCACTTCTATTCACTTTCATTTCTATCATGAATGGTCATAACTCCGTTTTTGGGATTCTAAACTCGAAAATGGTCAAATCCTTGGAAATGAAAGTATTTATTCTTCATATTCACATCAAAAGGTGTTGCTTTCGCCTCTATATTTGTCTTCTTGCTACAAGTCCCAAATTCTCCATTAGAAAATCCTATGAGATTCAAACAACTAACATAACTGTGTGATAAGTTATAATGCGTGTTTCGTACTTTGACTTGATTCTCGACCTTGGTAGCATGTATCAACTACTTAAAGATTTCAACACTTCTATTCACTCTCAATTTTATCATAAGGGTCATAACTCCATTTTTGGGAATCAAAGCTCGAAATAGACAAATCCTTAGAAATAAAAGCATTGATTTTTAATATTCACATCAATAGTTGTTGTTAAAGCCTGCATATGAGTCTTCTTGCTACAACTCCCAAATTCACCATTAGAAACTCCTATAAGATTCAAAGAACTAATAAAACTGTGGGATAAGCTATAATGCTTGTTCCTTACTTTAGCTTGCTTCTTCATCTTGGTCGCCGCATGCTTCAACTACTTTGAGATTAGAACACTTCAATTCACTCTCATTTCTATCATGAAGGGTCATAAGTACGTTTTTGGGATTCTAAGCTTGAAAATGGTTAAATCTTTGGAAATGAAAGAATTGATTCTTCATATTCACATCAATAGGTGTTGTTTCAGCCTGAATATGAGTTTTCTTGCTACAACTCCCAAATTCACCATTAGAAACTCCTATGAGATTCAAAGAACTAATAAAACTGTGGGATAAGCTATAATGCTTGTTTCTTACTTTGACTTGCTTCTCCATCTTGGTAGCATGATTTAACTACTTTGAGACTTCAACACTTCTATTAACTCTCATTTCTATCATGAAGGGTCACAACTCTATTTCTGGGATTCCATGCTTCAAAGTGGTCAACTCTTTGGAAATGAAAGAATTGATTCTTCATATTCACATCAAAAGATGTTGTTTCAGCCACCATATGAGTCTCCTTTCTACAATTCCCAAATTCACCATTAGAGACTCATATGAGATTCAAAGAACGAATAAAAGTGTAGGATAAGCTATAATCCTTGTTTCTTACTTTGACTTGCTTCTCCATATTGGTAGCATGCTTCAACTACTTTGAGATTAAAACAATTAAATTCACTCTCATTTCTATCATGAAGGGTCATAACTCCGTTTTTGGGATTCTAAGGTTGAAAATGGTCAAATCCTTGGAAATGAAAGTATTTATTCTTCATATTCATATTAAAAGATGTTGCTTCAGCCTCTATATTTATCGTCTTGCTACAAGTCCCAAATTTACCATTAGAAAATCCTATGAGATTCAAACAACTAACATAACTGTGGGATAAGCTATAATGCGTGTTTCGTACTTTGACTTGCTTCTCGACCTTGGTAGCATGCATCAAATACTTTGAGATTTCAACACTTCTATTCATTCTCAATTTGATCATAAGGGTCATAACTCTGTTTTTGGGAATCAATGCTCAAAAATAGTCAAATCCTTAGAAATAAAAGCATTGATTCTTCATTGATTCTTGCTACAACTCCCAAATTCACCATTAGAAACTTCTATGAGATTCAAAGAACTAATAAAACTGTGGGATAATCTATAATGCTTGTTTCTTCCTTTGACTTTCTTTTCCATCTTAGTAGCATGCTTTAACTACTTTGAGACTTCAACACTTCTATTCACTCTCATTTCTATCATGAAGGGTCACAACTCTGTTTTTGGGATTCCATGCTTCAAAGTGGTCAAATCTTTGGAAATGAAAGCATTGGTTCTTTATATTCACATCAAAAAATGTTGTTTCAGCCACCATATGAGTCTCATTTCTACAACTCCCAAATTCATCATTAGAAACTCTATTAGGTTCAAAGAACTAACAGAACAGTGGGATAAGTTATAATGCTTGTTTCTTATTTTGACTTGCTTCACCACCTTGGTAGCATGCTTCAACTACTTTGAGATTTCAACACTTCTATTCACTTTCATTTGTATCATGAATGGTCATAACTCCGTTTTTGGGATTCTAACCTTCAAAATGGTCAAATCCTTGGAAATGAATACATTGATTATTCATATTCACATCAAAATGTGTTGTTTCAGCCTCCATATGAGTCTCTTTTCTACAAGTCCCAAATTCACCATTAGAAAGCCCTATGAGATTCAAACAACTAACATAACTGTGGGATAAGATATAATGCATATTTCTTAGTTTAACTTGCTTCTCCAGCTTGGAAGCATGCTTCACCTATTTCAAGACTCCAACACTTCTATTCACTACCATTTTTATCATGATGGGTCATAACTCTGTTTTTGGGATTCTAAGCTTGAAAATGGTCAAATCCTTGGAAATGAAAGTGTTTATTCTTCATATTCACATCAAAAGGTGTTGCTTCTAACTGTATATTTGTCTTCTTGCTACAAGTCCCAAATTCACCATTAGAAAATCATATGAGATTCAAACAACTAACATAATTGTGGGATAAGCTATAATGCGTGTTTCGTACTTTGACTTGCTTCTCGACCCTGGTAGCATGCATCAACTACTTTGAGACTTCAAGACTTCTATTTACTCTCAATTATATCATAAGGGTCATAACTCCGTTTTTGGGAATCATAGCTTGGAAATGAAAGCATTGATTCTTCATATTCACATCAATAGGTGTTGTTTCAGCCTGAATATGAGTTTTCTTGCTACAACTCCCAAATTCACCATTAGAAACTCCTATGAGATTCAAAGAACTAATTAAACTGTGGGATAAGCTATAATGCTTGTTTCTTACTTTGACTTTCTTCTCCATCTTGGTAGCATGCTTTAACTACTCTGAGACTTTAACACTTCTATTCAATTTTATTTCTATCATGAAGGGTCACAACTCTATTTCTGGGATTCCATGCTTCAAAGTGGTCAACTCTTTGGAAATGAAAGAATTGATTCTTCATATTCACATCAAAAGATGTTGTTTCAGCCACGATATGAGTCTCCTTTCTACAACTCCCAAATTCACCATTAGAAACTCCTATGAGATTCAAAGAACGAATAAAAGTATAGGATAAGCTATAATTCTTGATTTTTACTTTGACTTGCTTCTCCATATTGGTAGCATGCTTCAACTACTTTGAGATTCGAACACTTAAATTCACTCTCATTTCTATCATGAAGGGTCATAACTCCGTTTTTGAGATTCTAGGCTTGAAAAAGGTCAAATCATTGGAAATGAAAGTATTTATTCTTCATATTCACATCAAAAGGTGTTGCTTCCGCCTCTATATTTATCTTCTTGCTATAACTCCTAAATTCACCATTAGAAAATCCTATGAGATTCAAACAACTAACATAACTGTGGGATAATCTATAATGCGTGTTTCGTACTTTGACTTGCTTCTCGACCTTGGTAGCATGCATCAACTACTTTGAGATTTCAACACTTCTATTCACTATCAATTTTATCATAAGGGTCATAACTCTGTTTTTGGAAATCCAAGCTCGAAAATAGTCAAATCCTTAGAAATAAAAGCATTGATTCTTCATATTCACATCAATAGGTGTTGTTTCAGCCTGCATATGAGTTTTCTTGCTACAACTCCCAAATTCACCATTAGAAACTCCTATGAGATTCAAAGAACTAATAAAAGTATAGGATAAGCTATAATGCTTGTTTCTTACTTTGACTTGCTTCTCCATATTGATAGCATGCTTTAACTACTTTGAGATTAGAACACTTCAATTCACTCTCATTTCTATCATGAAGGGTCTTACTCCGTTTTTAGGATTCTAAGCTTGAAAATGGTCAAATCCTTGGAAATGAAAGTATTTATTCTTCATATTCACATCAAAAGGTGTTGCTTCCGCCTCTATATTTGACTTCTTGCTACAAGTCACAAATTCACCATTAGAAAATCCTATGAGATTCAAACAACTAACATAACTGTGGGATAATCTATAATGCGTGTTTCGTACTTTGACTTGCTTCTCGACCTTGGTAGCATGCATCAACTTCTTTGAGATTTCAACACTTCTATTCACTATCAATTTTATCATAAGGGTCATAACTCTGTTTTTGGAAATCCAAGCTCGAAAATAGTCAAATCCTTAGAAATAAAAGCATTGATTCTTCATATTCACATCAATAGGTGTTGTTTCAGCCTGCATATGAGTTTTCTTGCTACAACTCCCAAATTCACCATTAGAAACTCCTATGAGATTCAAAGAACTAATAAAAGTATAGGATAAGCTATAATGCTTGTTTCTTACTTTGACTTGCTTCTCCATATTGATAGCATGCTTTAACTACTTTGAGATTAGAACACTTCAATTCACTCTCATTTCTATCATGAAGGGTCATAACTCCGTTTTTAGGATTCTAAGCTTGAAAATGGTCAAATCCTTGGAAATGAAAGTATTTATTCTTTATATTCACATCAAAAGGTGTTGCTTCCGCCTCTATATTTGACTTCTTTCTACAAGTCACAAATTCACCATTAGAAAATCCTATGAGATTCAAACAACTAACATAACTTTGGGATAAGCTATAATGCGTGTTTCGTACTTTGACTTGCTTCTCGACCTTGGTAGCATGCATCAAATACATTGAGATTTCAACACTTGTATTCACTCTCAATTTTATCATAAGGGTCATAACTCCGTTTTTGGGAATCAAAGCTCGAAAATAGTTAAATCCTTAGAAATAAAAGCATTGATTCTTCATATTCACATCAATAGGTGTTGTTTCAGCCTGCATATGAGTCTTCTTGCTATAACTCCCAAATTCACCATTAGAAACTCCTATGAGATTCAAAGAACTAATAAAACTGTGGTGCTTGTTTCTTACTTTGTCTTGCTTCTCCATCTTGGTAGCATGCTTTAACTACTTTGAGACTTCAACACTTCTATTCACTCTCATTTTTATAATTGAGGGTAACAACTCCATTTTTGCGATTCCATGCTTCAAAGTGGTAAAATCTGTGGAAATGAAAGCATTGATTCTTCATATTCAAATCAAAAGTTGTTGTTTCAGCCACCATATGAGTCTCCTTTATACAACTCCCAAATTCACCATTAGAAACTCCTATGAGGTTCAAAGAACTAACAGAACTGTGGGATAAGCTATAATGCTTGTTTCTTACTTTGACTTGCTTCTCCATCTTGGTAGCATGATTTAACTACTTTGAGACTTCAACACTTCTATTCACTCTCATTTCTATCATGAAGGGTCACAACTCTATTTCTGGGATTCCATGCTTCAAAGTGGTCAACTCTTTGGAAATGAAAGAATTGATTCTTCATATTCACATCAAAAGATGTTGTTTCAGCCACCATATGAGTCTCCTTTCTACAACTCCCAAATTCACCATTAGAAACTCCTACGAGATTCAAAGAACGAATAAAAGTATAAGATAAGCTATAATTCTTGTTTTTTACTTTGACTTGCTTCTCCATATTGGTAGCATGCTTCAACTACTTTGAGATTCGAACACTTAAATTCACTCTCATTTCTATCATGAAGGGTCATAACTCCGTTTTTGAGATTCTAGGCTTGAAAATGGTCAAATCCTTGGAAATGAAAGTATTTATTCTTCATATTCACATCAAAAGGTGTTGCTTCCGCCTCTATATTTATCTTCTTGCTATAACTCCCAAATTCACCATTAGAAAATCCTATGAGATTCAAACAACTAACATAACTGTGGGATAATCTATAATGCGTGTTTCGTACTTTGACTTGCTTCTCGACCTTGGTAGCATGCATCAACTACTTTGAGATTTCAACACTTCTATTCACTATCAATTTTATCATCAGGGTCATAACTCTGTGTTTGGAAATCCAAGCTCGAAAATAGTCAAATCCTTAGAAATAAAAGCATTGATTCTTCATATTCACATCAATAGGTGTTGTTTCAGCCTGCATATGAGTTTTCTTGCTACAACTCCCAAATTCACCATTAGAAACTCCTATGAGATTCAAAGAACTAATAAAAGTATAGGATAAGCTATAATGCTTGTTTCTTACTTTGACTTGCTTCTCCATATTGATAGCATGCTTTAACTACTTTGAGATTAGAACAATTCAATTCACTCTCATTTCTATCATGAAGGGTCATAACTCCGTTTTTAGGATTCTAAGCTTGAAAATGGTCAAATCCTTGGAAATGAAAGTATTTATTCTTCATATTCACATCAAAAGGTGTTGCTTCCGCCTCTATATTTGACTTCTTGCTACAAGTCACAAATTCACCATTAGAAAATCCTATGAGATTCAAACAACTAACATAACTTTGGGATAAGCTATAATGCGTGTTTTGTACTTTGACTTGCTTCTCGACCTTGGTAGCATGCATCAAATACATTGAGATTTCAACACTTGTATTCACTCTCAATTTTATCATAAGGGTCATAACTCCGTTTTTGGGAATCAAAGCTCGAAAATAGTCAAATCCTTAGAAATAAAAGCATTGATTCTTCATATTCACATCAATAGGTGTTGTTTCAGCCTGCATATGAGTCTTCTTGCTATAACTCCCAAATTCACCATTAGAAACTCCTATGAGATTCAAAGAACTAATAAAACTGTGGTGCTTGTTTCTTGCTTTGTCTTGCTTCTCCATCTTGGTAGCATGCTTTAACTACTTTGAGACTTCAACACTTCTATTCACTCTCATTTTTATCATTGAGGGTAACAACTCCATTTTTGGGATTCCATGCTTCAAAGTGGTAAAATCTTTGGAAATGAAAGCATTGATTCTTCATATTCACATCAAAAGTTGTTGTTTCAGCCACCATATGAGTCTCCTTTATACAACTCCCAAATTCACCATTAGAAACTCCTATGAGGTTCAAAGAACTAACAGAACTGTGGGATAAGCTATAATGCTTATTTCTTATTTTGACTTGCTTCTCCACCTTGGTAGCATGCTTCAACTACTTTGAGATTTCAACACTTCCATTCACTTTCATTTCTATCATGAATGGTCATAACTCCGTTTTTGGGATTCTAAGCTCGAAAATGGTCAAATCCTTGGAAATGAAAGTATTTATTCTTCATATTCACATCAAAAGGTGTTGCTTTCGCCTCTATATTTGTCTTCTTGCTACAAGTCCCAAATTCTCCATTAGAAAATCCTATGAGTTTCAAATAACTAACATAACTGTGGGATAAGCTATAATGCGTGTTTCGTACTTTGACTTGCTTCTCGACCTTGGTAGCATGCATATCCTACTTTCAGATTTCAACACTTCTATTCACTCTCAATTTTATCATAAGGGTCATAACTCCGTTTTTGGGAATCAAAGCTCGAAAATAGACAAATCCTTAGAAATAAAAGCATTGATTCTTCATATTCACATCAATAGGTGTTGTTTCAGCCTGCATATGAGTCTTCTTGCTAAAACTCCCAAATTCACCATTAGAAACTCCTATGAGATTCAAAGAACTAATAAAACTATGGGATAAGCTATAATGCTTGTTTTTTATTTTGACTTGCTTTTCCACCTTGGTAGCATGCTTCAACTACTTTGAGATTTCAACACTTCTATTCACTTTCATTTCTATCATAAATGGTCATAACTCCGTTTTTGGGATTCTAAGCTCGAAAATGGTCAAATCCTTGGAAATGAAAGTATTTATTCTTCATATTCACATCAAAAGGTGTTGTTTTCGCCTCTATATTTGTCTTCTTGCTACAAGTCCCAAATTCTCCATTAGAAAATCCTATGAGATTCAAACAACTAACATAACTGTGGGATAAGCTATAATGCGTGTTTCGTACTTTGACTTTCTTCTTGACCTTGGTAGCATGCATCAACTACTTTAAGATTTCAACACTTCTATTCACTCTCAATTTTATCATAAGGGTCATAACTCCGTTTTTGGGAATCAAAGCTCGAAAATAGTCAAATCCTAAGAAATAAAAGCATTGATTCTTCATATTCACATCAATAGGTGTTGTTTCAGCCTGCATATGAGTCTTCTTGCTACAACTCCCAAATTCACCATTAGAAACTCCTATGAGATTGAAAGAACTAATAAAACTGTGGGATAAGCTATAATGCTTGTTCCTTACTTTAATTTGCTTCTTCATCTTGGTCGCCGCATGCTTCTACTACTTTGAGCATAGAACACTTCAATTCACTCTCATTTCTATCATGAAGGGTCATAACTCTAATTTTGGAAATCTAAGCTCGAAAATAGTCAAATCCTTAGAAATAAAAGCATTGATTCTTCATATTCACATCAATAGGTGTTGTTTCAGCCTGCATATGAGTTTTCTTGCTACAACTCTCAAATTCACCATTAGAAACTCCTATGAGATTCAAAGAACTAATAAAACTGTGGGATAAGCTATAATGCTTGTTTCTTACTTTGACTTGCTTTTCCATCTTACTAGCATGCTTTAACTACTTTGAGACTTCAACAATTCTATTCACTCTCATTTCTATCATGAATGGTCATAACTCTGTTTTTGGGATTCCATGCTTCAAAGTGGTCAAATCTTTGGAAATGAAAGCATTAATTTTTCATATTCACATCAAAAAATGTTGTTTCAGCCACCATATGAGTCTCATTTCTACAACTCCCAAATTCACCATTAGAAACTCCATTAGGTTCAAAGAACTAACAGAACTGTGGGATAACCTATAATGCTTGTTTCTTATTTTGACTTGCTTCTCCACCTTGGTAGCATGCTTCAACTACTTTGAGATTTCAACACTTCTATTCACTTTCATTTCTATCATGAATGGTCATAACTCAGTTTTTGGGATGCTAAGCTCGAAAATGGTCAAATCCTTGGAAATGAAAGTAATTATTCTTCATATTCACATCAAAAGTTGTCGTTTTCGCCTCTATATTTGTCTTCTTGCTACAAGTCCCAAATTCTCCATTAGAAAATCCTATGAAATTCAAACAACTAACATAACTGTGGGATAAGCTATAATGCGTGTTTCGTACTTTGACTTGCTTCTTGACCTTGGTAGCATGCATCAACTACTTTAAGATTTCAACACTTTTATTCACTCTCAATTTTATCATAAGGGTCATAACTCCGTTTTTGGGAATCAAAGCTCGAAAATAGACAAATCCTTAGAAATAAAAGCATTGATTCTTCATATTCACATCAATAGGTGTTGTTTCAGCCTGCATATGAGTCTTCTTGCTACAACTCCCAAATTCACCATTAGAAACTCCTATGAGATTCAAAAAACTAATAAAACTGTGGGATAAGCTATAATGCTTGTTCCTTACTTTAACTTGCTTCTTCATCTTGGTCGCCGCATGCTTCTACTACTTTGAGCTTAGAACACTTCAATTCACTCTCATTTCTATCATGAAGGGTCATACCTACGTTTTTGGGATTCTAAGCTTGAAAATGGTTAAATCTTTGGAAATGAAAGAGTTGATTCTTCATATTCACATCAAAAGATGTTGTTTCAGCCACCATAAGAGTCTCTTTTCTACAACTCCCAAATTCACCATTAGAAACTCCTATGAGGTTCAAAGAACTAACAGAATTGTGGCATAAGCTATAATGCTTGTTTCTTATTTTGACTTGCTTCTCCACCTTGGTAGCATGCTTCAACTACTTTGAGATTTATTCACTTCTATTCACTTTCATTTCTATCATGAATGGTCATAACTCCGTTTTTGGGATTCTAAGCTTGAAAATGGTAAAATCCTTGGAAATGAAAGTATTAATTCTTTATATTCACATCAAAAGGTGTTGCTTCCGCCTCTACATTTATCGTCTTGCTACAAGTCCCAAATTCACCATTAGAAAATCCTATGAGATTCAAACAACTAACATAACTGTGGGATAAACTATAATGCGTGTTTCGTACTTTGACTTGCTTCTCGACCTTGGTAGCATGCATCAACTACTTTGAGATTTCAACACTTCTATTCACTCTCAATTTTATCATAAGGGTCATATCTCTGTTTTTGGGAATCAAAGCTCGAAAATAGTCAAATCCTTAGAAATAAAAGCATTGATTCTTCATATTCACATCAATAGGTGTTGTTTCAGCCTGTATATGAGTTTTCTTGCTACAACTCCCAAATTCACCATTAGAAACTCCTATGAGATTCAAAGAACTAATAAAACTGTGGGATAAGCTATAATGCTTGTTTTTTATTTTGACTTGCTTCTCCACCTTGGTAGCATGCTTCAACTACTTTGAGATTTCAACACTTCTATTCACTTTCATTTCTATCATGAATGGTCATAACTCAGTTTTTGGGATGCTAAGCTCGAAAATGGTCAAATCCTTGGAAATGAAAGTAATTATTCTTCATATTCACATCAAAAGTTGTCGTTTTCGCCTCTATATTTGTCTTCTTGCTACAAGTCCCAAATTCTCCATTAGAAAATCCTATGAAATTCAAACAACTAACATAACTGTGGGATAAGCTATAATGCGTGTTTCGTACTTTGACTTGCTTCTTGACCTTGGTAGCATGCATCAACTACTTTAAGATTTCAACACTTTTATTCACTCTCAATTTTATCATAAGGGTCATAACTCCGTTTTTGGGAATCAAAGCTCGAAAATAGACAAATCCTTAGAAATAAAAGCATTGATTCTTCATATTCACATCAATAGGTGTTGTTTCAGCCTGCATATGAGTCTTCTTGCTACAACTCCCAAATTCACCATTAGAAACTCCTATGAGATTCAAATAACTAACAGAACTGTGGGATAAGCTATAATGCTTGTTCCTTACTTTAACTTGCTTCTTCATCTTGGTCGCCGCATGCTTCTACTACTTTGAGCTTAGAACACTTCAATTCACTCTCATTTCTATCATGAAGGGTCATACCTACGTTTTTGGGATTCTAAGCTTGAAAATGGTTAAATCTTTGGAAATGAAAGAGTTGATTCTTCATATTCACATCAAAAGATGTTGTTTCAGCCACCATAAGAGTCTCTTTTCTACAACTCCCAAATTCACCATTAGAAACTCCTATGAGGTTCAAAGAACTAACAGAATTGTGGCATAAGCTATAATGCTTGTTTCTTATTTTGACTTGCTTCTCCACCTTGGTAGCATGCTTCAACTACTTTGAGATTTATTCACTTCTATTCACTTTCATTTCTATCATGAATGGTCATAACTCCGTTTTTGGGATTCTAAGCTTGAAAATGGTAAAATCCTTGGAAATGAAAGTATTAATTCTTTATATTCACATCAAAAGGTGTTGCTTCCGCCTCTACATTTATCGTCTTGCTACAAGTCCCAAATTCACCATTAGAAAATCCTATGAGATTCAAACAACTAACATAACTGTGGGATAAACTATAATGCGTGTTTCGTACTTTGACTTGCTTCTCGACCTTGGTAGCATGCATCAACTACTTTGAGATTTCAACACTTCTATTCACTCTCAATTTTATCATAAGGGTCATATCTCTGTTTTTGGGAATCAAAGCTCGAAAATAGTCAAATCCTTAGAAATAAAAGCATTGATTCTTCATATTCACATCAATAGGTGTTGTTTCAGCCTGTATATGAGTTTTCTTGCTACAACTCCCAAATTCACCATTAGAAACTCCTATGAGATTCAAAGAACTAATAAAACTGTGGGATAAGCTATAATGCTTGTTTTTTATTTTGACTTGCTTCTCCACCTTGGTAGCATGCTTCAACTACTTTGAGATTTCAACACTTCTATTCACTTTCATTTCTATCATAAATGGTCATAACTCCATTTTTGGGATTCTAAGCTCGAAAATGGTCAAATCCTTGGAAATGAAAGTATTTATTCTTCATATTCACATCAAAAGGTGTTGTTTTCGCCTCTATATTTGTCTTCTTGCTACAAGTCCCAAATTCTCATTAGAAAATCCTATGAGATTCAAACAACTAACATAACTGTGGGATAAGCTATAATGAGTGTTTCGTACTTTGACTTGCTTCTTGACCTTGGTAGCATGCATCAACTACTTTAAGATTTCAACACTTCTATTCACTCTCAATTTTATCATAAGGGTCATAACTCCGTTTTTGGGAATCAAAGCTCGAAAATAGACAAATCCTTAGAAATAAAAGCATTGATTCTTCATATTCACATCAATAGGTGTTGTTTCAGCCTACATATTAGTCTTCTTGCTACAACTCCCAAATTCACCATTAGAAACTCCTATGAGATTCAAAGAACTAATAAAACTGTGGGATAAGCTATAATGCTTGTTCCTTACTTTAACTTGCTTCTTCATCTTGGTCGCCTTATGCTTCTACTACTTTGAGCTTAGAACACTTCAAGTCACTCTCAATTCTATCATGAAGGGTCATAACTACGTTTTTGGGATTCTAAGCTTGAAAATGGTTAAATCTTTGGAAATGAAAGAATTGATTCTTCATATTCACATCAAAAGATGTTGTTTCAGCCACCATAAGAGTCTCCTTTATACAACTCCCAAATTCACCATTAGAAACTCCTATGAGATTCAAAGAACGAATAAACGTGTAGGATAAGCTATAATGCTTGTTTCTTACTTTGACTTTCTTCTCCATATTGGTAGCATGCTTCAACTACTTTGAGATTAGAACACTTAAATTCACTCTCATTTCTATCATGAAGGGTCATAACTCCGTTTTTGGGATTCTAAGCTTGAAAATGGTCAAATCCTTGGAAATGAAAGTTTTTATTCTTCATATTCACATCAAAAGATGTTGCTTCCGCCTCTACATTTATCGTCTTGCTACAAGTCCCAAATTCACCATTAGAAAATCCTATGAGATTCAAACAACTAACATAGCTATGGGATAAGCTATAATGCGTGTTTCGTACTTTGACTTGCTTCTCCACCTTGGTAGCATGCATCAACTACTTTGAGATTTCAACACTTCTATTCACTCTCAATTTTATCATAAGGGTCATAACTCTGTTTTTGGAAATCCAAGCTCGAAAATAGTCAAATCCTTAGAAATAAAAGCATTGATTCTTCATATTCACATCAATAGGTGTTGTTTCAGCCTACATATGAGTTTTCTTGCTACAACTCCCAAATTCACCATTAGAAACTCCTATGAGATTCAAAGAACTAATAAAACTATGGGATAAGCTATAATGCTTGTTTCTTACTTTGACTTGCTTTTCCATCTTAGTAGCATGCTTTAACTACTTTGAGACTTCAACAATTCTATTCACTCTCATTTCTATCATGAATGGTTACAACTCTGTTTTTGGGATTCCATGCTTCAAAGTGGTCAAATCTTTGGAAATGAAAGCATTGGTTCTTCATATTCACATCAAAAAATGTTGTTTCAGCCACCATATGAGTCTCATTTCTACAATCCCAAATTCACCATTAGAAACTCCATTAGATTCAAAGAACTAACAGAACTGTGGGATAACCTATAATGCTTGTTTCTTATTTTGACTTGCTTCTCCACCTTGGTAGCATGCTTCAACTACTTTGAGATTTCAACACCTCTATTAACTTTCATTTGTATCATGAATGGTTATAACTCTGTTTTTGGGATTCTAACCTTCAAAATCGTCAAATACTTGGAAATGAAAGCATTGATTATTCATATTCACATCAAAATGTGTTGTTTCAGCCTTCATATGAGTCTCTTTTCTACAAGTCCCAAATTCACCATTAGAAAGCCCTATGAGATTCAAACAACTAACATAATTGTGGGATAAGATATAATGCATATTTCTTAGTTTGACTTGCTTCTCCAGCTTGGAAGCATGCTTCAACTATTTCAAGACTCCAACACTTCTATTCACTACCATTTTTATCATGAAGGGTCATAACTCCGTTTTTGGGATTTTAAGCTTGAAAATGGTCATATCCTTGGAAATGAAAGTATTTATTCTTCATATTCACATCAACAGGTGTTGCTTCTGTCTAAATATTTGTCTTCTTGCTACAAGTCCCAAATTCACCATTAGAAAATCGTATGAGATTCAAACAACTATCATAATTGTGGGATAAGCTAAAATGCGTGTTTTGTACTTTGACTTGCTTCTCGACCCTGGTAGCATGCATCAACAACTTAAAGACTTCAAGACTTCCATTTACTCTCAATTATTTCATAAGGGTCATAACTCCGTTTTTGGGAATCAAAGCTTGAACATAGTCAAATCCTTGGAAATAGAAGCATTGATTCTTTATATTCACATCAATAGGTGTTGGTTTAGCCTGGATATGAGTCGTCTTCCTACAATTCTCAAATTCTCCATTAGAAATTCTTATGAGATTCAAAGAACTAATAAAACTGTGGGATATGCTATAATGCTTTGACTTACTTCTCCACCCTGGTAGCATGCTTCAACTACTTTGAGATTTCAACACTTCTATTCACTTTCATTTCTATCATGAATGGTCATAACTCCGTTTTTGGGATTCTAAGCTCGAAAATGGTCAAATCCTTGGAAATGAAAGTATTTATTCTTCATATTCACATCAAAAGGTGTTGCTTTCGCCTCTATATTTGTCTTCTTGCTACAAGTCCCAAATTCTCCATTAGAAAATCCTATGAGATTCAAATAACTAACATAACTGTGGGATAAGCTATAATGCGTGTTTCGTACTTTGCCTTGCTTCTCGACCTTGGTAGCATGCCTCAACTACTTTGAGATTTCAACACTTCTATTCACTCTCAATTTTATCATAAGGGTCATATCTCTGTTTTTGGGAATCAAAGCTCGAAAATAGTCAAATCCTTAGAAATAAAAGCATTGATTCTTCATATTCACATCAATAGGTGTTGTTTCAGCTTGTATATGAGTTTTCTTGCTACAACTCCCAAATTCACCATTAGAAACTCTTATGAGATTCAAAGAACTAATAAAACTGTGGGGTAAGCTATAATGCTTGTTTTTTATTTTGACTTGCTTCTCCACCTTGGTAGCATGCTTCAACTACTTTGAGATTTCAACACTTCTATTCACTTTCATTTCTATCATGAATGGTCATAACTCCCTTTTTGGGATTCTAAGCTCGAAAATGGTCAAATCCTTGGAAATGAAAGTATTTATTCTTCATATTCACATCAAAAGGTGTTGTTTTCGCCTCTTTATTTGTTTTCTTGCTACAAGTCCCAAATTCTCCATTAGAAAATCCTATGAGATTCAAACAACTAACATAACTGTGGGATAAGCTATAATGAGTGTTTTGTACTTTGACTTGCTTCTTGACCTTGGTAGCATGCATCAACTACTTTAAGATTTCAACACTTCTATTCACTCTCAATTTTATCATAAGGGTCATAACTCCGTTTTTGGGAATCAAAGCTCGAAAATAGACAAATCCTTATAAATAAAAGCATTGATTCTTCATATTCACATCAATAGGTGTTGTTTCAGCCTACATATGAGTCTTCTTGCTACAACTCCCAAATTCACCATTAGAAACTCCTATGAGATTCAAAGAACTAATAAAACTGTGGGATAAGCTATAATGTTTGTTCCTTACTTTAACTTGCTTCTTCATCTTGGTCGCCGCATGCTTCTACTACTTTGAGCTTAGAACACTTAAATTCACTCTCAATTCTATCATGAAGGGTCATAACTACGTTTTTGGGATTCTAAGCTTGAAAATGGTTAAATCTTTGGAAATGAAAGAATTGATTCTTCATATTCACATCAAAAGATGTTGTTTCAGCCACCATAAGACTCTCCTTTATACAACTCCCAAATTCACCATTAGAAACTCCTATGAGATTCAAAGAACGAATAAACGTGTAGGATAAGCTATAATGCTTGTTTCTTACTTTGACTTGCTTCTCCATATTGGTAGCATGCTTCAACTACTTTGAGATTAGAACACTTAAATTCACTCTCATTTCTATCATGAAGGGTCATAACTCCGTTTTTGGGATTCTAAGCTTGAAAATGGTCAAATCCTTGGAAATGAAAGTATTTATTCTTCATATTCACATCAAAAGATGTTGCTTCCGCCTCTATATTTATCGTCTTGCTACAAGTCCCAAATTCACCATTAGAAAATCCTTTGAGATTCAAACAACTAACATAACTGTGGGGGGTAAGCTATAATGCGTATTTCGTACTTTTACTTGCTTCTCGACCTTGGTAGCATGCATCAAATACTTTGAGATTTCAACACTTCTATTCACTCTCAATTTTATCATAAGGGTCATAACTCCGTTTTTGGGAATCAAAGCTCGAAAATAGTCAAATCCTTAGAAATAAAAGCATTAATTCTTCATATTCACATCAATAGGTGTTGTTTCAGCCTGCATATGAGTTTTCTTGCTACAACTCCCAAATTCACCATTAGAAACTCCTATGAGATTCAAAGAACTAATAAAACTGTGGGATAAGTTGTAATGCTTGTTTCTTACTTTGACTTGCTTCTCCATCTTGGTAGCTTGCTTTAACTACTTTGAGACTTCAACACTTCTATTCACTCTCATTTCTATCATGGAGGGTCACAACTCTGTTTTTGGGATTCCATGCTTCAAAGTGGTCAATTCTTTGGAAATAAAAGCATTGTTGAGCAGAAGATCAAGAGTGAAGACCAAGAGGTTATCAATGAAGCCCAAGAGACCAAAAGTCCAAGAAGTGTGTGAATTGGGTTTAGTGAACAGTACCTACGAAAATCATTTAATTTATTTGTGGTTAGAGTTTTTTAGTCACATGTTAATTATTCTTGGCCATATGTTTGGCTTTATTACTTGAGATATTTTTTCTTCTTGTAAAAAGAGATGAGATCGGATTTTTAGAGAAAAAGTTCTCCATCTTCTTCTTCTTTGGTTCTCTACATTCTGAAAATTTCTCTTGGTGTTTCTACAAATTTCTCTTTGTTTTTCTACATGGTATCATAGCAATAAGTTCCTTGTGACCTTATTTCTTCAAGTATTTTCGTTGAATCAAGTCTTTGGGATGGAGAATCTCAGGTATTTTACTCTACCGGTTGTTCTCAAGGGGAACAACTATCTCTTGTGGTCTAGAACCACCTAGACGGCGCTGAGGAGCCGGGGAGTGTGGATCCACTGTCTGACGGCTGAGGAGATGCTTCAGGGTCAAGGAGAAGGTGGCACCACCTCAGATGGAGCTGAAGGAAGCAGCGGGAAAGCTAAGGAGGGGGAGGTAGATTCTCCAGCCCAAATTAGCTCAAGCAAAGGGGATTCCAAGTGGGTCCAAGAAGATCAGTTGGTGCTGGCTGTGCTTCAGAGCTCTTTAGATCCGAGTATCTTACCTTCCTATTCTTATGTAGAGACAGCTAAGGAGTTGTGGGATACACTCTTGGGAGTGTATGGAAATGAATCCAACCTTAGTAGGATTTACGAGATCAAGAAAGCTCTCGCCAATCTGCAACAAGAGGGGAAGGATTTCAAGGATTTCTTTGGTGAGTTTAGGGGGTTATGGGCCGAGCTGGAAGTGTTCAGACCTCCCACTATAGATATCAAAGAAATGATAGAGAGGAGAGAGCAAGACCAAGTGTTTGGTTTGCTTCTCGCTCTTTATGAGTCCTACTTTGGACTAGTTCATCACATCTTACGGTTTGAGAAGCTGCCTACTCTCAATCAAGTTTGCATGATGATTCATAAGGAGGAAGGCTCCAAGGGTCTCTTTAAAGGGACAAGTGAAGTTACTCATGTGAGCAAAGGAAAGGAGGTCGGATGGACTGTCAACAAGAAGAACCTTGTGTGTGATCACTATGAGAATAAATGCGGAAATATAAAGAAGAGAATGAGAGATTGACTGCATAAAGAAGCTAAGGAGAATGAGAGATTAAACAAGTAAAGGAGAATGGGAGATTATGCAAGATTAAACTAGAGAAAATAAGAGATTAAGCATAAACAAAAGAGAATAAGCATAAATAAACTAGAGAGATTTTAGAGAGATTTAGACAAATGAGAAAGAGAATTTTATAAATGTAGAGTGCAGCCCCTAAGGGCTTGACCACGAAAATGAGGAGTTACATCTCTTTAAATAGAGAAACCCTAAAGGGTTTCTCTTCACAAAATGCCAAACTACTTTACATAAAGCATTAGGATAAGGTTAGCATCAAAAGGGCATATTCCTTATTTGAATTTGAAAGTTGTCTCCTTCCTTCCTTTTTGGCTCCAATGGATAAGGTTTTCGTGGATAAGGCTCCCGAAGACATTTTAACACGGCTTTTGCACATCTCGGACTTTAACACGACTTTTGCACAAGCTCGTTTCTCAAACCCGAATTTTGCACGAGCCTTTGATAATGTTTTCTTGCCTTTCCTCTAGAACAAGAACCGTGCATTATCCGTGTTTGTACAGACATATGGATCCGTACAAGACCCGAGTTTTGCAAGCCCTTATTTTGCACGGATTGCCTTCTCTTGATGTAAAGGCCATGATAGTGCTTGATCTCAATACTCCCCCTCAAGCTTAGCCGTCGGTACAAAGGCTAAGCTTGGATACCCCATATGTAACATTCGCAAACCAGTAATGGGGGTGTAATTGTTGAATTCAAAAATTAAGGGTCGATTTGATGAAATTCAGGAGTTATAGTCGGGTTTAATTGATAATTTAAAGAGTTGTGCGGCTGAATTGGGAAGACTAAAAAGTTGAAGGACTTAAAGGTAATTTTGGAGAATAAAACCCTAAACCTATTTAAACCCTAAAAGTAGCTGAAACCCTAGTTATTCTCTCTCTTTTTCGTGGCCACCTTTAGGGAGAGAAAATAGATGTTGAATGTGGCTGAAAGAGATGAAGGAGAAGCTTGGAAATGAAGGAGATGCAGATATTTCCGACATGCAGATATTTCCGACATGTCGTGGTAGAACAAAGGTTCGACCTAGCAAATCGTCTCTAATGGTAAGGAAATTTTATGGAGTTGTAGCTAAGACCTATATCTAGATGTGACCTTTTTCGGATATTGATTTGAGTCAATATTCTAATAGTTATATGCGTTTTCGTGAACTATTCTGTTTCAGACGCGTTTTGGACCACTGTGTATTCAAAGAGAGATAACGAGTTAACCTTTCGTCAGATCGTCACGAAATTTCGTAGGTAGCGTCAGGACATCTAGGCAAAGATTTTAAACGGTATGATTGGAATGTGGACGGTTAGATTTCGATTCGTGATCCCATCTTTGAGGTGGATCATTTCTGTTATTTTTCCAGTTTAGGTTAAATGTTGAGTTGTTGTTGTGGTTGGATGTAAGGTAAGGAAGGGAGGTTGCGGTTGTGTTGCTATGATAATTAAGAACCCTAGAAATTCTTGAAGAGGAAATTTTCCTGAAAAGGAAAATTTCCTAAAAAGGAAAGTTTCCTGAAAAGGAAAGTTTCACGAAAAGGAAAGTTTCTTAAAAAGGAAAGTACCATCAAAGAAATCGTTGTGAGCAAAGGTGAGTGCTTGTGTGTTAGACTGTGGTTAGTCTAAGGACTTGGAGTTGTCCTCGTTTCCGTGTTTCTTGTTGTTGGTCTATTAGTAGTAATGGATGTTTATTGTTGTTATATTGTGGTGACTGCATGGGGTTGCATGTTGTTTGGTGATTGTGTTGTTTAGCTAACAATGGTGTTTGTTAGCTGGTAGTTAGGTGCCTCATTCAGTATCTTTTATACTGAGGTATCTCATTATGTGATGCAGGTAAGGTTGGAGTCATACTGGAGCTCGTGGAACCAAGGCTGTGGAGTGGATGATATGACCAGAGTTGGGATTTTATTATTGTTAAATTGCTTCCGCTAGGTTGTTAGAAATCTTTTATTTAATTTAATTTGGATGAAATGAATTGATTGATTAAGTTGTTAGAAAAGTTTAAAAATTGGGAGGGCCGTGAAGGTAAAAATGTGGGAACCGGTGAGGCCAGTAAGTCGTTAAGATGTGGAAGGGATCCTGAGAGATTCTGGAGAAGTTTCGGGAGGGTTCGGGGAGTCTCTCGATTAAAAGAGTTTCCTGAAAAGGAAAGTTTCCCAAAATAGTAAGTTTCCTGAAAAGGAAAGTTTCCCGAAATAGTAAGTTTCTTAAAAAGGAAAGTTTACCGAAATAGTAAGTTTCCAGAAATGGAAAACTGCTAAGAATAAAAGGATTCCAAAAGGGGTAAATTGCCTAAAAAGGAAGAGATCAGGAGATGGTCAGACTGTTATGTAGGAGAATGCTCCGCGAGTGCCGAGAGTGGTTGATGAGGCTGAGCCAGTGGTTCCATCGTACCTAAGGGTGATGGAACGCATGCAGAAGTTGGGCACCAAGTTTTTCATTGGTGGTGCTAGACCGATCGACTCTGATGAGTGGAGGTCCAGGTTGGAGAAGAACTTCCAGTCGATCAGGTGCCTAAGGAGTATAGAATTGACTTGGCGGTGCATTATCTGGACGAAGATGCACATGAGGGGGTAGGGTGTTGCTGCGAGGAGACTGGGGGTAGTGTTGTTTTGGGACGAGTTCCGGAGGGAGTTCGATCTTAAGTATTTCTCGCGGGAGACTCGGGACAGGGTGTAGGGGGAGTTTCGGTACTTGTGGTAGGGGTGTGTAGATCCTTGCTGGTGGATCTAGGTTTTAGAGTATGGTAGATCATTGTTGATTGATCTTTTTGTAGGTCTTGTTGTTGACCTTGCTGTAGGTATTTCTTGGTGTGTCTGAGTGGGTAAAAGAGTTCTGATCGATGCTGCGATCAAGGATCGAGATGTGTTGTGGGGATTGCTGCATCCTGTAATGCTATGATGTTGGGTTGTTTATACTTAATTCGGCAGTATGGATCGTGCCGTGTTGATCCTAGCACATGGTTTGGCTGATTAGGACTTGTCCTAATGCTGTTTGATGGGGTTCCGTGCATTGGAATCTCATCGCTGGGTGGTGTTTACTGGTCGGGTTTCTGTGTGATTCCTGATGCTGTCTCGGTAAGCCACTAGAGATCTTAAGATCTCGCTGGACTTGCTGATCGGGTCACGCTGGACTTTGAGATGCTTGTCATTTTTACTGCGCTGAGCTGTTCTGGGGATTCGGTAGGCGTAGTTCGTGCTGATCGGGTCATGCTAGACTCCGAGATGCTTTTTATTCTTGCTGCGCTGAGTTGCTGAACTCAGTATAGACAATGAGGTGTTGTGCGAAAGCCGGAAAATAATGTTGTGTTGTGCTGATAACCGAAAGACTATGCTGTGTTGTGCTGATAGTCGAAAGGTTATGTTGTGTTGTGCTGATAGCTGAAAGGCTATGCTGTGTTGTGCTGATAGCCAAAAGACTATGATGTGTTTTGCTGATAGCCAAAAAACTATGCTGTGTTGTGCTGGTAGCCGACAGACTATGTTGTGATGTGTTAATAGCCGATCAAAAGTTTATGCTGTGTTGGGTTGATAGGCGAAAGGCTATGTCGTGAGGTGTTGATGGCTGCAATGCTATGCGGTGTTGGAAATAGCCGGAAGGTTAAGTTATGTTAAGTAGATAGCCGAAAGGCTATGTTGTGTTGTGTTGTTAGCTGTGAACTTTATGCTGAGTTGTGCTGTTAACAGTGGTTTTACGGTTAAGCCGTGTTGTGGGTTGTAGTCTATGCTGAGCCGTGAAGTTGACATATATTTTGTTGAGGCGTGTTGTGGCTATGGAGTTATGAGGATCTGATTTGTTAATTATGGAGTGTGATAAGCTGTTGATCGGGGCAATAGCTGAGACTGTGTTGAGCAGAGGGGCATGATCGATCCTAATCAGATCGACTTACCCAAAGCTGTTGTTGTTCTAGGCTGATATTCTGGGTAAGGATATGTAGATTTGATATTCTAAGGATTGGAATATGGTGTAATGAGATTCTTTAGAGGATAATCAGTTGTGGTTGTGTAACCATGCGAGGCTAGGTGGTTGAGAAATTTGAGAGCCTAAATGGTTCTTGGTTGTTGAAAGAGAATATATGGTTCCCTTGGAAGGTAGACCCTCTATCATTCAAAGGAAAAGTGGTTATAAAAATAAGGGTAGAATTGTGAGCCGAGTAGCTTGGAGACGAACAAATTAATGTCACTGGTAAGATGATCTATTTGTTGAGCTGTGTTGGCTGATGTTTGCCAAAAGAAAGAAACCATTGTAAGGTTAATAGCTGAGTCCCTTTTTACTAGGGGATTGGAGATGTTAGATTCGAGGACGAATGTATGTTAGTGGGGGAGAATTGTAACATTCGCACACGTGTAATGGGGGTGTAATTGTTGAATTCAAAAATTAAGGGTCGATTTGATGAAATTCAGGAGTTATAGTCAGGTTTAATTGATAATTTAAAGAGTTGTGCGGCTGAATTGGGAAGCCTAAAAAGTTGAAGGACTTAAAGTTAATTTTGGAGAATAAAACCCTAAACCTATTTAAACCCTAAAAATAGCTGAAACCCTAGTTATTCTCTCTCTTTTTCGTGGCCACCTTTAGGGAGAGAAAATAGATGTTGAATGTGGCTGAAAGAGATGAAGGAGAAGCTTGCAAATAAAGGAGATGCAGATATTTCCGACATGTCGTGGTAGAACAAAGGTTCGACCTAGCAAATCGTCTCTAATGGTAAGGAAATTTTATGGAGTTGTAGCTAAGACCTATATCTAGATGTGACCTTTTGCGGATATTGATTTGAGTCAATATTCTAATAGTTATGTGCGTTTTCGTGAACTATTCTGTTTCAGACGCGTTTTGGACCACTGTGTATTCAAAGAGAGATAACGAGTTAACCTTTCGTCAGATCGTCACGAAATTTTGTAGGTAGCTTCAGGACATCTAGGGGAAGATTTTCAACGGTAGGATTGGAATGTGGACGGTTAGATTTCGATTCGTGATTCCATCTTTGAGGTGGATCATTTCTGTTATTTTTCCAGTTTAGGTTAAATGTTGAGTTGTTGTTGTGGTTGGATGTAGGGTGAGGAAGGGAGGTTGTGGTTGTGTTGCTATGATAATTAAGAACCCTAGAAATTCCTGAAGAGGAATGTTTCCTAAAAAGGAAATTTTCCTGAAAAGGTAAGGACTTAGTTTTGCTGGAGCTCGTGGGACCAAGGCTATGGGGTGGATGACATGACCAGAGTCTGGGTGATTTATGCTGTTTTATTTATGACGATTGTTAGACGTTCTCGTATGATGTTTTTCTTCCGCTAAGTTGTTAGATTTCATTTATTTATTTAATTGGTGAATTTGATAAATAAATCATCTAAGTTGTTTAGAAAATTTTTTAAAATTTGTTTTTTCTGCGCGGTTTCTGTGTTAGTAAACCGGTCCCGGTTTAGGGTTTTTGGGACGGGTCGTTTTACCATAGGCGTTACCTCGGTAAAAACCTCATCATAGAAAAAACCACTTGGGAAAAAATCAATGATGAGGAAAAGAGGATAACATCCATGGGTGTAGGGTAGTCGAGTCAAAGGATGATAGTAGCGTGAAGTCTTCAAGTTTCTGAGATCTTCAAGAATATCTTTGAGCCACTCCGGCCTTCTTAGATTTCCTCTTCTCCGGTCTTTCGCTTCCGCTTGCATTTGACTTTAACTCCTTCCGTTGATACTTGGGAAGGTAGTCCATGAGCTTTGTTGACTCCCCCTCAAGCTTGGTTGGATAGAGATTAGGGCAAGCTTGTAACACGGAGAGGAAAAACTCCCCCTTGCTTCTTAGCCCTTCTAACTTGTGATGCAAGGAATGAATACACTGATTCTTTTCCCTCCCACATATTGCTTTACTTCACGGTTTGTGTCATCACAAACTTGGGGTGAAGTATTTTCATGGCTTGACTTCTTCAAACTTGGTGTGAAACTAATCTTCACGGCTTGACATGTCTAAGCTTAGTGTGAACTATTCTTCATAGCAACTTTCTTGGGTAACACCTTTCTTTTTCCGTTTGATGAATATTTATGCTCCAAGAACTTCTTGACTCCATTTCTTTTCTATGTGACCCCTTCTTCTCTAACACTTCTCTCACCAAGAATAGTCCCGGCTTTCCTTGTTTAAACCTTTCATAGAAGATTTAAATTCAGTAAGTAATTGCCGTGGGGGTTTAAGAAGGCTAGAAAAAAAAATAGATGTGCAATGCAAAGAAATAAGAGTAATAATTCACAAGAATAAAAAATATTCAAAGGAATGGAAAGTTAAAGTGTACTCCCTTTTTGTTGATAACTTGGAAAATGCATAATGGTTCAGCCGCAACTTGGATCAATCGATATGAGTTCATGCATCTTCCAAAACATTTTTCTTCTTAGGGTTTTGCCATTTCTCCTAGGGTCAACAAGGGTTTGTTAAAAACACTTTGCGAATTCCCTTTTTGATTGGCATACCTATTAAAACACATAAACAAAGGTTAGAAATAAATTCTTTATGGTTCTTCACCATAGAGAAATTTACTCTCTTTTGAGAGATAGGATTTAATTATGGTCTTAGGAATTTTCAAATCACAAAGATAGGAAATTCGGACCAAAATCTATCCTTTAACAAAACTTAGATGAACCAAAGTCATATTGTGTTTCTCATTCATAAGAAGGAAATCGGACTAAGATTCATCTTTTATTTTGAAAGGAAATTAAAGGGATGAACCTTGATTTATGGCTAAATTTCACAAAGAATTTACCTTATCAAAGTTCATCAATTTTAAGAAAAACGACCATGGTCTTTATTGCTTTCGAGAAGCGAGCCATGGTTTTTTATCCGGGTGAAAATGGTCTTGGGTGTATCTTATCCGTAAGGATTTCACACGGACTCATTTCACCTTAGGGAAATTCTCAAGAACCAAATACTTCAATAATTAGAAGTGGTCCAAGGTTTTAACCAAAGGGTTTTTGAATTCAACAAGGTTGAGATTTACATTTCATTGTAAAATCAACCAAGGTTCTCTTTTCCTTTGGTATTTAAAACAAGTGACTCAAATAAGGATTGGATTCATCAAGGATCTCAAGATCAAGATTTTCCCTCAAGGATTGGATCCCTTAAGTTATCTTGTTCACAGATTCAACAAGGATCTCTTCTCTTTTGAGTCACAAAACAAATTATAATTTACCACAACTTTAAATGCCTTAATCTATAGAAATCAAGCATTTTCAAGTGTGGTTCTTTCAAAATGACCTAAATCGCATATCCAAAACAAAATTTGCAATGAACTTCATATTCTTTCATTCTAATAGAAATCAGAATCCATTCAAGGTTTTAAATCTTCAAAGGATACAATTTTCAAGCTCATTTTAAAATTAGAAGATGAATAAAAGTATATACCACGCCTCTAGACTCTTTGATTTATTGAAATCAAACATCTTTTTGAGACGTGGTTCCCTTATTTTGAATCACCAAAATCGCAAATATACATCAAAAATACAATGGATTTCCCTTTTCATTCCAATGGAACTAGAAATTCATCCAAGGTTTTAAAACCAAACAAATGCGATTTTGGGCTTAATTCAAAACTAACAATGGCTTAGAGATGAAGAATGGGGTTTAGAGATGATAAAGGAACAAACTGAGCTAAGCAAATCATATTGGATATACCAAATGATAAGAGCTTAAGAACACAAGTTTCTTCTCTTCCCTTGTAGCTTTTAGCCACAGCTCCATTCTTTCTCTTCATCGCCATAAAAGGATTTTAAAACAAAATTAAATGATATACCACGACATTAGATGCTTTAATCCATAGAAATCAAGCATCTTTAGTCATGGTTCCCTTTAACATAACTCAAATCGCAAAAAAAAAGCAAATCTACAATGAACTTCATATTTTTCATTCCCATGGAAATCACAAAAATGGTTCAAGGTTTGAAAACTCTAAGAATGCGATTTAAGCTTAAGAATAAGGGATCTTTGCTTTGATACCATATGAGAATAAATGCGGAAATATAAAGAAGAGAATGAGAGATTGAATGCATAAAGAAGCTAAGGAGAATGAGAGATTAAAAAAGTAAAGGAGAATGGGAGATTATGCAAGATTAAACTAGAAAGAATAAGAGATTAAGCATAAACAAAAGAGAATAAGCATAAATAAACTAGAGAGATTTTAGAGAGATTTTAGAGAGATTTAGAGAGATGAGAAAGAGAATTTTATAAATGTAGAGTGCAGCCCCTAAGGGCTTGACCACGAAAATGAGGAGTTACATCTCTTTAAATAGAGAAACCCTTTAGGGTTTCTTTTCACAAAATGCCAAACTACTTTCCATAAAGCATTAGGATAAGGTTAGCATCAAAAGGGATATTCCTTATTTGAATTTGAAAGTTGGCTCCTTCCTTCCTTTTTGGCTCCAATGGATAAGGTTTTCGTGGATAAGGCTCCCGAAGACATTTTAACACGGCTTTTGCACATCTCGGACTTTAGCACGACTTTTGCACATGCTCGTTTCTCAAACCCAAATTTTGCACGAGCCTTTGATAATGTTTTCTTGCCTTTCCTCTAGAACCGGAACCGTGCATTATCCGTGTTTGTACGGACGTACGGATCCGTACAAGACCCGAGTTTTGCACGGATTGCCTTCTCTTGATGTAGAGGCCATGATAGTGCTTGATCTCAATAATCAATGCAAGATGAAAGGACACTCCAAGGACAAGTGTTGGACACTCTATCCACGTTTAAGGCCCAAGAATTTTGAAGGGGACGGGTTAGACATCAAGGGGAGTGGCTGGAGTAGCTACTTCAAACTCAGATGACTTGGTAAGAAGATCAGATTTAGATGCTCTCATCAAGAGCATCACCAAGCTTGCAGATTCTGGTAAGGGATTCTTTTCCTCTAGAACTCGCAAACCGGTTATTCTATATTCTGGTGCTTCTCATCACATGATTACTGATAGGGAATTGTTATCTGATGTTGAGCCGCATGGTGGAAAGGTTACAATTGCGAATGGACAGGATGTTGAGATTAGAGGAATTGGGAATTTAGAGTTGTTTAAGATGAAATTGAAAGCTCTATACTTGCCGGATTTTTCCAATAATCTGTTATCTATTCAGCAAGCTGCTAAGGACCTTGATTGCTTGGTTGTGTTTAGTTCTGATGATGTAAAATTTCAGGACAATAAGTCTGGGGAGACCATCGGGGAAGGTTGCTCCAAGGGTGGTCTCTATGTTTTGGATAAGGAACAACCAGATGTTGATAAGTCGGCTCTTAGCTCTTTTTGGCATGAAAGGCTGGGACATCCTCATCTCAAAGCCCTTCAGCTTGCTCTTCCTAATCAGAAAGTTCAAGATTATCAAAAGTGTGAAGCTTGCATTTTAGGAAAACATTGTAGGAATGTGTTTCCGGAATCTTCAACTTTGTATGATGAGTGTTTTGATCTGGTACATTCTGATGTATGGACAACACCTTGTGCAACTCGTGATCAATATAAATATTTTGTGTCATTTATCGATGAGAAGTCGAAGTACACATGGATTACGCTTTTGCCTTCAAAGAGTCACGTTGTTGATGCTTTCTCCAAGTTCTATAACTATGTATTGACTCAGTTTGGAACTAAGATCAAAAGCTTAAGGAGTGACAATGGGGGAGAGTACACGAGTAATGCCTTTACGGAATTTGTTGGAAAGCTCAGAATTGTGCACCAGACCTCTTGCGCCTATACTCCACAGCAAAATGGAGTAGCTGAACGCAAGAATAGACATCTCATGGAAGTTGTGAGAACAATGTTGTTTGATAGAAATGTACCTAAACAATATTGGGGAGATGCAGTAATGACAGCTTGCTATCTTATTAACCGGCTACCAACTGTTTCTCTTGGAAGTGTCTCACCTCATGAGGTACTGAACAAAACTAAACCGTCTCTTGATCATCTACGTGTTTTTGGTTGTACCTGCTATGTGTTTGTTCCAGATGCTTTGAGGAACAAGCTAGAGCCAAAGAGTGTCAAGTGTGTGTTCATTGGATACTTTACTACACAAAAGGGATATAAATGCTACAACCCCACTACAAAGAGGATGTATGTCTTAAGGGAGGTTAAGTTTGTTGAAGAGAAGGATTACTTTGATAGGCGGGATTGGAATAACTTAGAAGACCTTGTCACGCCAGTTGAGAGTGCATCGACTCTAAGGGTTATTTTGGAGGGGATAGCTCCACGGGTTGATTCTATGGAACAAGGTGAGGCTGAGGAGAATCACAGTGGTAACTCTGAAGCAGAAACAGTGGGTAATATTGGGGATGAAGAATCACCGAGTGTTCCTCCTGATCAATATTTAGTGGAAACAGAGGCTGAAGATGAATCTGAAGGATCAGATCCTGAAGAAGAAGAAGTTGTACCTCCATTAAGAAGAAGTACAAGGATGAGATTTCCGCCTGAAAACTGGAAGAACACAAGGGTATATTACAATTACCAGGCGCTAGCTCATCCAATTCAGAATCATTGTACCATGGATCAGTTTCCACCAGAGCATCAAGCCTTTATCTCCAAGATTGATCAACATAGGATTCCGGAAAGCTATGAAGAGGTTCAAGCTATGTTGGTTCAAGCTATGTTGGAAGAGATAGAATCTATGGTTAAGAATGGTACATGGGAAGAGATTGACAAGCCTGACAAGAAGAAGCTAGTGGGCTGTAAGTGGGTTTATACCATCAAGTATACTAGCACCGGAGAAATAGAGAGATACAAAGCGAGGTTAGTGACCAAGGGTTACACACAGAAGTATGGAGTGGATTACACAGAAACTTTTGCGCCGGTAGCCAAGCTCCATTCGGTACGAGTTCTTCTCTCTATTGCTACTAATTTGAGTTGGGACTTGTGGCAGATGGATGTGAAAAATGCATTTCTTCAAGGAGAATTGAAAAAAGAAGTGTATATGGTTCCACCAGAAGGGGTGAGCATTGGTAAGAACAGGGTTTGCAAGCTTAAGAAGGCAATATATGGTCTTAAGCAGTCACCTAGGGCTTGGTATTACAAGATTAGTGGGTGTCTCCTTGAGAATGGATTTCGGAAATCTGAGGCAGATCATACATTGTTTATAACTCAGAGAGAGAATGGAATCATTGTAGTGCAAGTTTATGTGGATGATATCATAATCACAGGAGATGATGTTGAGGGAATCAAGAGAACCAAGAGTTTACTCAAGGCTACATTTGATATCAAAGACTTGGGTGAGCTTAAATATTTCCTTGGGATTGAGGTATGTAAGTTTGCTGATGGACTTTTCTTATCCCAAAGGAAGTACACTCTTGATTTGTTGGAATAGACAAGGAAGCTAGGAGTAAAACCAGCTAAGACACCTATCGAAGACGGGTACAAGATATGTTCTGAAGGGGAGTCACTTGTGGAAGTGAAGCAATATCAGAGACTTGTTGGGAGGCTGATCTACTTGACTATCACCAGACCTGACATCTCTTTTGCGGTGAATCAAGTAAGTCAACACATGCAAGCTCCAAGTAAGCATCATTGGGGAATGGTGGATCGTATCCTCAGATACTTGAAAGGCACACTAGGCAAAGGTATTTGGATGGGTCGCAATAACTCAACTGATATAGTAGGGTATTGTGATTCTGATTGGGCAGGAGATAAGGCTGATCGGAAGTCAACAACCAGTTATTGCACCTTTGTTGGTGGAAATCTTGTTACCTGGAGGAGTAAGAAACAGAAAGTGATATCTAGATCAAGTGCAGAGGCTGAGTATCAAGCTATGGCAAACACAACTGGGGAACTGGTTTGGATAAAGGCTCTCCTCAAGGATCTAGGTATTGAATCTTCTGAACCTATTACTCTCCATTGCGACAATCAAGCAGCGATTCATATTGCCTCTAACTCTGTATTCTACGAGAGGACAAAGCACATAGAAGTTGATTGTCACTATGTTAGGGAGAAAGTTGAAGCCGGGATTATTCTTCCAACATTTGTTAGAAGCTTGGATCAGTTAGCTGATGTCTTCACCAAGGCTACATCATCTAGAGTGTGTAGTGATCTTCATGGCAAGATGGGTTTGATGGATCTCCATCAACCAATCTTGAGGGGGAGTGTTGAGCAGAAGATCAAGAGTGAAAATCAAGAGTGAAGACCAAGAGGTTATCAATGAAGCCCAAGAGACCCAAAGTCCAAGAAGTGTGTGAATTGGGCTTAGTGAACAGTACCTACGAAAATCATTTAATTGATTTGTGGTTAGAGTTTTTTAGTCACATGTTAATTATTCTTGGCCACATGTTTGGCTTTATTACTTGAGATATTTTTTCTTCTTGTAACAAGAGATGAGATCGGATTTTTAGAGAAAAAGTTCTCCATCTTCTTCTTCTTTGTTTCTCTACATTCTGAAAATTTCTCTTGGTGTTTCTGCAAATTTCTCTTGGTTTTTCTACAAGCATTGATTCTTCATATTCACATCAAAAGATGTTGTTTCAGCCACCATATGAGTCTCCTTTCTACAACTCCCAAATTCACCATTAGAAACTCCTATGAGATTCAAAGAACTAATAAAAGTGTAAGATAAGCTATAATGCTTGTTTCTTACTTTGACTTGCTTCTCCATATTGGTAGCATGCTTCAACTACTTTGAGATTAGAACACTTAAATTCACACTCATTTCTATCATGAAGGGTCATAACTCCGTTTTTGGGATTCTAACCTTGAAAATGGTCAAATCCTTAGAAATGAAAGTATATATTCTTCATATTCACATCAAAAAGTGTTGCTTCCGCCTCTATATTTGTCTTCTTGTAACAAGTCCCAAATTCACCATTAGAAAATCCTATGAGATTCAAACAACTAACATAACTGTGGGATAAGCTACAATGCGTGTTTCATACTTTGACTTGCTTCTCGACCTTGGTAGCATACATCAACTACTTTGAGATTTCAAGACTTCTATTCACTCTCAATTTTATCATAAGGGTCATAACTCCGTTTTTGGGAATCAAAGCTAGAAAATAGTCAAATCCTTAGAAATAAAAGCATTGATTCTTCATATTCACATCAATAGGTGTTGTTTCAGCCTGCATATGAGTCTTCTTGCTACAACTCCCAAATTCACCATTAGAAACTCCTATGAGATTCTAAGAACTAATAAAACTCTGGGATAAGCTATAATGCTTGTTTCTTACTTTGACTTGCTTCTCCGTCTTGGTAGCATGCTTTAACTACTTTGAGACTTCAACACTTCTATTCACTCTCATTTTTATCTTGAAGGGTCACAACTCTGTTTTTGGGATTCCATGCTTCAAAGTGGTCAAATATTTGGAAATGAAAGCACTGGTTCTTCATATTCACATCAAAAGATGTTGTTTCAACCACCATATGAGTCTCATTTCCACAACTCTCAAATTCACCATTCGAAACTCCTATGAGGTTCAAAGAACTAACATAACTGTGGGATAAGCTATAATGCTTAATTCTTATTTTGACTTGCATCTCCACCTTGGTAGCATGCTTCAACTACTTTGAGATTTCAACACTTCTATTCACTTTTGATGAGATCTACCCTAGATCGACACTTAGAAGGTTGAGTTGGAGGTCCAAAAGTGTAGAAATGATAGTTTTGAGTGAAACAACTTCGGATCTGATGGTTTAGAGGGTGGATCTGGGGGTTTCAATGTGAAAAACGAGTTTGGTGGATTGAAAGAAACTTTCAAAGGGTGTGACAAACCTTTGAACTTTCAGCCTTGATCTATGCTAAGGATATAACACACCTAAGCAATTCACAAGTTGAATCTATAATATGACACATACAGATTCAGATCAAACAAAGGAAAGAGATTTTTGATTAAAATGTTTGATAAAAATCTCAGAAAAGAAAAACAGAGTTTTAAAAGAGATAGATCTGCATGAAGGCGTGGGGATGCATGATGGACAAGTGTCCTAAGAAGAAAAAAAACACAGAAATTCTGAACTAAAGAACATGGGCCATGAAGTGGGCCTAAAGAAAGAGAAACATCCTAAAGAAGGCTGGGCCGTAAAGATGGATTTCAACAAATGGGCAATGACGTAAGGAAGGCTTGGAAGTCTCGCTAAATCCTTGTCAAGAAAACCCAGTGGGAAAAACTTGACAAGGGAAAAGTGTACTCACCTAAACCCCCTTTCCCATTGTTAAAATCATATGACTTGAATCGAAACTAGTGTGGCTTGATAAGCCATGTCTTCTTGCTCCGTGCTTAGATGTCTCAACATTCCTCCAATTCCTTCGTTGAACAGCTTAGCTCGAGCTCTCGTCATTGGTCCTCTTGGCACAGCTAGGACGTCCTTTCTAAGTGTATCGTTAGGTACAAGTTTAGCATCCGCAGCTACAAGCTCTGGCTCATGCTCCGGTTCATCCTTGCTCTCTATAATCATATCATCCTCTCCCTCTTGAAAAGGATTTGACCTCAAATCTGCTTCATCTGCAATAAAAGGAATCAAGTAAGAAACATTGAAACTTGAACTCACATTATACTTACCTTGAAGATCGAGCTGGTAGGCATTGGGGTTAATTCTCCGAATTATCTTGAAAGGACCATCAACCCTTGGCATAAGCTTTGATTTCCTTTCAGCTGGAAACCTTTCCTTCCTCAATTGAACCCATACAAGGTCGCCATCTTGAAATACCACTTGGTGCCTTCCCTTGTTAGCATGCTTGGTGTACAACTTAGTCTTGTCTTCGATGTTCTTCCTAGCTTGCTCATGAATCTGCTTAACCAATTCTGACATTAGATCCAAAGGTGATATAGGGTTAAAGCCATAAACAATCTGAAACGTTGAATACTTAGAAGCAGAATGCACAGCATGGTTATATGCAAATTCGATATGAGGCAAACAATCTTCCCAAGTTCTAAGGTTCTTTTTAATCAATGCACGCAAGAGAGTACCTAAAGTCCTATTAATCACTTCAGTCTAGCCATCAGTTTGGGGGTGAGAAGTAGTAGAAAATAAAAGCGTAGTACCCAACTTAGACCACAACGTTTTCCAAAAGTAGCTAGGGAACCTTGTATCTCTATCCGAAACGATTGTCCTAGGCATTCCATGCAACCTAACAATATCTCTAAAGAACAGATCTGCTACATGAGATACATCATTAGTTTTATGACATGCAATGAAATGTGCCATTTTCGAAAATCAGTCAACCACAACAAATATTGAATCCTTACCAGTCCTAGTCCTAGGCAAACCAAGTACAAAATCCATAGAAATATCAACCCAAAGATGCATAGGAATAGGTAAAGGAGTGTACAAACCGTTCGGCTGAACCTTGGATTTTGCTTGCTTACAGATTGCACACCTTTCACAGATTCTTTCAACATCTCTCTTCATGTCTGGCTAATGGAAATGGTCTTTCATGACTTCCAGCATTTTAGCAATGCCAAAGTGACCCATAAGACCTCCTCCATGAGCTTCCCTAACAAACAAATCTCGAAGAGAACAATGAGGTATACACAGCCGGTTCCCATAAAAGAGAAACCCATCTTGCCTATAGTAGTGACCTGTAGCAAACTTTTCACAAGGTTTATAGAGATCTTGAAAATCAGAATCAGTTTCATAATGTTCTTTAATCTGTTCAAAACCTTAAAGTTTGGCATCAAGAGAGTAATGCGTACCTCTGGGACAATGCATCAGCAACAACATTGTCCTTACCTTTTTTGTATCGAATAACATAAGGAAACGTCTCGATGAACTCTACCCACCTGGCGTGCCTCTTGTTGAGCTTTTGCTGGCCTTTTAGATGCTTGAGGGACTCATGATCAGTGTGTATGACGAATTCTTTGGGCCATAGGTAGTGTTGCCACATTTGGAGTGCTCTCACTAGTGCATACAGCTCCTTGTCATAAATTGGATAGTTGAGAGTGGCACCTCCAAGTTTTTCGCTGAAGTATGCTATGGGCTTCTTATCCTGCATCAACACAGCACCAATCCCTACACCAGATGCGTCACATTCAATTTCAAAAGTTTTAATAAAATCAGGTAGAGAAAGGATAGGAGCGTTAGTAAGTTTGTCTTTCAAGGCCTGGAATGCCTCCTCTTGTGCTGCCTCCCATTTAAAACCCACATCCTTCTTGATTACTTCAGTAATTGGTGTAGCAAGAGTGCTAAAGTCACGAATGAATCATCTATAAAATCCAGCAAGGCCGTGAAAGCCAATCCCGTATTGCCTTAACCTTCTCTTCATCTACTTTGATCCCATCTGCACTCACAACAAAACCTAAAAAGACAAGGTGATCCGTTCCAAACGTGCATTTAGCAAAATAAGCAAACAACTTTTCCTTTCGTAGCACATTCAAAACAGATTGCAAATGATGGACATGTTCTTCTAGGCTTTTGCTATAAATCAGAATGTCATCAAAGTATACCATCACAAAAATGCCTATGAATGATCTTAGGACGTGATTCATCAACCTCATGAATGTACTCGGTGCATTTGTGATATGATCCTAGAGGAGGATCATGTCCCTGAATGCTCTCCAAATACTAGGTGAAGTCCTTGAAGCGATGAATCCACGGATGCACCGGTTTGGTAGAAGATCAGCGAGTGAGGAGTTGGATAGAACGATCAAGATGAATGAATAAGTCACAAAAAATGGATTGGTTGAAACTTCTAAGAGGTGCGAAATCACTCTTAGACTATCAAGGTTACTCGTAATGCAAGGAGATTTTCCGAGTACATTAATCGAGCTTTGATCAAACAGTTTCCAAAAGTGATTGAGAATAAGAAAAGGTTTTATAGATTGAAAGGAACGAAAAATACAAGTACTTATAGAGTTTAGGATACTTAGAACTAGAAAGCATAGAAAATAGATAATACTTAATGAGTCAAAGCTTGACCATTAAGTGTACAAAGACTAAGACAAGTAGACTCTTCAACTTCATATTGGCGAGATTCTTGAGAGATTGGAGTGGGCTTTGATTTCATCAAAAGGCTAATGGTGAAGAGTGTGTGGGCTGGCCTCATTAAAAACCTCTCTTGGAAAACCCATTGGGACAAAACCAAGAGGAGGGAAAAAGAGTACAAGTCCACACACCTCTCTTGATGAATGCTCAAGTGGCTTGAATCACAACCAAGGTGGCTGGATTAGTACACTCAAGTCGGCCCTGAATATGGTGTAAGAGAGTGTGGAATGCTTGATGGAATCTTGCTTGCTTGGATCGAGTCATCGGGCCAAGGGGCACATGTAGGTCTTTGTCGTTTGCTTCCTCGGGTTCATGTTGCTCTGTAGCTCCCTCTTTA
The DNA here is from genome assembly GCA_028015245.1 of Cardamine occulta. Classification (NCBI taxonomy): domain Eukaryota; kingdom Viridiplantae; phylum Streptophyta; class Magnoliopsida; order Brassicales; family Brassicaceae; genus Cardamine; species Cardamine occulta. The sequence continues at coordinate 15,399,958 of CM051362.1, forward strand.
GCTTCCTTAAGCTCTGGTTCAAGCTGTTCCTCCATCTCCTTAGCTTCTTCAAATATGTTGTTGGTCATGATCTCATCATCCTCTCCCACTTGAGAAGGATTTGACCTCAAATCCGTTTCTTCTGTGCAAAAAGGAACTAGATCACTTATGTTGAAGCTTGAGCTTATGTTGTACTTACCTTGGAGGTCCAGCTGGTAGGCATTATTGTTAAGTTTCTTGATGACTTTGAAAGGACCATCGATTCGGGGCATGAGCTTGGACTTTCTTTCGTTGGGAAATCTTTCCTTTCTCAAATGTATCCAAACCAAGTCGCCTTCTTCAAAAATCTTTTCTTTTCAGCCTTTGTTAGCATGTTTAGCATAGAGCGTGGTCTTGCTCTCCAAGTTGATCCGAGCTTTCTCATGAATCTGCTTAACAAGTTCAGCTTTCTTTTTTCCATCTAAGCTAGCTCTTTCACTCATGGGTAAAGGCATTAGATCCAAAGGTGATATAGGATTAAACCCATAGACAATTTCAAATGGAGAATACTTAGATGCAGAATGTCTAGCATGGTTATAAGCAAACTCTACATGAGGTAAACATTCTTCCCAAGTCTTTAGATTCTTTTTAATCAATGCACGCAACAAAGTAGATAACATCCTATTAACTACCTCGGTTTGACCATCGGATTGTGGATGACAAGTTGTAGAGAAACAAAGCTTAGTTCCTAACTTAGACCAAAGCGTTTTCCAGAAATAGCTAAGGAACTTAGTGTCTCTATCCGATACAATGGTCCTAGGCATACCATGTAGTCTAACAATTTCCCTAAAGAACAATCCGGCTACATTCATGGCATCATCAGTTTTATGACAAGGGATAAAGTGGGCCATTTTGGAGAATCTATCTACCACAACAAACACAGAATCTTTTCCGGTCTTAGTCCTAGGCAATCCAACAATAAAATCCATAGAAATGTCATGCCATGGATGCAAAGGAATGGGTAAAGGAGTATACAAACCGTGAGATTGGATTTTGGACTTAGCTCGTTTGCAAGTTATGCATCTTTCACAAGCTTTCTCTACATTGCTTCGCATGTGCGGCCAAAAGAAATGTTCTTTCATCACACTCAATGTCTTAGCTACCCCAAAATGTCCCATGAGACCACCTGCGTGAGCTTCCTTGACAAACAAATCTCTTAAAGAAGAGTTAGGCACACACAATCTATTTTCATAGAAGAGAAAACCGTCACATCGAAAATATTTGCCACTACCAAACTTCTCACATGAAGCATAGATGTCTTTAAAATCAGGATCAGTAGCATATAAAGTCTTGATATTCTCGAATCCAAGTAGCTTAACTTCTAGAGAATTCAAGAGAACATACCTTCGAGAAAGAGCATCGGCTACTATATTCTCCTTACCTTTCTTGTATTTGATCACATAAGGGAAGGTTTCGATGAATTCAACCCACCTTGCGTGTCTTTTGTTCAGCTTTTGTTGTCCTTTGAGATGCTTGAGAGATTCATGGTCCGTGTGGATAACAAACTCCTTGGGCCAAAGATAATGTTGCCATGTTTGTAAGGCTCGAACAAGCGCATAGAGTTCTTTATCGTAAGTGGGGTAGTTGAGTGTGGCTCCTCCAAGTTTTTCACTAAAGTAGGCTATGGGCTTCATTTCCTGCATAAGAACAGCGCCAATACCAATTCCTAAGGCATCACATTCAATTTCAAAAGTTTTATCAAAGTTAGGGAGAGATAGAATCGGAGAGTGTGTGAGCTTGTCTTTCAACGCTTGGAAAGCGTCTTCTTGAGCTTGCTCCCATTTAAATCCAAAATTTTTCTTGATAACTTCAGTGAGTGGAGCTGCTAGAGTGCTAAAGTCTTTGACAAATCTCCAATAAAAACCGGCAAGGCCATGGAAGCTTCTCACTTCGCCAACATTTCTAGGACTCGGCCATTCTTTGATTGCTTGGATCTTTTCCTCATCAACCTTAATGCCATCTGTACTCACAACGAAACCTAAGAAGACAAGGTTATCCGTTCCAAAGGTACATTTCTTAAGATTAGCATACAAGGTTTCCTTCCTAAGTACTTCCAAAACTTTTCTAAGATGCTCCACATGATCGTCCAAGCTACGGCTATAAATTAGGATGTCATCGAAATATACAACCACAAAATGACCTATGAATGCTCTAAGAATATGATTCATTAGTCTCATGAAAGTACTAGGTGCGTTTGTTAATCCAAAAGGCATGACTAACCATTCATATAGACCATGCTTAGTTTTAAATGCGGTTTTCCATTCATCCCCTTCTTTCATTCTAATTTGATGGTATCCACTTTTAAGATCTACCTTAGAAAAGATGCTAGAACCATGCAATTCATCAAGCATATAATCTAATCTAGGTATAGGATGTCGATACTTTATAGTGATATTGTTGATCGCACGACAATCGACACACATCCTCCAGCTTCCATCTTTCTTTGGGACAAGCAAAATGGGCACGGCACATGGGCTCATACTCTCTCGGATATGTCCTTTCTCCATGAGCTCGGTGACTTGTTGTTGAAGTTCCTTAGTTTCTAGAGGGTTGATTCTGTAGGCTGGTTTGTTGGGAAGAGATGCACCGGGTATGAAATCGATTTGGTGTTCAATGCCACGGATTGGCGGCAAACCTTGTGGAGGTTCTTCCGGGAAAACATCTTGGAACTCTTGTAAAAGAAACTGAATTTTGCTAGGAATTTCCTGCGTAGTCTGGTTAATTTTAAGACATTCTTTAAACACAAAGAGTAGGGATGGCAAATAACTCCCTTGTTGAGGCTTGATCATAAGATTGGCCGTTTGTTTGAGCTTGGATTCGGAGGTGGTCTTGTTTTTCTTCAACGCGATCTGGTCTAGATGAACCTCTTGTGGTGTTAATGGTACGAGAATGTTCCTCTTGCCCTTGAACTCAAAGGTATACCTATTAGTGAACCCATCATGCATTACTTTACGATCAGACTGCCAAGGTCTTCCAAGAAGTATATGCCCAGCGTCCATTGGTAAGATATAACATAAGACCTCATCTTCATATTTTCCTATCGACAAGGGAACTAAGACCTGGTTCTTAACTTCCAACTCTCCCTCATCATTAAGCCATTGCAATTTGTAAGGCTTAGCTCTCTTAGTGACCGCTAGACCAAGTTCTTCAACCATGGTCTCACTCGCAACATTAGTGCAACTTCCCCCATCGATCACTAAGCTGTAAACTTTTTATTTTACTAGACAACGAGTATGGAATAGATTCTCCCGTTGCTTATTTTTCTCAAAATTAGTATGCAGATTCAAAGTTCTCCTTGTGACTAAGAGTTGTCCTACCATTGGCATTGCAACATGCTCTTCTATAGACTCAGCTTCTGAATGTTCTTCTTTCGATTCTAGCTCTCCATTGGCTCGAATGACTATGGTTCTCTTATTGGAGCAGGCGTTCGAATAGTGACCAAAACCCTTACACTTGAAGCATTGTATTTCCCTGGTCTTGGTACTTGAACCTTTATCAATGCCCTTAAGACGTCGCTCTTCTGTCCTAGGTTTAGAAAGTGGCTGGTGGTCCTTGATAGGTTTGTCATCTCGGGTTTGGTTGAATCTGGTGGAAACATAACCGGGTTTAGGGTTCCTTCTCTTAAGCTGTTTCTCAAACATGTTAGCTTTATGAAGAAGCTCTTCCATTTCCACATAATGATGTACTTCAAGCCGTTCCATAATATCCCTATTAAGACCGCCCATAAATCTGGCCATAGTAGCTTCACCATCTTCTCGAATATCGGCTCTAAGCAACAAAGTTTCCATCTCCTTATAGTATTCTTCCACAGACTTACTTCCTTGAGATAGATTCCTCAGCCTTAGATGCAACTCTCTATGATAATGACTAGGTATAAACCTCTTCCTCATAATAATCTTTACTTGATTCCAAGTCTCAATAGGAAGATCTCCAACCCTTCTCCTAGAAGTTACCAACTGATCCCACCAACTTAGTGCATAATCCTTGAATGCGGTTGGAGCCATCCGAACCTTATGATCTTGAGTAAATTCTCTGCAGTCAAAGACGATCTCAATCTTTTTCTCCCATTCTAGATATTCTTCTGGATCATTAGTTCCATGGAAAGATGGAATCTCGATTTTAAGGCCGGCTAAGGGGTCTCGGGAACTAGTTTGGTTGATCCTACGGGTTTGTTCCTCTCTTGGTCGTCTTCTCCTTGAATGATGTGATTTAGAGGAGTGACTATAGGATTTCTCAGCCTCAGAAGGTTGTGATTGCTTCCTAAGTCGATCATTTATGGATCTGATGAACTCAGCTCTCATCTCTGCCCTCATGGTTGCTATACTATCGTTCATCATTGCTTTAAAGGAGTCAAGAAGTTGCTTGTTGGAGTTTGCGGATTCCTCTTCACCATTGCTAGTTTCTGCCATGGTACCTGTTCAGATTCAAACAAGTAACAAGTAAAATGCCCACAGATAACACAACAACAATACTCGGCAAGCTTGCTTGGATTCCAAGCGACAGTTTGGTTTGATCGGTTTGAACAGAAATGGCCAAACACGTTCAAAAATTCTAGAAACAATTTTCTAAAATACCTGACTCGTTTTAGAAACAGATCCAACCAATCTCACCATTTTAGCAATTAAAACGGATTTATGAAAATCAAAACACTGAAAATCGCAGAAATCCTCTTCTCGAAAACACTTGAAGATGATCGGTCAGATTAAAATATCAAATCGTGTCCAAAAATTCCGAAATCAATTTTAAAATTAACTAGACTCATAATATGTTCTTTGAAAACTGACTTCACGATTTTATCTATTACCAAATATTTATGAAAATTCCGACAATCAACAGACAAATCGATTCAAATGTTATGAAGAATGTGAAAGGGTACAATCGATTTGAAAAGACACAACCTGAGATGGAGTCAGCTCTGATACCACTTGATATGATCCTAGAGGAGGATCATGTCCCTGAATGCTCTCCAAATACTAGGTAAAGTCCTTGAAGCGATGAATCCATGGATGCACCGGTTTGGTAGATGATCGGCGAGTGAGGAGTTGGATAGAACGATCAAGATGAATGAATAAGTCACAAAAATTGGATTGATTGAAACTTCTAAGAGGTGCGGAATCACTCTTAGACTATCAAGGTTACTCGTAATGCAAGGAGATTTTCCGAGTACATTAATCGAGCTTTGATCAAACAGTTTCCAAAAGTGATTGAGAATAAGAAAAGGTTTGATAGATTGAAAGGAACGAAAAATACAAGTACTTATAGAGTTTAGGATACTTAGAACTAGAAAGCATAGAAAATAGATAATACTTAATGAGTCAAAGCTTGACCATTAAGTGTACAAAGACTAAGACAAGTAGACTCTTCAACTTCATATTGGCGAGATTCTTGAGAGATTGGAGTGGGCTTTGATTTCATCAAAAGGCTAATGGTGAAGAGTGTGTGGGCTGGCCTCATTAAAAACCTCTCTTGGAAAACCCATTGGGACAAAACCAAGAGGAGGGAAAAAGAGTACAAGTCCACACACCTCTCTTGATGAATGCTCAAGTGGCTTGAATCACAACCAAGGTGGCTGGATTAGTACTCTCAAGTCGGCCCTGAATATGGTGTAAGAGAGTGTGGAATGCTTGATGGAATCTTGCTTACTTGGATCGAGTCATCGGGCCAAGGGGCACATGTAGATCTTTGTCGTTTGCTTCCTCGGGTTCATGTTGCTTTGTAGCTCCCTCTTTAGCTTCCTTAAGCTCTGGTTCAAGCTGCTCCTCCATCTCCTTAGCTTCTTCAAATATGTTGCTGGTCATGATCTCATCAATTTGTAAGTCCAAATGTCATGACTAACCATTTATATAAACCATGTTTTGTTTTAAATGCAGTTTTCCATTCATCCCCTTTTTCATCCTAATCTGATGATATCCACTTTTCAAATCAATTTTAGAGAAGATACTAGAACCATGTAACTCATCTAGCATATCATTTAATCGAGGTATGGGGTGTCGATACTTCACCGTGATATTGTTGATAGCCCTGCAATCAACGCACATGCGCCAGCTACCATCCTTCTTAGGCACAAACAGAACTGGAACGGCACAAGGGCTCATGCTTTCTCGGATGTGGCCTTTTTCCATAAGCTCATCGACTTGTCTCTGAAGCTCTTTAGTCTCCACAGGGTTGATTCTGTATGCTGGATGGTATGGAAGGGCTGCACCAGGTATGAAGTCAATTTGATGCTCAATACCTCTAATGGGTGGAAACTCCTTCGGATTGTCTTCAGGGAAAACGTCCTCATACTCGTGCAATAGAGATTTCAACTCACTCGGTAGCACCGGTGTAAGGTTAGACAAGCTCGTAAGAGCTTCCTTAAAAACAAGCAAAAGTAAAGGCTGTTTAGAATTTAGCGATTTCTTTACCTCACCAGCCTTTGCGAAGAAGTTGGATTGTTTCTTGGTAGATGTTTCAGGTTCCTTGAGCTTGAGACTTAGCTGATCTTGATGGACTTCTTTTGGTGTCATGGGAACCAGAATGGTCTTTCTTCCTTTGAATTCAAATGAGTGGTGGTTAGAGAAGCCATCATGTAGTACTTTACGATCTGATTGCCAAGGTCTCCCAAGTAAGATATGTCCAGCGGCCATGGGAAGCACATCACACAGTACTTGCCAATAGAGAGGGGCACTAATACTTGATTCCAGACAGTCATCTCGCCCTCGTCATTAAGCCACTGAAGCTGATAAGGTTTCGGATGTTTGCAAACTTTCAGCCCCAGCTTTTTAACCATCGTCTCACTTGCAACATTGGTGCAGCTACCCCCATCAATAATGAGGCTACAGATCTTTCCTTGGACGAGGCATCGCATGTGAAATAAGTTCTCCCGCTGCTCTTGCTCTTCAGCCTTAGTTTGCAAGCTTAAAGTTCTTCGTGTCACTAGGAGTTTACCACGCATAGGTAACTCTTCATTCTCAGATTGTGATTCAGGTTCAAGCTTTTCCTCTTCGGACTCTATTTCTCCATTGTCTAGCATGATCATCACCTTCTTGTTAATGCACTCAGTAGCGTAGTGACCTCTGCCTTGACATTTGAAGCACCTAACATCACGTGATCTAGTAGTAGCTTCAGCTCTGCCTGTGGGGTTTTGAACTGCTGCATAGGGTTTAGCTTCAGGTTTTGGTGTCATGGTCTGTTTCCCTTCACGCTGATGGTAGTTAGGCCTATCTTCTTTGTGATAACTTGGTTTTCCTACAGCTGATCCACTTCCATAGCTAGGTCTGGTATCCATAGCTTGTTCTAGAACTGCTTCTCCTTTTAAGTTGCTGCTCCACTAGAATAGCTTTGTGAAGCATCTCCTCCAAATCCACATAGTGCGGCATCTCTAGTCGATCTTGTATATCTCTGTTCAAACAGCCCAAAAATCTTGACATTGTGGCTTCACGATCTTCAGACACATCAGCTCAGATCAGAAGTGTTTCCAGCTCTTGATAGTAGTCTTCTACACTGCGATTTCCTTGAGCTAGTTTCCTCAGTTTATTATGCAGCTCACGGTGGTGATGACTAGGGACGAACCTCTTCCTCATGATAGTTTTCATTTCTGTCCAAGTTTCCACCGGATATTCTCCATTTCGTCTTCTAGAAGTGACTAACTGATCCCACCAGCTGAGAGCATAATCATAGAACTCGGTTGCTGCAACTCTGACTCGATTGATTTCTGTGTAGTGCTGGCAGTTAAAGACTAACTCAATGTTCTTCTCCCATTCTAGATATGAATCAGGGTCGTTCTTTCCATGAAAGGGAGGAATTCTGAGCTTAAGTCCTCCAAGAGTATCTTGCTGTTGTGCTCTGCCCTCTCTGGCTCGTCTATAGCTTCTGTGACTGCCCCTAGATGATTCACTCCCTTGACTGTAATAACTTGCAGCATCATCGTCCTCAAGTGGCCTTGGTTGATTTCTGTGATCTCTCTGAACTCTCCTAGGTCTATTTTCATTCTGCGCAGGTTCTCTAGGTTGCTGCTGCTGCTCTTGTCTAAAAGCTTCGAATTTAGTCTCAAGAGTGGTGTTCATTATCTGCTGCATTCGTTCCATCATTGCATCCATCATGAGTTTGTTGTTTCGCATAACTCTAGCTTCATCCTCAGCTTCTGACATCCTGAAACAATTTCACACACTCACCAGTAAAAAGGTCCTTGGAAAGAAAACACTTAAGAACAGATCTAATAAGATATTTCTTCACACACACACAAAGATTGAACAGACAGACAGGGGTGCGATTAAAATTCTATTTAAATTTCAGTTTAACTTCGAAAATTATAATTCCAGTTTTAAAAACAAGTTAACTCATCCTAGCAACATAATCAATGATCGAAACATCAAAACAAGTCACAAGCATTTCTAGAAATATCAAGCAATACAGAAGATGAACAGACAGTTTTCACATAATCGTTTTTCGTAAAGATCCAGAATTCAAATAGGTATAACTATCAGAATACGACCTAGAACAAGACGATTCGATAGCAAATCTGAAAGATAAGACTCTGAATGACAAGATATGATTGGTTTTATCCAGATTTAAGGAACGACACGAGAACGAAAACACTTAACTTCTAAGCGCGGCCCTGATACCACTTGATGAGATCTGCCCTAGATCGACACTTAGAAGGTTGAGTTGGAGGTCCAAAAGTGTAGAAATGATAGTTTTGAGTGAAACAACTTCGGATCTGATGGTTTAGAGGGTGGATCTGGGGGTTTCAATGTGAAAAACGAGTTTGGTGGATTGAAAGAAACTTTCAAAGGGTGTGACAAACCTTTGAACTTTCAGCCTTGATCTATGCTAAGGATATGACACACCTAAGCAATTCACAAGTTGAATCTATAATATGACACATACAGATTCAGATCAAACAAAGGAAAGAGATTTTTGAGTAAACAGAGTTTTAAAAGAGATAGATCTTCATGAAGGCGTGGGGATGCATGATGGACAAGTGTCCTAAGCAGAAAAAAACACAGAGATTCTGAACTAAAGAACATGGGCCATGAAGTGGGCCTAAAGAAAGAGAAACAGCCTAAAGAAAGTTGGGCCGTAAAGATGGATTTCAACAAATGGGCAATGACGTAAGGAAGGCTTGGAAGTCTCGCTAAAACCTTGTCAAGAAAACCCAGTGGGAAAAACTTGACAAGGGATAAAAGCACTCACCTAAACCCCCTTTCCCATTGTTGAAATCATATGGCTTAAATCCAAACCAGTGTGGCTTGATAAGCCATGTCTTCTTGCTCCGTGCTTAGATGTCTCAACATTCCTCCAATTGCTTCGTTGAACAGCTTAGCTCGAGCTCTCGTCATTGGTCCTCTTGGCACAGCTAGGACGTCCTTTCCAAGTGTATCCTCAGGTACAAGATTAGCATCCGCAGCTACAAGCTCTGGTTCATGCTCCGGTTCATCCTTGCTCTCCATAATCATATCAACTTTCATTTCTATCATGAATGGTCATAACTCCATTTTTGGGATTCTAACCTTCAAAATGGTCCAATCCTTGGAAATGAAAGCATTGATTATTCATATTCACATTAAAATGTGTTGTTTCAGTCTCCATATGAGTCTCCTTTCTACAAGTCCCAAATTCACCATTAGAAAGCCCTATGAGATTCAAACAACTAACATAACTGTGGGATAAGCTAGAATGCATATTTCTTAGTTTGACTTGCTTCTCCACCTTGGAAGCATGCTTCAACTATTGCAAGACTCCAACACTTTTATTCACCATCATTTCTATCATAAAGGGTCATAACTCCGTTTTTGGGATTCTAAACTTGAAAATGGTCAAATCCTTGGAAATGAAAGTATTTATTCTTCATATTCACATCAAAAGGTGTTGCTTCCGCCTCTATATTTGTCTTCTTGCTACAAGTCCCAAATTCACCATTAGAAAATCCTATGAGATTCAAACAACTAACATAATTGTGGGATAAGCTATAATGCGTGTTTCGTACTTTTACTTGCTTCTCGACCTTGGTAGCATGCATCAACTACTTTAAGACTTCAACACTTCTATTTACTCTCAATTATATCATAAGGGTCATAACTCCGTTTTTGGGAATCAAAGCTTGAAAATAGTCAAATCCTTGGAAATAAAAGCATTGATTCTTTATATTCACATCAATAGGTGTTATTCCAGCCTGCATATGAGTCATCTTGCTAGAACTCTCAAATTCACCATTAGAAATTCCTATGAGATTCAATGAACTAATAAAACTGTGGGATATGCTATAATGCTTGTTTCTTACTTTGACTTACTTCTCCACCTTGGTAGCACCGCTCAACTACTTTGAGACTTCAACGCTTACATTCACTGTCATTTCTATCATGAAAGGTCATAGGATTGTTTTTAGGATTCCATGCTTGAAAGTGGTGAAATCGTTGGAAATGAAAGCATTGATTCTTCATATTCACATCAAAAGATGTTGTTTTAGCCTCCATATGAGTCTCCTTTCTACAAGTCCCAAATTCACCATTAGAAATTTCTATGAGATTCAAAGAACTAATAAAAGTATGGGATAAGCTATACTGCTTGTTTCTTACTTTGAATTGCTTCTCCATCTTGGTAGCATGCTTCAACTACTTTGAGACTTCAACACTTCTATTCACTTTTATTTCTATTATGAAGGGTCATAACTTTGTTTTTGGGATTCAATGCTTGAAAGTTGTCAAATCTTTGGAAATGAAAGCATTTATTCTTCATATTCACATCAAAAGATGTTGTTTCAGCTTCCATATGAGTCTCCTTGCTACAACTCCCAAATTCACCATTAGAAACTCCTATGAGATTCAAAGAACTAATAAAACTGTGGGATAAGCTTTAAATCTTGTTTTTTACTTTGACTTGCTTCTCCATCTTGGTAACATGTTTTAACTACTTTGAGACTTCAACACTTATATTCACTCTCATTTCTATCATGAAGGGTCACAACTCTGTTTTTGGGATTCCATGCTTCAAAGTGGTAAAATATTTGGAAATGAAAGCATTGATTCTTCATATTCACATCAAAAGATGTTGTTTCAGCCACTATATGAGTCTCCTTTCTACAACTCCCAAATTCACCATTAGAAACTCCTATGAGGTTCAAAGAACTAACAGAACTATGGGATAAGATATAATGCTTGTTTCTTATTTTGACTTGCTTCTCCACCTTGGTAGCATGCTTCAACTACTTTGAGATTTCAACACTTCTATTCACTTTCATTTTTATCATGAATGGTCATAAATCCGTTTTTGGGATTGTAACCTTCAAAATGGTCAAATTCCTTGGAAATGAAAGCATTGATTATTCATATTCACATCAAAATGTGTTGTTTCAGCCTCCATATGAGTCTCCTTTCTATAAGTCCCAAATTCACCATTAGAAAGCCCTATGAGATTCAAACAACTAACATAATTGTGGGATAAGCTATAATGCATATTTCTTAGTTTGACTTGCTTCTCCACCTTGGAAGCATGCCTCAAATATTTCAAGACTCCAACACTTCTATTCACTATCATTTCTATCATCAAGGGTCATAACTCCTTTTTGGGATTCTAAGCTTGAAAATGGTTAAATCCTTGGAAATGAAAGTATTTATTCTTCATATTCACATCAAAAGGTGTTGCTTCTGTCTCTATATTTGTCTTCTTACTACAAGTCCCAAATTCACCATTAGAAAATCCTATGAGATTCAAACAACTAACATAATTGTGGGATAAGCTATAATGCGTGTTTCGTACTTTGACTTGCTTCTCGACCTTGGTAGCATGCATCAACTACTTTAAGACTTCAAAACTTCTATTTAGTCTCAATTATATCATAAGGGTCATAACTCTGTTTTTGGGAATCAAAGCTTGAAAATAGTTAAATCCTTGAAAATAGAAGCATTGATTCTTTATATTCACATCAATAGGTGTTGTTCCAGCCTGCATATGAGTCGTCTTGCTACAACTCTCAAATTCACCATTAGAAATTCCTATGAGATTCAAAGAACTAATAAAACTGTGGGATATGCTATAATGTTTGTTTCTTACTTTGACTTACTTCTCCACCTTGGTAGCATGCTTCAACTACTTTGAGATTTCAACACTTCTATTCACTTTCGTTTCTATCATGAATGGTCATAACTCAGTTTTTGGGATTCTAACCTAGAAAATGGTCAAATCCTTGGAAATGAAAGCATTGATTATTCATATTCACATTAAAATGTGTTGCTTCGGTCTCCATATGAGTCTCCTTTCTACAAGTCCCAAATTCACCATTAGAAAGCCCTATGAGATTCAAACAACTAACATAACTGTGGGATAAGCTAGAATGCATATTTCTTAGTTTGACTTGCTTCTCCACCTTGGAAGCATGCTTCAACTATTGCAAGACTCCAACACTTTTATTCACCATCATTTCTATCATAAAGGGTCATAACTCCGTTTTTGGGATTCTAAGCTTGAAAATGGTCAAATCCTTGGAAATGAAAGTATTTATTCTTCATATTCACATCAAAAGGTGTTGCTTCCGCCTCTATATTTGTCTTCTTGCTACAAGTCCCAAATTCACCATTAGAAAATCCTATGAGATTCAAACAACTAACATAATTGTGGGATAAGCTATAATGCGTGTTTCGTACTTTGACTTGCTTCTCGACCTTGGTAGCATGCATCAACTACTTTAAGACTTCAACACTTCTATTTACTCTCAATTATATCATATGGGTCATAACTCCGTTTTTGGGAATCAAAGCTTGAAAATAGTCAAATCCTTGGAAATAAAAGCATTGATTCTTTATATTCACATCAATAGGTGTTATTCCAGCCTGCATATGAGTCATCTTGCTAGAACTCTCAAATTCACCATTAGAAATTCCTATGAGATTCAATGAACTAATAAAGCTGTGGGATATGCTATAATGCTTGTTTCTTACTTTGACTTACTTCTCCACCTTGGTAGCACGCTTCAACTACTTTGAGACTTCAACGCTTACATTCACTGTCATTTCTATCATGAAAGGTCATAGGATTGTTTTTTGGATTCCATGCTTGAAAGTGGTGAAATCGTTGGAAATGAAAGCATTGATTCTTCATATTCACATCAAAAGATGTTGTTTCAGCCTCCATATGAGTCTCCTTTCTACAAGTCCCAAATTCACCATTAGAAATTTCTATGAGATTCAAAGAACTAATAAAAGTATGGGATAAGCTATACTGCTTGTTTCTTACTTTGAATTGCTTCTCCATCTTGGTAGCATGCTTCAACTACTTTGAGACTTCAACACTTCTATTCACCTTTATTTCTATTATGAAGGGTCATCACTTTGTTTTTGGGATTCCATGCTTGAAAGTTGTCAAATCTTTGGAAATGAAAGCATTTATTCTTCATATTCACATCAAAAGATGTTGTTTCAGCTTCCATATGAGTCTCCTTGCTACAACTCCCAAATTCACCATTAGAAACTCCTATGAGATTCAAAGAACTAATAAAACTGTGGGATAAGCTTTAAATCTTGTTTTTTACTTTGACTTGCTTCTCCATCTTGGTAACATGTTTTAACTACTTTGAGACTTCAACACTTCTATTCACTCTCATTTCTATCATGAAGGGTCACAACTCTGTTTTTGGGATTCCATGCTTGAAAGTGGTAAAATATTTGGAAATGAAAGCATTGATTCTTCATATTCACATCAAAAGATGTTGTTTCAGCCACTATATGAGTCTCCTTTCTACAACTCCCAAATTCACCATTAGAAACTCCTATGAGGTTCAAAGAACTAACAGAACTATGGGATAAGATATAATGCTTGTTTCTTATTTTGACTTGCTTCTCCACCTTGGTAGCATGCTTCAACTACTTTGAGATTTCAACACTTCTATTCACTTTCATTTTTATCATGAATGGTCATAAATCCGTTTTTGGGATTGTAACCTTCAAAATGGTCAAATTCCTTGGAAATGAAAGCATTGATTATTCATATTCACATCAAAATGTGTTGTTTCAGCCTCCATATGAGTCTCCTTTCTATAAGTCCCAAATTCACCATTAGAAAGCCCTATGAGATTCAAACAACTAACATAATTGTGGGATAAGCTATAATGCATATTTCTTAGTTTGACTTGCTTCTCCACCTTGGAAGCATGCCTCAAATATTTCAAGACTCCAACACTTCTATTCACTATCATTTCTATCATCAAGGGTCATAACTCCGTTTTTGGGATTCTAAGCTTGAAAATGGTTAAATCCTTGGAAATGAAAGTATTTATTCTTCATATTCACATCAAAAGGTGTTGCTTCTGTCTCTATATTTGTCTTCTTACTACAAGTCCCAAATTCACCATTAGAAAATCCTATGAGATTCAAACAACTAACATAATTGTGGGATAAGCTATAATGCGTGTTTCGTACTTTGACTTGCTTCTCGACCTTGGTAGCATGCATCAACTACTTTAAGACTTCAAAACATCTATTTACTCTCAATTATATCATAAGGGTCATAACTCTGTTTTTGGGAATCAAAGCTTGAAAATAGTTAAATCCTTGAAAATAAAAGCATTGATTCTTTATATTCACATCAATAGGTGTTGTTCCAGCCTGCATATGAGTCGTCTTGCTACAACTCTCAAATTCACCATTAGAAATTCCTATGAGATTCAAAGAACTAATAAAACTGTTGGATATGCTATAATGCTTGTTTCTTACTTTGACTTACTTCTCCACCTTGGTAGCATGCTTCAACTACTTTGAGATTTCAACACTTCTATTCACTTTCGTTTCTATCATGAATGGTCATAACTCAGTTTTTGGGATTCTAACCTAGAAAATGGTCAAATCCTTGGAAATGAAAGCATTGATTATTCATATTCACATTAAAATGTGTTGCTTCAGTCTCCATATGAGTCTCCTTTCTACAAGTCCCAAATTCACCATTAGAAAGCCCTATGAGATTCAAACAACTAACATAACTGTGGGATAAGCTAGAATGCATATTTCTTAGTTTGACTTGCTTCTCCACCTTGGAAGCATGCTTCAACTATTGCAAGACTCCAACACTTTTATTCACCATCATTTCTATCATAAAGGGTCATAACTCCGTTTTTGGGATTCTAAGCTTGAAAATGGTCAAATCCTTGGAAATGAAAGTATTTATTCTTCATATTCACATCAAAAGGTGTTGCTTCCGCCTCTATATTTGTCTTCTTGCTACAAGTCCCAAATTCACCATTAGAAAATCCTATGAGATTCAAACAACTAACATAATTGTGGGATAAGCTGTAATGCGTGTTTCGTACTTTGACTTGCTTCTCGACCTTGGTAGCATGCATCAACTACTTTAAGACTTCAACACTTCTATTTACTCTCAATTATATCATATGGGTCATAACTCCGTTTTTGGGAATCAAAGCTTGAAAATAGTCAAATCCTTGGAAATAAAAGCATTGATTCTTTATATTTACATCAATAGGTGTTATTCCAGCCTGCATATGAGTCATCTTGCTAGAACTCTCAAATTCACCATTAGAAATTCCTATGAGATTCAATGAACTAATAAAACTGTGGGTTATGCTATAATGCTTGTTTCTTACTTTGACTTACTTCTCCACCTTGGTAGACGCTCAACTACTTGGAGACTTCAACGCTTACATTCACTGTCATTTCTATCATGAAAGGTCATAGGATTGTTTTTAGGATTCCATGCTTGAAAGTGGTGAAATCGTTGGAAATGAAAGCATTGATTCTTCATATTCACATCAAAAGATGTTGTTTCAGCCTCCATATGAGTCTCCTTTCTACAAGTCCCAAATTCACCATTAGAAATTTCTATGAGATTCAAAGAACTAATAAAAGTATGGGATAAGCTATACTGCTTGTTTCTTACTTTGAATTGCTTCCCCATCTTGGTAGCATGCTTCAACTACTTTGAGACTTTAACACTTATATTCACTTTTATTTCTATTATGAAGGGTCATCACTTTGTTTTTGGGATTCCATGCTTGAAAGTTGTCAAATCTTTGGAAATGAAAGCATTTATTCTTCATATTCACATCAAAAGATGTTGTTTCAGCTTCCATATGAGTCTCCTTGCTACAACTCCCAAATTCACCATTAGAAACTCCTATGAGATTCAAAGAACTAATAAAACTGTGGGATAAGCTTTAAATCTTTTTTTTTACTTTGACTTGCTTCTCCATCTTGGTAACATGTTTTAACTACTTTGAGACTTCAATACTTCTATTCACTCTCATTTCTATCATGAAGGGTCACAACTCTGTTTTTGGGATTCCATGCTTCAAAGTGGTAAAATATTTGGAAATGAAAGCATTGATTCTTCATATTCACATCAAAAGATGTTGTTTCAGCCACTATATGAGTCTCCTTTCTACAACTCCCAAATTCACCATTAGAAACTCCTATGAGGTTCAAAGAACTAACAGAACTATGGGATAAGATATAATGCTTGTTTCTTATTTTGACTTGCTTCTCCACCTTGGTAGCATGCTTCAACTACTTTGAGATTTCAACACTTCTATTAACTTTCATTTTTATCATGAATGGTCATAAATCCGTTTTTGGGATTCTAACCTTCAAAATGGTCAAATTCCTTGGATATGAAAGCATTGATTATTCATATTCACATCAAAATGTGTTGTTTCAGCCTCCATATGAGTCTCCTTTCTATAAGTCCCAAATTCACCATTAGAAAGCCCTATGAGATTCAAACAACTAACATAATTGTGGGATAAGCTATAATGCATATTTCTTACTTTGACTTGCTTCTCCACCTTGGAAGCATGCCTCAAATATTTCAAGACTCCAACACTTCTATTTACTATCATTTCTATCATCAAGGGTCATAACTCCGTTTTTGGGATTCTAAGCTTGAAAATGGTTAAATCCTTGGAAATGAAAGTATTTATTCTTCATATTCACATCAAAAGGTGTTGCTTCTGTCTCTATATTTTTCTACTTACTACAAGTCCCAAATTCACCATTAGAAAATCCTATGAGATTCAAACAACTAACATAATTGTGGGATAAGCTATAATGCGTGTTTCGTACTTTGACTTGCTTCTCGACCTTGGTAGCATGCATCAACTACTTTAAGACTTCAAAACTTCTATTTACTCTCAATTATATCATAAGGGTCATAACTCTGTTTTTGGGAATCAAAGCTTGAAAATAGTTAAATCTTTGAAAATAAAAGCATTGATTCTTTATATTCACATCAATAGGTGTTGTTCCAGCCTGCATATGAGTCGTCTTGCTACAACTCTCAAATTCACCATTAGAAATTCCTATGAGATTCAAAGAACTAATAAAACTGTGGGATATGCTATAATGCTTGTTTCTTACTTTGACTTACTTCTCCACCTTGGTAGCATGCTTCAACTACTTTGAGATTTCAACACTTCTATTCACTTTCATTTCTATCATGAGTGGTCATAACTCAGTTTTTGGGATTCTAACCTAGAAAATGGTCAAATCCTTGGAAATGAAAGCATTGATTATTCATATTCACATTAAAATGTGTTGTTTCAGTCTCCATATGAGTCTCCTTTCTACAAGTCCCAAATTCACCATTAGAAAGCCCTATGAGATGCAAACAACTAACATAACTGTGGGATAAGCTAGAATGCATATTTCTTAGTTTGACTTGCTTCTCCACCTTGGAAGCATGCTTCAACTATTGCAAGACTCCAACACTTTTATTCACCATCATTTCTATCATAAAGGGTCATAACTCCGTTTTTAGGTTCTAAGCTTGAAAATGGTCAAATCCTTGGAAATGAAAGTATTTATTCTTCATATTCACATCAAAAGGTGTTGCTTCCGCCTCTATATTTGTCTTCTTGCTACAAGTCCCAAATTCACCATTAGAAAATCCTATGAGATTCAAACAACTAACATAATTGTGGGATAAGCTATAATGCGTGTTTCGTACTTTGACTTGCTTCTCGACCTTGGTAGCATGCATCAACTACTTTAATACTTCAACACTTCTATTTACTCTCAATTATATCATAAGGGTCATAACTCCGTTTTTGGGAATCAAAGCTTGAAAATAGTCAAATCCTTGGAAATAAAAGCATTGATTCTTTATATTCACATCAATAGGTGTTATTCCAGCCTGCATATGAGTCATCTTGCTAGAACTCTCAAATTCACCATTAGAAATTCCTATGAGATTCAATGAACTAATAAAACTGTGGGATATGCTATAATGCTTGTTTCTTACTTTGACTTACTTCTCCACCTTGGTAGCACGCTTCAACTACTTTGAGACTTCAACGCTTACATTCACTGTCATTTCTATCATGAAAGGTCATAGGATTGTTTTTAGGATTCCATGCTTGAAAGTGGTGAAATCGTTGGAAATGAAAGCATTGATTCTTCATATTCACATCAAAAGATGTTGTTTCAGCCTCCATATGAGTCTCCTTTCTACAAGTCCCAAATTCACCATTAGAAATCCCTATGAGATTCAAAAAACTAATAAAAGTATGGGTTAAGCTATACTGCTTGTTTCTTACTTTGAATTGCTTCTCCATCTTGGTAGCATGCTTCAACTACTTTGAGACTTCAACACTTCTATTCACTTTTATTTCTATCATGAAGGGTCATAAATTTGTTTTTGGGATTCCATGCTTGAAAGTTGTCAAATCTTTGGAAATGAAAGCATTTATTCATCATATTCACATCAAAAGATGTTGTTTCAGCTTCCATATGAGTCTCCTTGCTACAACTCCCAAATTCACCATTAGAAACTCCTATGAGATTCAAAGAACTAATAAAACTGTGGGATAAGCTTTAAATCTTGTTTTTTACTTTGACTTGCTTCTCCATCTTGGTAACATGTTTTAACTACTTTGAGACTTCAACACTTCTATTCACTCTCATTTCTATCATGAAGGGTCACAACTCTGTTTTTGGGATTCCATGCTTCAAAGTGGTAAAATATTTGGAAATGAAAGCATTGATTCTTCATATTCACATCAAAAGATGTTGTTTCAGCCACTATATGAGTCTCCTTTCTACAACTCCCAAATTCACCATTAGAAACTCCTATGAGGTTCAAAGAACTAACAGAACTATGGGATAAGATATAATGTTTGTTTCTTATTTTGACTTGCTTCTCCACCTTGGTAGCATGCTTCAACTACTTTGAGATTTCAACACTTCTATTCACTTTCATTTTTATCATGAATGGTCATAAATCCGTTTTTGGGATTCTAACCTTCAAAATGGTCAAATTCCTTGGAAATGAAAGCATTGATTATTCATATTCACATCAAAATGTGTTGTTTCAGCCTCCATATGAGTCTCCTTTCTATAAGTCCCAAATTCACCATTAGAAAGCCCTATGAGATTCAAACAACTAACATAATTGTGGGATAAGCTATAATGCATATTTCTTAGTTTGACTTGCTTCTCCACCTTGGAAGCATGCCTCAAATATTTCAAGACTCCAACACTTCTATTCACTATCATTTCTATCATCAAGGGTCATAACTCCGTTTTTGGGATTCTAAGCTTGAAAATGGTTAAATCCTTGGAAATGAAAGTATTTATTCTTCATATTCACATCAAAAGGTGTTGCTTCTGTCTCTATATTTGTCTTCTTACTACAAGTCCCAAATTCACCATTAGAAAATCCTATGAGATTCAAACAACTAACATAATTGTGGGATAAGCTATAATGCGTGTTTCGTACTTTGACTTGCTTCTCGACCTTGGTAGCATGCATCAACTACTTTAAGACTTCAAAACTTCTATTTACTCTCAATTATATCATAAGGGTCATAACTCTGTTTTTGGGAATCAAAGCTTGAAAATAGTTAAATCTTTGAAAATAAAAGCATTGATTCTTTATATTCACATCAATAGGTGTTGTTCCAGCCTGCATATGAGTCGTCTTGCTACAACTCTCAAATTCACCATTAGAAATTCCTATGAGATTCAAAGAACTAATAAAACTGTGGGATATGCTATAATGCTTGTTTCTTACTTTGACTTACTTCTCCACCTTGGTAGCATGCTTCAACTACTTTGAGATTTCAACACTTCTATTCACTTTCATTTCTATCATGAGTGGTCATAACTCAGTTTTTGGGATTCTAACCTAGAAAATGGTCAAATCCTTGGAAATGAAAGCATTGATTATTCATATTCACATTAAAATGTGTTGTTTCAGTCTCCATATGAGTCTCCTTTCTACAAGTCCCAAATTCACCATTAGAAAGCCCTATGAGATGCAAACAACTAACATAACTGTGGGATAAGCTAGAATGCATATTTCTTAGTTTGACTTGCTTCTCCACCTTGGAAGCATGCTTTAACTATTGCAAGACTCCAACACTTTTATTCACCATCATTTCTATCATAAAGGGTCATAACTCCGTTTTTAGGATTCTAAGCTTGAAAATGGTCAAATCCTTGGAAATGAAAGTATTTATTCTTCATATTCACATCAAAAGGTGTTGCTTCCGCCTCTATATTTGTCTTCTTGCTACAAGTCCCAAATTCACCATTAGAAAATCCTATGAGATTCAAACAACTAACATAATTGTGGGATAAGCTATAATGCGTGTTTCGTACTTTGACTTGCTTCTCGACCTTGGTAGCATGCATCAACTACTTTAATACTTCAACACTTCTATTTACTCTCAATTATATCATAAGGGTCATAACTCCGTTTTTGGGAATCAAAGCTTGAAAATAGTCAAATCCTTGGAAATAAAAGCATTGATTCTTTATATTCACATCAATAGGTGTTATTCCAGCCTGCATATGAGTCATCTTGCTAGAACTCTCAAATTCACCATTAGAAATTCCTATGAGATTCAATGAACTAATAAAACTGTGGGATATGCTATAATGCTTGTTTCTTACTTTGACTTACTTCTCCACCTTGGTAGCACGCTTCAACTACTTTGAGACTTCAACGCTTACATTCACTGTCATTTCTATCATGAAAGGTCATAGGATTGTTTTTAGGATTCCATGCTTGAAAGTGGTGAAATCGTTGGAAATGAAAGCATTGATTCTTCATATTCACATCAAAAGATGTTGTTTCAGCCTCCATATGAGTCTCCTTTCTACAAGTCCCAAATTCACCATTAGAAATCCCTATGAGATTCAAAAAACTAATAAAAGTATGGGATAAGCTATACTGCTTGTTTCTTACTTTGAATTGCTTCTCCATCTTGGTAGCATGCTTCAACTACTTTGAGACTTCAACACTTCTATTCACTTTTATTTCTATTATGAAGGGTCATAACTTGTTTTTGGGATTCCATGCTTGAAAGTTGTCAAATCTTTGGAAATGAAAGCATTTATTCATCATATTCACATCAAAAGATGTTGTTTCAGCTTCCATATGAGTCTCCTTGCTACAACTCCCAAATTCACCATTAGAAACTCCTATGAGATTCAAAGAACTAATAAAACTGTGGGATAAGCTTTAAATCTTGTTTTTTACTTTGACTTGCTTCTCCATCTTGGTAACATGTTTTAACTACTTTGAGACTTCAACACTTCTATTCACTCTCATTTCTATCATGAAGGGTCACAACTCTGTTTTTGGGATTCCATGCTTCAAAGTGGTAAAATATTTGGAAATGAAAGCATTGATTCTTCATATTCACATCAAAAGATGTTGTTTCCGCCACTATATGAGTCTCCTTTCTACAACTCCCAAATTCACCATTAGAAACTCCTATGAGGTTCAAAGAACTAACAGAACTATGGGATAAGATATAATGTTTGTTTCTTATTTTGACTTGCTTCTCCACCTTGGTAGCATGCTTCAACTACTTTGAGATTTCAACACTTCTATTCACTTTCATTTTTATCATGAATGGTCATAAATCCGTTTTTGGGATTCTAACCTTCAAAATGGTCAAATTCCTTGGATATGAAAGCATTGATTATTCATATTCACATCAAAATGTGTTGTTTCAGCCTCCATATGAGTCTCCTTTCTATAAGTCCCAAATTCACAATTAGAAAGCCCTATGAGATTCAAACAACTAACATAATTGTGGGATAAGCTATAATGCATATTTCTTTTGTTTGACTTGCTTCTCCACCTTGGAAGCATGCCTTAAATATTTCAAGACTCCAACACTTCTATTCACTATCATTTCTATCATCAAGGGTCATAACTCCGTTTTGGGATTCTAAGCTTGAAAATGGTTAAATCCTTGGAAATAAAAGTATTTATTCTTCATATTCACATCAAAAGGTGTTGCTTCTGTCTCTATATTTGTCTTCTTACTACAAGTCCCAAATTCACCATTAGAAAATCCTATGAGATTCAAACAACTAACATAATTGTGGGATAAGCTATAATGCGTGTTTCGTACTTTGACTTGCTTCTCGACCTTGGTAGCATGCATCAACTACTTTAAGAGTTCAAAACTTCTATTTACTCTCAATTATATCATAAGGGTCATAACTCTGTTTTTGGGAATCAAAGCTTGAAAATAGTTAAATCCTTGAAAATAAAAGCATTGATTCTTTATATTCACATCAATAGGTGTTGTTCCAGCCTGCATATGAGTCGTCTTGCTACAACTCTCAAATTCACCATTAGAAATTCCTATGAGATTCAAAGAACTAATAAAACTGTGGGATATGCTATAATGCTTGTTTCTTACTTTGACTTACTTCTCCACCTTGGTAGCATGCTTCAACTACTTTGAGATTTCAACACTTCTATTCACTTTCATTTCTATCATGAGTGGTCATAACTCAGTTTTTGGGATTCTAACCTAGAAAATGGTCAAATCCTTGGAAATGAAAGCATTGATTATTCATATTCACATTAAAATGTGTTGTTTCAGTCTCCATATGAGTCTCCTTTCTACAAGTCCCAAATTCACCATTAGAAAGCCCTATGAGATTCAAACAACTAACATAACTGTGGGATAAGCTAGAATGCATATTTCTTAGTTTGACTTGCTTCTCCACCTTGGAAGCATGCTTCAACAATTGCAAGACTCCAACACTTTTATTCACCATCATTTCTATCATAAAGGGTCATAACTCCGTTTTTAGGATTCTAAGCTTGAAAATGGTCAAATCCTTGGAAATGAAAGTATTTATTCTTCATATTCACATCAAAAGGTGTTGCTTCCGCCTCTATATTTGTCTTCTTGCTACAAGTCCCAAATTCACCATTAGAAAATCCTATGATATTCAAACAACTAACATAATTGTGGGATAAGCTATAATGCGTGTTTCGTACTTTGACTTGCTTCTCGACCTTGGTAGCATGCATCAACTACTTTAATACTTCAACACTTCTATTTACTCTCAATTATATCATAAGGGTGATAACTCCGTTTTTGGGAATCAAAGCTTGAATATAGTCAAATCCTTGGAAATAAAAGCATTGATTCTTTATATTCACATCAATAGGTGTTATTCCAGCCTGCATATGAGTCATCTTGCTAGAACTCTCAAATTCACCATTAGAAATTCCTATGAGATTCAATGAACTAATAAAACTGTGGGATATGCTATAATGCTTGTTTCTTACTTTGACTTACTTCTCCACCTTGGTATGTATGCCTTCAACTACTTTGAGACTTCAACGCTTACATTCACTGTCATTTCTATCATGAAAGGTCAAAGGATTGTTTTTAGGATTCCATGCTTGAAAGTGGTGAAATCGTTGGAAATGAAAGCATTGATTCTTCAAATTCACATCAAAAGATGTTGTTTCAGCCTCCATATGAGTCTTCTTTCTACAAGTCCCAAATTCACCATTAGAAATCCCTATAACATTCAAAGAACTAATAAAAGTATGGGATAAGCTATACTGCTTGTTTCTTACTTTGAATTGCTTCTCCATCTTGGTAGCATGCTTCAACTACTTTGAGACTTCAACACTTCTATTCACTTTTATTTCTATTATGAAGGGTCATAACTTGTTTTTGGGATTCCATGCTTGAAAGTTGTCAAATCTTTGGAAATGAAAGCATTTATTCATCATATTCACATCAAAAGATGTTGTTTCAGCTTCCATATGAGTCTCCTTGCTACAACTCCCAAATTCACCATTAGAAACTCCTATGAGATTCAAAGAACTAATAAAACTGTGGGATAAGCTTTAAATCTTGTTTTTTACTTTGACTTGCTTCTCCATCTTGGTAACATGTTTTAACTACTTTGAGACTTCAACACTTCTATTCACTCTCATTTCTATCATGAAGGGTCACAACTCTGTTTTTGGGATTCCATGCTTCAAAGTGGTAAAATATTTGGAAATGAAAGCATTGATTCTTCATATTCACATCAAAAGATGTTGTTTCAGCCACTATATGAGTCTCCTTTCTACAACTCCCAAATTCACCATTAGAAACTCCTATGAGGTTCAAAGAACTAACAGAACTATGGGATAAGATATAATGTTTGTTTCTTATTTTGACTTGCTTCTCCACCTTGGTAGCATGCTTCAACTACTTTGAGATTTCAACACTTCTATTCACTTTCATTTTTATCATGAATGGTCATAAATCCGTTTTTGGGATTCTAACCTTCAAAATGGTCAAATTCCTTGGATATGAAAGCATTGATTATTCATATTCACATCAAAATGTGTTGTTTCAGCCTCCATATGAGTCTCCTTTCTATAAGTCCCAAATTCACAATTAGAAAGCCCTATGAGATTCAAACAACTAACATAATTGTGGGATAAGCTATAATGCATATTTCTTTGTTTGACTTGCTTCTCCACCTTGGAAGCATGCCTTAAATATTTCAAGACTCCAACACTTCTATTCACTATCATTTCTATCATCAAGGGTCATAACTCCGTTTTTGGGATTCTAAGCTTGAAAATGGTTAAATCCTTGGAAATAAAAGTATTTATTCTTCATATTCACATCAAAAGGTGTTGCTTCTGTCTCTATATTTGTCTTCTTACTACAAGTCCCAAATTCACCATTAGAAAATCCTATGAGATTCAAACAACTAACATAATTGTGGGATAAGCTATAATGCGTGTTTCGTACTTTGACTTGCTTCTCGACCTTGGTAGCATGCATCAACTACTTTAAGACTTCAAAACTTCTATTTACTCTCAATTATATCATAAGGGTCATAACTCTGTTTTTGGGAATCAAAGCTTGAAAATAGTTAAATCCTTGAAAATAAAAGCATTGATTCTTTATATTCACATCAATAGGTGTTGTTCCAGCCTGCATATGAGTCGTCTTGCTACAACTCTCAAATTCACCATTAGAAATTCCTATGAGATTCAAAGAACTAATAAAACTGTGGGATATGCTATAATGCTTGTTTCTTACTTTGACTTACTTCTCCACCTTGGTAGCATGCTTCAACTACTTTGAGATTTCAACACTTCTATTCACTTTCATTTCTATCATGAATGGTCATAACTCAGTTTTTGGGATTCTAACCTAGAAAATGGTCAAATCCTTGGAAATGAAAGCCTTGATTATTCATATTCACATTAAAATGTGTTGTTTCAGTCTCCATAAGAGTCTCCTTTCTACAAGTCCCAAATTCACCATTAGAAAGCCCTATGAGATTCAAACAACTAACATAACTGTGGGATAAGCTAGAATGCATATTTCTTAGTTTGACTTGCTTCTCCACCTTGGAAGCATGGTTCACCTATTGCAAGACTCCAACACTTTTATTCACCATCATTTCTATCATAAAGGGTCATAACTCCGTTTCTGGGATTCTAAGCTTGAAAATGGTCAAATCCTTGGAAATGAAAATATTTATTCTTCATATTCACATCAAAAGGTGTTGCTTCCGCCTCTATATTTGTCTTCTTGCTACAAGTCCCAAATTCACCATTAGAAAATCCTATGAGATTCAAACAACTAACATAATTGTGGGATAAGCTATAATGCGTGTTTCGTACTTTCACTTGCTTCTCGACCTTGGTAGCATGCATCAACTACTTTAAGACTTCAACACTTCTATTTACTCTCAATTATATCATAAGGGTCATAACTCTGTTTTTGGGAATCAATGCTTGAAAATAGTCAAATCTTTGAAAATAAAAGCATTGATTCTTTATATTCACATCTGATATGATCCTAGGTGAGGATCAAGTCCCTGAATGCTACTCCAAGAGGTTGTGAGGGTTGGTGACAAGATGAGTGATGCGGAAGAGATGAAAGGTGATGAACAAGGAGTGATCCGATGAGTCTTGGGGGGGGGGTTGATGCGAAACTTCCAAAGGGATGGTGATCCTTTGGACTTTCAGGCTTGCTCTGGACGTGGGTGAAGACCCTAGACGCGGTGAACAAGGGGTGGATCGAGATGAAACTTCCTAGGAGTGTGAAAGATCCTAAGACTTTCGACTTACTTGGTGTGAGGATGAAGATCCGATCACTTTAAGCAAGGATGAACAAACAAGTTTCAGAGAGTTTGAGAATATGAAAAGATGTTTGATAACTCGTAAAGGAAGCATTACAAGAGTTTAAATCAGCCAAAGAGTAAAGGGAAAATCTCGAGAAATACATAGCGTTAAAACCAAAGTTTGAACAAAGAAAATGACTCTTCAAGTCTTGGGATTTTGGCTGAAACTTCTTATTGGACATGGGCTGCTTCACTTGGATAAGAGATAGAGGTGGGCTTAAGCTTTATCAAGAGGCTGATGAGTGAGTGATATGGCTTACCTCATTAAAAACCTTATTTGGAAAACCCATTGGGACAAAACCAAATGAAGGGAAAAAGAGTGTAAGTCATATCACCTCTCTTGATAAATGTTTAGGTGGCTTGGATCACAACCAATGTGGCTGGATTAGCACACACCAAACTGCCCGAGATGGTGTTGAGGAGATGTTGCAAAGTGGTCTTGAGCTTCTCTTGTTTAGACCGAGTGATAGGACCCGGAGAAATGCATAAATCTTCAGCTCCTTGTAGCTCCGGTTCAAGCTGCTGCCTTTGCTCCTCTTTGGCGTCTCCATGTTGCATAGGTTCCTCGTCCTGGCTGGCCATAATCATATCATCCTCTCCCTCTTGAAAAGGATTTGACCTCAAATCTGTTTCATCTGCAAAATAAGGAACCAAATCAGTAATATTAAAACTCGAACTCACGTTGTTCTTACCTTGGAGAACAAGCTGGTAGGCGTTGTCTAGTTGTTCTTTAGCTCCCAGCTCCTCAGGTTTAAGCTGTTGATTAGTTCCAAGCTTCAAGCTATCCATGCTATCCATCCTCAAATCTGAACAATCTGCAAGGAAAAAGATTAAATTAGAATATTTGAAGTAAGTCGGAATATACTCACCTTGCAAGCAGATTTTGTAGGAATGGATCTGTTCTATGACTTGAAGTGAACAATATCCTTCTGGCATTAGTTTGAACTCCTCTTGGTCTGCAAAACGTTTCTCCTTCATACGAATCCAAAACTGGTAACCAATCTCAAAGTTCTTAATATTCTCCTCTTCGTTTGCTGGCTTTTGATGCTCTATGTCTAGCAAACGCTCCTTTGGTTTAAGAACAATTTGAACAGCAGTTTTCTTAAGCCAAACATGGTAGAGCCACGTCCTAGGTGCATGAAAATTTAGCTCTCCATCCTGTATATCCTGTATCCTCACAACAAAGACTCGAAACAAGAGATCATAGGTGCAAAGAATATAGTCATTCCGACTAGCACACAATTTATTACTTAGATCATCTAAAACAGATTTCAAAGGTTCAATATGATCATCTAAGTGTTTATTAAAATTCAGAATTATATCATAACAAACAATTTCTCCAAAAAATAATTCAGCATTGGGTGAAGCACTAGCAAAATTAGAGAAATTAGCCATATCTATGAGCACATAATTTCTATTAGGTTCACACATTTTATTAAACAAAAATCCTCCATGCCTAAAGAATTTCTTATGCTCAAATTTCTCACAATAATGAATCACATCTTTAAAATCAACAGTTGACATATAAATCTCTTTGATGTGTTCATATTCTAGCAACTTAGATTTAGGAACAAAAAGAAATGCATACCTTTGAACTGTTGCATCAGGCACAACAATTTCCTTACCTATCTTGTTTCCCATGTCATAAGGAAATGCTTTAACGGATGCTCCTGGATCAAAGACGATATGATTCTCTTTCCCACGGATTAGTGAGACAATTCCTGAGTTGTATTTAGGGAATACAACTTCGAAGTCCTGAAAATGACAAGGTTTCTTACTCGGCAGCACCGGTGCAAGGTTAGTGACAAGAAAATTGAAAATTGGACCAGTTTGGAACATATCCTCGGAGATGGTCGGCGATAATTCTTGGAGTTTCCTTCTAGGCAAAGCTCCATGCTCCGTGTCTTGATAGCTTTGAAAGGTGTTTAACTCCTTTCTCAAGACAACTCCAATTCCAGTCCTCACAAAGAAATGGGTCGAGAGAACTTCTAAGTCTGGTGGCTCCTCTTTTAGACCTGCAATGTTTTCAATACCTTTGGCAAAGAGCAAGCGTATTATCACAGTCGTAGAGTCACTATAAACAAGTACACAAGTTTCATTTCGGACCCCAGAATTTTCTTTATCATGTTCCTCTTTTATTTGCATCCTAAGACAAGAGTTTGGTTCCGAATATTCTTTGAATACACCTAACTTTTTCTTAATAGTTTCTGGAGATGATAAACTCTTACTCACAACCTTGGAATCATGACAATCAAATTGAGTTAAAGAGTTACTTACCTGAAGAAGGTCCTTGCTGTATTCGGTGCATGTAATTGTCACGGCAAATGGAAGTGATTTTGGATCCAGTTTGACACATGCGACAGCTAGATTGGTTTGCTCATGGGATGGTGTGGTTGGGATGGATGTATCATACCCTATTCTTTGACAAAGTTGTGACCTCAAAATTGTACAATCTGCACCAAGAGAAAGTAAGTTAGCTTTCATTCGCCTTTGGGAGTCAAGATAGTTACCTCGGGTCTTGATTGGTGGTGAAACAGTTGGTGGCTTCTCCTTTTGATCCATTGTTAAGCTCCATGTGGAGGTGGTTCCTACCAGGTCAGTGCACACATCTAAGGTACCTGTATCTTCCTCGGCACTTAAAGACAAAATCAAGTGTATTATACTTGAAATTTCAACATTCAAAACAGGTTGTTTAAAACTACGAGTGAATGTGAAATTATTCCAATATCGAATAAACTCGCAAGCTAAACTTACCTGAGTACCATGTAGGATGTTTGGTAACATTTCAGCTTTGAAGAAGGTGCTATTTGAAACACAGCCCGCCGGTGTTGGATATGGTCTACTCACCAAACAGTTTTCATAGTCATTTCGCTCAGTCTTGTTATCTTGGCAAGCTTTTGAAGTGGTTGACACTGAATGTGGATTCTTCTCTTTTATGTTTCCTTCAGCTTTGTCATCCTTATGCTCCAGAGTATGACCTGAATCATCATCCTTTGACAAGACCAAGTGCATTATACAAGAACTGGAAGTTTTTAAACTTTGATTAACTACCCCACCATTTGAATTTGGTGAACTCAGTTTTGATCCTAATGAAGAGATATTCGGCTCTTGTTTTTCCGGGCAAGTGTTGGAAAAATGTTCTTTCTTCTGAGAGTTATAACAAATAACTTCCTTGGATTTTGAAAGGTCAGAGGACTTACACTTCTTTGGACGTTCATTGCTTGTTTCAATTGATGGATTTAGGCTTTGCTTGTGAACCACGACTTGTTCATCGACCTTCTTTGGTTGAGAGGTTACATTAGCCTTCATTTTCTCATTTAGAACCTTCTTGGATACTTCCTTTGGCTGAGGACTGTAAGCTTCTTTTTAGAACTAAACCATTTGGTGCATACTTATTCCTCATTAGTTCCTTAAGATCTCTCCACGAGGTGATAGGGGGCTCCTTGTAATTCCAGCGATCATCAACCTTTCGTATCCACCATTGATAAGCTTCTCCTGTGAGTTTGCGAATTGCATGAGCTATCCTCTTTTCTCTTGGGATGTGGTTATAGTAAAACCAATCTTCCATATTTGTTTCCCACTCTAGGTAGCTTCTTTTTCCTGAAAATTTAAAGAGTTCATTAGCCGAATGATATTCAGAACAAAGCACATATTTGGATTTTGGAGTAAGAGAGATTTTATGTGGGCTGCTCCAAGTTGTTCTCAATGTGTTGTCTGGTGGCTTTGGTTTAAGCTCTTGTTCCTTCCGTGCTCTTCTTGATTTTTCTAATTCAGCTCTCATGGTTGCCATACTTTCGTCCATTATGGCTCTTAAGGAATCAAGGAGTTCTTTGTTGGAGTTTGACGATTCGTCTTTACCATTGCTGGTTCCCACCATGGTACCTGTTCAGATTCAAACAAGTAACAAGTAAAAATGCCCAAAGAAACACAACAAAGAAAACTCAGAAACTTTTCTAGAATCCTAAATGACTGTTTGACTTGATCGAACAGATTAAAATATCAAATCACGTTCAACAATTCCAGAGTCAATTTTAAAAAATACTAGACTCAATCATGGTTTCAATGCAGCAAATGTCACGATTTTAGGATTAACCAATGATTTTAAACAACTCTAGCAAGTTACACGACAATAACTGTTCAAATTCTGATAACCTCTAAATGTGACTGTTCGACGAAATCAGCTTCGGAAAATTATCAAAACATGTTCAAAAATTCTAGAATCAATTTTAACAAAAACTAGACTCTTCTTTAAAGCAGATTCAACAGATCTCACGATTTTATCAGACAAGACGAATTTACGAAAATTCAAACAGTCAGCAGATAAACAGATCGGAATGTGAAAAGGTATCACAGATCGAAAGAGATACAACCTGGCGTGGAGTCAGCTCTGATACGACTTGATATGATCCTAGGTGAGGATCAAGTCCCTGAATGCTACTCCAAGAGGTTGTGAGGGTTGGTGACAAGATGAGTGATGCGGAAGAGATGAAAGGTGAAGAACAAGGAGTGATCCGATGAGTCTTGGGGGGGGGTTGATGTGAAACTTCCAAAGGGATGGTGATCCTTTGGACTTTCAGGCTTGCTCTGGACGTGGGTGAAGACCCTAGATGCGGTGAACAAGGGGTGGATCGAGATGAAACTTCCTAGGAGTGTGAAAGATCCTAAGACTTTCGACTTACTTGGTGTGAGGATGAAGATCCGATCACTTTAAGCAAGGATGAACAAACAAGTTTCAGAGAGTTTGAGAATATGAAAAGATGTTTGATAACTCACAAATGAAGCATTACAAGAGTTTAAATCAGCCAAAGAGTAAAGGGAAAATCTTGAGAAATACATAGAATTAAAACCAAAGTTTGAACAAAGAAAATGACTCTTCAAGTCTTGGGATTTCGGCTGAAACTTCTTATTGGACTTGGGCTGCTTCACTTGGATAAGAGATAGAGGTGGGCTTAAGCTTTATCAAGAGGTTGATGAGTGAGTGATATGGCTTACCTCATTAAAAACCTTATTTGGAAAACCCATTGGGACAAAACCAAATGAAGGGAAAAAGAGTGTAAGTCATATCACCTCTCTTGATAAATGTGTAGGTGGCTTGGATCACAACCAATGTGGCTGGATTAGCACACACCAAACTGCCCGAGATGGTGTTGAGGAGATGTTGCAAAGTGGTCTTGAGCTTCTCTTGTTTAGACCGAGTGATAGGACCCGGAGAAATGCATAAATCTTCAGCTCCTTGTAGCTCCGGTTCAAGCTGCTACCTTTGCTCCTCTTTCGCGTCTCCATGTTGCATAGGTTCCTCGTCCTGGCTGGCCATAATCATATCAACATCAATAGGTGTTGTTCCAGCCTGCATATGAGTCGTCTTGCTACAACTCTCAAATTCACCATTAGAAATTCCTATGAGATTCAAAGAACTAATAAAACTGTGGGATATGCTATAATGCTTGTTTCTTACATTGACTTACTTCTCCACCTTGGTAGCATGCTTCAACTACTTTGAGACTTCAACGCTTCTATTCACTGTCATTTCTATCATGAAAGGTCATGGCTTTGTTTTTAGGATTCCAGGCTTGAAAGTAGTGAAATCGTTGGAAATGAAAGTATTGATTCTTCATATTCACATCAAAAGATAATGTTTCAGCCTCCATGTGAGTCTCCTTTCTACAAGTCCCAAATTCATTATTACAAATTCCTATGAGATTGAAACAACTAACATAACTATGGGATAAGCTATAATGCTTGTTTCTTACTTTGACTTGCTTCTCCACTTTCGTAGCATGCATCTACTACTTTGAGACTTCAACACTTCTATTCACTCTCACTTTTATCCTGAAGGGTCATAAGTCCGTTTTTGGGATAGCATGCTTGAAAGTAGTCAAATCTTTGGAAATGAAAGCATTGATTCTTCATATTCACATCAAAAGATGTTGTTTCAGACTACATATGAATGTCCATTTTACAACTCCCAAATTCACCATTAGAAACTCCTATAAGATTCAAAGAACTAATAAAATTGTGGGATAAGCTATACTGCTTGTTTCTTACTTTGACTTGCTTCTCTATCTTGGTAGCATGCTTCAACTACTTTGAGACTTCAATAGTTCTATTCACTTTTATTTCTATTATGAAGGGTCACAACTCTGTTTTTGGGATTCCATGCTTCAAAGTGGTCAAATCTTTGGAAATGAAAGCATTGATTTTTCTTATTCACATCAAAAGATGTTGTCTCAGCCACCATATGAGTCTCATTTCTACAACTCCCAAATTCAGCATTAGAATCTCCTATGAGGTTCAAAGAACTAACAGAACTATGGGATAAGATATAATGCTTGTTTCCTATTTTGACTTGCTTCTCCACCTTGGTAGCATGCTTCAACTACTTTGAGATTTCAACACTTCTATTCACTTTCATTTCTAGCATGAATGGTCATAACTCCGTTTTTGGGATTCTAACCTTCAAAATGGTCAAATCCTTGGAAATGAAAGCATTGGTTATTCATATTCACATTAAAATGTGTTGTTTCAGCCTCCATATGAGTGTCTTTTCTACAAGTCCCAAATTCACCATTAGAAAGCCCTATGAGATTCAAACAACTAACATAACTGTGGGATAAGCTATAATGCATATTTCTTAGTTTGACTTGCTTCTCCACCTTGGAAGCATGCTTCAACTATTTCAAGACGCCAACACTTCTATTCACTATCATTCCTATCATGAAGGGGCATTATTCCGTTTTTGGGATTCTAAGCTTGAAAATGGTCAAATCCTTGGAAATGAAAGTATTTGTTCTTCATATTCGTATAAAAAGGTGTGGCTTCCGCTTCTATATTTGTCTTGTTGCTACAAGTCCCAAATTCACCATTAGAAAATCCTATAAGATTCAAACAGCTAACATAATTGTGGGATAAGCTATAATGCGTGTTTCGTACTTTGACTTGCTGCTCGACCTTCGTAGCATGCATCAACTACTTTAAGACTTCAACACTTCTATTTACTCTTAATTATATCGTAAGGGTTATAACTCCGTTTTTGGGAATCAAAGCTTGAAAATAGTCAAATCATTGGAAATAAAAGCATTGATTCTTTATATTCAAATCAATAGCTGTTGTTCCAGCCTGCATATGAGTCGTCTTGCTACAACTCTCAAATTCACCATTAGAAATTCCTATGAGATTCAATGAACTAATAAAACTGTGGGATATGCTATAATGCTTGTTTCTTACTTTGACTTACTTGTCCACCTTGGTAGCATGCTTCAACTACTTTGAGACTTCAACGCTTCTATTCACTGTCATTTCTATCATGAAAGGTCATAACATTGTTTTTAGGATTCCATGCTTGAAAGTGGTGAAATCGTTGGAAATGAAAGAATTGATTCTTCATATTCACATCAAAAGATATTGTTTCAGCCTCCATATAAGTCTCCTTTCTACAAGTCCCAAATTCACCATTAGAAATCCCTATGAGATTCAAATAACTAACATAACTGTGGGATAAGCTATAATGCTTCTT
Organism: Cardamine occulta; assembly: GCA_028015245.1. Taxonomy (NCBI): domain Eukaryota; kingdom Viridiplantae; phylum Streptophyta; class Magnoliopsida; order Brassicales; family Brassicaceae; genus Cardamine; species Cardamine occulta. The sequence goes on from CM051362.1 coordinate 15,433,879, forward strand.
TCTTACTTTGACTTGCTACTCCACCTTGGTAGCATGCATCAACTACTTTGAGACTTCAACACTTCTATTCACTCTCATTTTTATCCTGAAGGGTCATAACTCCACTTTTGGGATACCATACTTGAAAGTAGTCAAATCTTTGGAAATACAAGCATTGATTCTTCATATCCACATCAAAAGATGTTGTTTCAGCCTACATATGTGTGTCCATTCTACAACTCCCAAATTCACCATTAAAAACTCCTATGAGATTCAAAGAACTAATAAAAGTGTGGGATAAGCTTTACTGCTTGTTTCTTACTTTGACTTGCTTCTCCATCTTGGTAGCATGCTTCAACTACTTTGAGACTCCAACACTTCTATTCACTTTATCTCTATTATGAAAAGTCATAACTTTGTTTTTGGGATTCCATGCTTGAAAGTTGTCAAATCTTTGGAAATGAAAGCATTGATTCTTCATATTCACATCAAAATATGTTGTTTCAGCCTCCATATGAGTCTCCTTGCTACAACTCCCAAATTCACCATTAGAAACTCCTATGAGATTCAAAGAACTAATAAAACTGTGGGATAAGCTATATATCTTCTTTCTTACTTTGACTTGCTTCTCCATCTTGGTAGCATGTTTTAACTACTTTGAGACTTCAAAACTTCTATTCACTCTCATTTCTATCATGAAGGGTCACAACTCTGTTTTTTGTATTCCATGCTTCAAAGTGGTCAAATATTTGGAAATGAAAGCATTGATCCTTCATATTCACATCAAAAGATGTTGTTTCAGCCTCCATATGAGTCTCCTTGCTACAACTCCCAAATTCACCATTAGAAATTCCTATGAGGTTCAAAGAACTAACAGAACTATGAGATAAGATATAAAGCTTGTTTCTTATTTTGACTTGCTTCTCCTCCTTGGTAGCATGTTTCAACTACTTTGACATTTCAAAACTTCTATTCAGTTTCATTTCTATCATGAATGGTCATAACTCCGTTTTTGGGAATCTAACCTTCAAAATGGTCAAATCCTTGGAAATGAAAGCATTGATTATTCATATTCACATCAAAATGTGTTGTTTCAGCCTCCATATGAGTCTCCTTTATACAAGTCCCAAATTCACCATTAGAAAGCTCTATGAGATTCAAACAACTAACATAACTGTGGGATAAGCTATAATGCATATTTCTTAGTTTGACTTGCTTCTCCACCTTGGAAGCATGCTTCAGCTATTTCAAGACTCCAACACTTCTATTTACTATCATTTCTATCATGAAGGGTCATAATTCCGTTTTGAGATTCTAAGCTTGAAAATGGTCAAATCCTTGGAAATGAAAGTATTTGTTCTTCATATTCACATAAAAAGGTGTGGCTTCTGCCTCTATATTTGTCTTGTTGCTACAAGTCCCAAATTCAACATTAGAAAATCCTATAAGATTCAAACAACTAACATAATTGTGGGATAAGCTATAATGCTTTTTTCGTACTTTGACTTGCTTCTCGACCTTGGTAGCATGCATCAACTACTTTAAGACTTCAACACTTCTATTTACTCTCAATTATATCATAAGGGTCATAACTCCGTTTTTGGGAATCAAGGCTTGAAAATAGTCAAATCCTTGGAAATAAAAGCATTGATTCTTTATATTCACATCAATAGGTGTTGTTCCAGCCTGCATATCAGTCGTCCTGCTACAACACTCAAATTCACCATTAGAAATTACTATGAGATTCAAAGATTTAATAAAACTGTGGGATATGCTATAATGCTTGTTTCTTACTTTGACTTACTTCTCCACCTTGGTAGCATGCTTCAACTACTTTGAGACTTCAACGCTTCTATTCACTCTCATTTCTATCATGAAAGGTCATAGCTTTGTTTTTAGGATTCCATGCTTGAAAGCGGTGAAATCGTTGGAAACGAAAGCATTGATTCTTCATATTCACATCAAAAGATGTTGTTTCAGCCTCCATATGAGTCTCCTTTCTACAAGTCTGAAATTCACCATTAAAAATCCTTATGAGATTGAAACAACTAACATAACTATGGGATAAGCTATAATGCTTGTTTCTTACTTTGACTTGCTTCTCCACCTTGGTAGCATGCATCAACTACTTTAAGAATCCAACACTTCTATTCATTCTAATTTTTATCCTGCAGGGTCATAACTCTGTTTTTGGGATACCATGCTTGAAGGTAGTCAAATCTTTGGAAATGAAAGCATTGATTCTTCATATTCACATCAAAAGATGTTGTTTCAGCCTACATATGAGTGTCCATTCTACAACTCCAAAATTCACCATTAGAAACTCCTATGAGATTCAAAGAACTAATAAAAGTGTGGGATAAGCTATACTGTTTGTTTCTTACTTTGACTTGCTTCTCCATCTAGGTAGCATGCATCAACTACTTTGAGACTTCAACACTTCTATTCACTTTTATTTCTATCATGAAGGGTCATAACTTTGTTTTTGGGATTCCATGCTTGAAAGTTGTCAAATCTTTGAAATGAAAGGATTGATTCTTCATATTCACATCAAAAGATGTTGTTTCAGCCTCCATATGAGTCTCCTTTCTTCAACTCCCAAATTCACCATTAGAAACTCCTATGAGATTCAAAGAACTAATAAAACTGTGGGATAAGCTAAAATGTTTGTTTCTTACTATGACTTGCTTCTCCATCTTGTTAGCATGCATCAATTACTTTGAGACTTCAACACTTCTATTCACTTTTATTTCTATCATGAAGTGTCATAAATTTGTTTCTGGGATTCCATGCTTGAAAGTTGTCAAATCTTTGGAAATGAAAGCATTGATTCTTCATATTCACATCAAAAGATGTTGTTTCAGCCACCATATGAGTCTCATTTCTACAACTCCCAAATTCACCATTAGAAACTCCTCTGAGGTTCGAAGAACTAACAGAACTGTGAGATAAGATATAATGCTTGTTTCTTATTTTGACTTGCTTCTCCACCGTGGTAGCATGCTTCAACTACTTTGAGACTTCAACGCTTCTATTCACTCTCATTTCTATCATGAAAGGTTATAGCTTTGTTTTTAGGATTCAATGCTTGAAAGTGGTGAAATCGTTGGAAATTAAAGCATTGATTCTTCATATTCACATCAAAAGATGTTGTTTTAGCCTCCATATGAGTCTCTTTTCTACAAGTCTCAAATTCACCATTAGAAATCCCTATGAGATTCAAACAACTAACATAACTGTGGGATAAGCTATAATGCTTGTTTTTTTACTATGACATGCTTCTCCATCTTGGTAGCATGCATCAACTACTTTGAGACTTCAACACTTCTATTCACTTTTATTTCTATCATGAAGGGTCATAAATTTGTTTTTGGGATTCCATGCTTGAAAGTTGTCAAATCTTTGGAAATGAAAGCATTGATTCTTCATATTCACATCAAAAGATGTTGTTTCAGCCTCCATATGAGTCTTCTTTCTACGAGTCCCAAATTCACCATTAGAAATCCCTATGAGATTCAAACAACTAACATAACTGTGGGATAAGCTATAATGCTTGTTTTGTTACTATGACTTGCTTCTCCATCTTGGTAGCATGCATCAACTACTTTGAGACTTCAACACTTCTATTCACTTTTATTTCTATCATGAAGGATCATAAATTTTTTTTGGGATTCCATGCTTGAAAGTTGTCAAATCTTTGGAAATGAAAGCATTGATTCTTCATATTCATATCAAAAGATGTTGTTTCAGCCACCATGTGAGTTTCTTTTCTACAAGTCCCAAATTCACCATTAGAAAATCCTATGACATTCAAACAACTAACATAATTGTGGGATAAGCTATAATGCGTGTTTCGTACTTTGACTTGCTTCTCGAACCTTGATAGCATGCATCAACTACTTTAAGACTTCAACACTTCTATTTACTCTCAATTATATCATAAGGGTCATAACTCCGTTTTTGGGAATCAAAGCTTGAAAATAGTCAAATCCTTGGAAATAAAAGCATTGATTCTTTATATTCACATCAAAAGGTGTTGCTTCCGCCTCTATATTTGTCTTCTTGCTACAAGTCCCAAATTCACCATTAGAAAATCCTATGACATTCAAACAACTAACATAATTGTGGGATAAGCTATAATGCGTGTTTCGTACTTTGACTTGCATCTCGACCTTGGTAGCATGCGTCAACCACTTTAAGACTTCAACACTTCTATTTACTCTCAATTATATCATAAGGGTCATAACTCCGTTTTTGGGAATCAAAGCTTGAAAATAGTCAAATACTTGGAAATAAAAGCATTGATTCTTTATATTCACATCAATAGGTGTTGTTTCAGCCTGCATATGAGTCGTCTTGCTACAACTCTTAAATTCACCATTAGAAATTGCTATGAGATTCAAAGAACTAATAAAACTGTGGGATATGCTATAATGCTTGTTTCTTACCTTGAATTACTTCTCCACCTTGGTAGCATGCTTCAACTACTTTGAGACTTCAACGCTTCTATTCACTCTCATTTCTATCACGAAAGGTCATAGCTTAGTTTTTAGGATTCCATGCTTGAAAGTGGTGAAATCGTTGGAAATGAAAGCATTGATTCTTCATATTCACATCAAAAGATGTTGTTTCAGCCTCCATATGAGTCTTCTTTCTACGAGTCCCAAATTCACCATTAGAAATCCCTATGAGATTCAAACAACTAACATAACTGTGGGATAAGCTATAATGCTTGTTTTGTTACTATGACTTGCTTCTCCATCTTGGTAGCATGCATCAACTACTTTGAGACTTCAACACTTCTATTCACTTTTATTTCTATCATGAAGGATCATAAATTTTTTTTGGGATTCCATGCTTGAAAGTTGTCAAATCTTTGGAAATGAAAGCATTGATTCTTCATATTCATATCAAAAGATGTTGTTTCAGCCACCATGTGAGTTTCTTTTCTACAAGTCCCAAATTCACCATTAGAAAATCCTATGACATTCAAACAACTAACATAATTGTGGGATAAGCTATAATGCGTGTTTCGTACTTTGACTTGCTTCTCGACCTTGATAGCATGCATCAACTACTTTAAGACTTCAACACTTCTATTTACTCTCAATTATATCATAAGGGTCATAACTCCGTTTTTGGGAATCAAAGCTTGAAAATAGTCAAATCCTTGGAAATAAAAGCATTGATTCTTTATATTCACATCAAAAGGTGTTGCTTCCGCCTCTATATTTGTCTTCTTGCTACAAGTCCCAAATTCACAATTAGAAAATCCTATGACATTCAAACAACTAACATAATTGTGGGATAAGCTATAATGCGTGTTTCGTACTTTGACTTGCATCTCGACCTTGGTAGCATGCGTCAACCACTTTAAGACTTCAACACTTCTATTTACTCTCAATTATATCATAAGGGTCATAACTCCGTTTTTGGGAATCAAAGCTTGAAATAAGTCAAATACTTGGAAATAAAAGCATTGATTCTTTATATTCACATCAATAGGTGTTGTTTCAGCCTGCATATGAGTCGTCTTGCTACAACTCTTAAATTCACCATTAGAAATTGCTATGAGATTCAAAGAACTAATAAAACTGTGGGATATGCTATAATGCTTGTTTCTTACTTTGACTTGCTTCTCCACCTTGGTAGCATGCATCAATTACTTTGAGACTTCAACACTTCTATTCACTCTCATTTTTATCTTGAAGGGTCATAACTCCGTTTTTGGGATACCATGCTTGAAAGTAGTCAAATTTTTGAAAATGAAAGCATTGATTCTTCATATTCACATCAAAAGATGTTGTTTCAGCCTACATATGAGTGTCCATTCTACAACTCCCAAATTCACCATTAGAAAATCCTATGAGATTCAAAGAACTAATAAAAGTGTGGGATAAGCTATATTGTTAGTTTCTTACTTTGACTTGCTTCTCCATCTTGGTAGCATATTTCAACTACTTTGAGACTTCAACACTTCTATTCACTTTTATTTCTATCATGAAGGGTCATAACTTTGTTTTTGGGATTCCATGCTTGAAAGTTGTCAAATCTTTGAAATGAAAGCATTGATTCTTCATATTCACATCAAAAGATGTTGTTTCAGCCTCCATATGAGTCTCCTTTCTACAACTCCCAAATTCACCATTAGAAATTCCAATGAGGTTCAAAGAACTAATAAAACTGTGGGATAAGCTATAATGTTTGTTTCTTACTTTGACTTGCTTCTCCATCTTGGTAGCATGTTTTAACTACTTTAAGACTTCAACACTTTTATTAACTCTCATTTCTATCATGAAGGGTCACAAATCTGTTTTTAGGATTCCATGCTTCAAAATGGTCAAATCTTTAGAAATGAAAGCATTGATTCTTCATATTCACATCAAAAGATGTTGTTTCAGCCACCATATGAGTCTCTTTTCTACAACTCCCAAATTCACCATTAGAAACTCCTATGAGGTTCAAAGAACTAACAGAACTGTGGGATAAGCTATAATGCTTGTTTCTTACTTTGACTTGCTTCTCCATCTTGGTAGCATGTTTTAACTACTTTGAGACTTCAACACTTTTATTCACTCTCATTTCTATCATGAACGGTCACAACTCTATTTTTGGGATTCTAACCTTGAAAAGGGTCAAATCCTTGGAAATGAAAGCATTGATTATTCATATTCACATCAAAATGTGTTGTTTCAGTCTCCATATGAGTCTCCTTTCTACAAGTCCCAAATTCACCATTAGAAAGCCCTATGAGATTCAAACAACTAACATAACTGTGGGATAAGCTAGAATGCATATTTCTTAGTTTGACTTGCTTCTCCACCTTGGAAGCATGCTTCAACTATTGCAAGACTCCAACACTTCTATTCACCATCATTTCTATCATAAAGGGTAATAACTCCATTTTTGGGATTCTAAACTTGAAAATGGTCAAATCGTTAGAAATGAAAGTATTTATTCTTCATATTCACATCAAAAGGTGTTGCTTCCGCCTCTATATTTGTCTTTTTGCTACAAGTCCCAAATTCACCATTAGAAAATCCTATGACATTGAAACAACTAACATAATTGTGGGATAAGCTATAATGCGTGTTTCGTACTTTGAGTTGTTTCTCGACCTTGGTAGCATGCATCAACTACTTTGAGACTTCAACACTTCTACTTACTCTCATTTTTATCCTGAAGAGTCATAACTCCGTCTTTGGGATACCATGCTTGAAAGTAGTCAAATCTTTGGAAATGAAAGCATTGATTCTTCGTATTCACATCAAAAGATGTTGTTTCAGCCTACATATGAGTGTCCATTCTACAATTCCCAAATTCACCATTAGAAACTCCTATGAGATTCAAAGAACTAATAAAAGTGTGGGATAAGCTATACTGCTTGTTTTTTACTTTGACTTGCTTCTCCATCTTGGTAGCATGTTTTAACTACTTTGAGACTTGAACACTTTTATTCACTCTCATTTCTATCATGAACAGTCACAACTCTGTTTTTGGGATTCCATGCTTCAAATGGTCAAATCTTTGGAAGAGAAAGCATTGATTCTTCATATTCACATCAAAAGATGTTGTTTCAGCCACCATATGAGTCTCCTTTCTACAACTCCCAAATTCACCATTAGAAACTCCTATGAGGTTCAAAGAACTAACAGAACTGTGGGATAAGCTATAATGCTTGTTTCTTATTTTGACTTGCTTCTCTACCTTTGTAGCATGCTTCAACTACTTTGAGATTTCAACAATTCTATTCACTTTCATTTTTATCATGAATGGTCATAACTCCGTTTTTGGGATTCTAACCTTAAGAATAGTCAAATCCTTGGAAATGAAAGCATTGATTATTCAAATTCACATCAAAATGTGTTGTTTCAGTCTCCATATGAGTCTCCTTTCTACAAGTCCCAAATTCACCATTAGAAAGCCCTATGAGATTCAAACAACTAACATAACTGTGGGATAAGCTAGAATGCATATTTCTTAGTTTGACTTGCTTCTCCACCTTGGAAGCATGCTTAAACTATTGCAAGACTCCAACACTTCTATTCACCATTATTTCTATCATAAAGGATAATAACTCCTTTTTTGGGATTCTAAGCTTGAAAATGGTCAAATCGTTGGAAATGAAAGTATTTATTCTTCATATTCACATCAAAAGGTGTTGCTTCCGCCTCTATATTTGTCTTCTTGCTACAAGTCCCAAATTCACCATTAGAAAATCCTATGACATTCAAACAACTAACATAAATTGTGGGATAAACTATAATGCGTGTTTCGTAATTTGACTTGCTTCTCGACCTTGGTAGCATGCATCAACTACTTTAAGACTTCAACACTTCTATTTACTCTCAATTATATCATAAGGGTCATAACTCCGTTTTTGGGAATCAAATCTTGAAAATAGTCAAATCCTTAAAAATACAAGCATTGATTCTTTATATTGACATCAATAGGTGTTGTTTCAGCCTGCATATGAGTCGTCTTGCTACAACTCTCAAATTCTCCATTAGAAATTGCTATGAGATTCATAGAACTAATAAAACTGTGGAATATGCTATAATGCTAGTTTCTTACCTTGACTTACTTCTCCACCTTGGTAGCATGCTTCAACTACTTTGAGGCTTCAACTACTTTGAGACTTCAACGCTTCTATTCACTATCATTTCTATCATGAAAGGTCATAGCTTTGTTTTTAGGATTCCATGCTTGAAAGTGGTGAAATCGTTGGAAATGAAAGCATTGATTCTTCATATTCACATCAAAAGATGTTGTTTCAGCCTCCATATGAGTCTCCTTTCTACAAGTCCCAAATTCACCATTAGAAATCCCTATGAGATTCAAACAACTAACATAACTGTGGGATAAGCTATAATGCTTGTTTCTTACTTTGACATGCTTCTCCACCTTGGTAACATGCATCAACTACTTTGAGACTCAAACAACTAACATAACATAACTTTGGGATAAGCTAGAATGCATATTTCATAGTTTGACTTGCTTCTCCACCTTGGAAGCGTGCTTCAACTATTTCAAGACTCCAACACTTCTATTCACTATCATTTCTATCAGGAAGGGTCATAACTCCGTTTTTGGGATTCTAAGCTTGAAAATGGTCAAATCCTTAGAAATGAAAGTATTTATTCTTCTTATTCACATCAAAAGGTGTTGCTTCCGCCTCTATATTTGTCTTCTTGCTACAAGTCCAAAATTTACCATTAGAAAATCCTATGACATTCAAACAACTAACATAATTGTGGGATAAGCTATAATCCATGTTTCGTACTTTGACTTGCTTCTCGACCTTGGTAGCATGCATCAACTACTTTAAGACTTCAACACTTCTATTTACTCTCAATTATATCATAACGGTCATAACTCCGTTTTTGGGAATCAAAGCTTGAAAATAGTCAAATCCTTGGAAATAAAAGCATTGATTCTTTATATTCACATCAATAGGTGTTGTTTCAGCCTGCATATGAGTCATCTTGCTACAACTCTCAAATTCACCACTAGAAATTGCTATGAGATTCAAAGAACTAATAAAACGGTGGGATATGCTATAATGCTTGTTTCTTACTTTGACTTACTTCTCCACCTTGGTAGCATGCTTCAACTATTTTGAGACTTCAACGCTTCTATTCACTGTCATTTCTATCATGAAAGGTCATAGCTTTGTTTTTCGGATTCCATGCTTGAAATCGTTGGAAATGAAAGCATTGATTCTTCATATTCACATCAAAAGATGTTGTTTCAGCCTCCATATGAGTCTCCTTTCTACAAGTCCCAAATTCACCATTAGAAATCCCTATGAGATTCAAACAACTAACATAACTGTGGGATAAGCTAAAATGCTTGTTTCTTACTTTGTTTTGCTTCTCCACTTTGGTAGCATGCATCAACTACTTTGAGACTTCAACACTTCTATTCACTTTTATTTCTATCATGAAGGGTCATAACTTTGTTTTTGGGATTCCACGCTTGAAAGTTGTCAAATCTTTGGAAATGAAAGCATTGATTCTTTATATTCACATCAAAATATGTTGTTTCAGCCTCCATATAAGTCTCCTTTCTACAAGTCCCAAATTCACCATTAGAAATCCCTATGAGATTCAAACAACTAACATAATTATGAGATAAGCTATAATGCTTGGTTTTTAGTTTGACTTGTTCTCCACCTTGGTACCATGCTTAATCTTTGAGATTTCAACACTTCTATTCACTCTCATTTCTATCATGAAGGGTCGTAACTCCATTTTTAGGATACTAAGCTTGAAAATGGTCAAATCCTTGGAAATCAAAGCATTGATTATTCATATTCACATCAAAAGGTGTTGTTTCACCCTCCATATGAGTCATCTTACTACAACTCCCAAATTTACCATTAGAAACTCCTATGGGATTCAAAGAACTAATAAAACTTAGGGATATGCTATAATGCTTGTTTCTTACTTTGACTTGTTTCTCCACCTTGGTAGCATGCTTCAACTACTTTGAGACTTCAGCGCTTCTATTCACTCTCATTTTTATCATGAAAGGTCATAGCTCTGTTTTTAAGATTCCATGCTTGAAAGTGGTCAAATTGATGGAAATGAAAGCACTGATTCTTCATATTCACATAAAAAGATGTTGTTTCATCCTCCATATGAGTCTTCTTTTTACAAGTCCCAAATTCACCATTAGAAATCCCTATGTGATTCAAATAGCGAACATAACTGTGGGATAAGTTATAATGCTTGTTTCTTACTCTGACTTGATTCTCCACCTTGGTAGTATTCATCAACTACTTTGAGACTTCAACACATCTATTCACTTTTATTTCTATCATGAAGGGTCATAACTTTGTTTTTGGGATTCCATGCTTGAAAGTTGTCAAATCTTTGGAAATGAAAGAATTGATTCTTCATATTCACATCAAAAGATGTTGTTTCAGCCTCCATATGAGTCTCCTTTCTACAACTCCCAAATTCACCATTAGAAACTCCTATGAGAGTCATAGAACTAATAAAACTGTGGGATAAGCTATAATGCTTGTTTCTTACTTTGAGTTGCTTCTCCATCTTGGTAGCATGTTTTAACTACTTTGAGACTTCAACACTTTTTTTCACTCTCATTTCTATCATGAACGGTCACAACTCAGTTTTTGGGATTCCATGCTTCAAAGTGGTCAAATCTTTGGAAATGAAAGCAATGATTCTTCATATTCACATCAAAAGATGCTGTTTCATCCACAATATGAGTCTCCTTTCTACAACTCCAAAATTCACCATTAGAAACTCCTATGAGGTTCAAAGAACTAACAGAACTATGGGATAAGCGATAATGCTTGTTTCTTATTTTGACTTGCTTCTCCACCTTGGTAGCATGCTTCAACTACTTTGAGATTTCAACACTTCTATTCACTTTCATTTCTATCATGAATGGTCATAACTCCGTTTTTGGGATTCTAACCTAGAAAATGGTCAAATCATTGGAAATGAAAGCATTGATTATTCATATTCACATCAAAATGTGTTGTTTCAGTCTCCATATGAGTCTCCTTTCTACAAGTCCCAAATTCACCATTAGAAAGCCCTATGAGATTCAAACAACTAACATAACTGTGGGATAAGCTAGAATGCATATTTCTTAGTTTGACTTGCTTCGCCACCTTGGAAGCATGCTTCAACTATTGCAAGACTCCAACACTTCTATTCACCATCATTTCTATCATAAAGGGTCATAACTCCGTTTTTGGGATTCTAAGCTTGAAATGGTCAAATTTTTGGGAATGAAAGTATTTATTCTTCATATTCACATCAAAAGGTGTTGCTTCCGCCTCTATATTTGTCTTCTTGCTACAAGTCCCAAATTCACCATTAGAAAATCCTATGACATTCAAACAACTAACATAATTGTGGGATAAGCTATAATGCATGTTTCGTACTTTGACTTGCTTCTCGACCTTGTAGCATGCATCAACTACTTTAAGACTTCAACACTTCTATTTACTCTCAATTATATCATAAGGGTCATAACTCCGTTTTTGGGAATCAAAGCTTGAAAATAGTTATATCCTTGGAAATAAAAGCATTGATTCTTTATATTCACATCAATAGGTGTTGTTTCAGCCTGCATATGAGTCGTCTTGCTACAACTCTCAAATTCTCCATTAGAAATTGCTATGAGATTCATAGAACTAATAAAACTGTGGGATATGCTATAATGCTTGTTTCTTACTTTGACTTACTTCTCCACCTTGGTAGCATGCTTCAACTACTTTGAGACTTCAACGCTCCTATTCACTGTCATTTCTATCATGAAAGGTCATAGCTTTGTTTTTAGGATTCCATGCTTGAAAGTGGTGAAATCGTTGGAAATGAAAGCATTGATTCTTCATATTCACATCAAAAGATGTTGTTTCAGCCTCCATATGAGTCTCCTTTCTACAAGTCCCAAATTCACCATTAGAAATCCCTATGAGATTCAAACAACTAACATAACTGTGGGATAAGCTATAATGCTTGTTTCTTACTTTGACATGCTTCTCCACCTTGGTAACATGCATCAACTACTTTGAGACTCAAACAACTAACATAACATAACTGTGAGATAAGCTAGAATGCATATTTTATAGTTTGACTTGCTTCTCCACCTTGGAAGCGTGCTTCAACTATTTCAAGACTCCAACACTTCTATTCACTATCATTTCTATCAGGAAGGGTCATAACTCCGTTTTCGGGATTCTAAGCTTGAAAATGGTCAAATCCTCGGAAATGAAAGATTTATTCTTCTTATTCACATGAAAAGGTGTTGCTTCCGCCTCTATATTTGTCTTCTTGCTACAAGTCCAAAATTCACCATTAGAAAATCCGATGACATTCAAACAACTAACATAATTGTGGGATAAGCTATAATGCATGTTTCGTACTTTGAGTTGCTTCTCGACCTTGGTAGCATGCATGAACTACTTTGAGACTTCAACAATTCTATTTACTCTCAATTATATCATAAGGGTCATAACTCCGTTTTTGGGAATCAAAGCTTGAAAATAGTCAAATCCTTGGAAATAGAAGCATTGATTCTTTATATTCACATCAATAGGTGTTGTTTCAGCCTGCATATGAGTCGTCTTGCTACAACTCTCAAATTCACCATTAGAAATTGCTATGAGATTCAAAGAACTAATAAAACGGTGGGATATGCTATAATGCTTGTTTCTTACTTTGACTTACTTCTCCACCTTGGTAGCATGCTTCAACTATTTTGAGACTTCAACGCTTCTATTCACTGTCATTTCTGTCATGAAAGGTCATAGCTTTGTTTTTCGGATTCCATGCTTGAAAGTGGTGAAATCGTTGGAAATGAAAGCATTGATTCTTCATATTCACATCAAAAGATGTTGTTTCAGCCTCCATATGAGTCTCCTTTCTACAAGTCCCAAATTCACCATTAGAAATCCCTATGAGATTCAAACAACAAACATAACTGTGGGATAAGCTAAAATGCTTGTTTCTTACTTTGATTTGCTACTCCACCTTGGTAGCATGCATCAACTACTTTGAGACTTCAACACTTCTATTCACTTTTATTTCTATCATGAAGGGTCATAACTTTGTTTTTGGGATTCCGCGCTTGAAAGTTGTCAAATCTTTGGAAATGAAAGCATTGATTCTTCATATTCACATCAAAATATGTTGTTTCAGCCTCCATATAAGTCTCGTTCCTAAAAGTCCCAAATTCACCATTAGAAACTCCTATGAGAGTCAAAGAATTAAAAAAACTGTGGGATAAGCTATAATGCTTGTTTCTTACTTTGACTTGCTTCTCCATCTTGGTAGCATGTTTTAACTACTTTGAGACTTCAACACTTTTATTCACTCTCATTTCTATCATGAACGGTCACAACTCAGTTTTTGGGATTCCATGCTTCAAAGTGGTCAAATCTTTGGAAATGAAAGCCTTGATTCTTCATATTCACATCAAAAGATGTTGATTCACCCAGCATATGAGTCTCCTTTCTACAACTCTAAAATTCACCATTAGAAACTCCTATGAGGTTCAAAGAACTAACAGAACTATGGGATAAGCTATAATGCTTGTTTCTTATTTTGACTTGCTTCTCCACCTTGGTAGCATGCTTCAACTACTTTGAGATTTCAACACTTCTATTCACTTTCATTTCTATCATGAATGGTCATAACTCCGTTTTTGGGAGTCTAACCTAGAAAATTGTCAAATCCTTGGAAATGAAAGCATTGATTATTCATATTCCATCAAAATGTGTTGTTTCAATCTCCATATGAGTCTCCTTTCTACAAGTCCCAAATTCACCATTAGAAAGCCCTATAAGATTCAAACAACTAACATAACTGTGGGAAAAGCTAGAATGCATATTACTTAGTTTGACGTGCTTCTCCACCTTGGAAGCATGCTTCAACTATTTCAAGACTCCAACACTTCTATTCACTATCATTTCTATCAGGAAGGGTCATAACTCCGTTTTTGGGATTCTAAGCTTGAAAAAGGTCAAATCATCGGAAATGAAAGATTTATTCTTCTTATTCACATCAAAAGTTGTTGCTTCCGCCTCTATATTTGTCTTCTTGCTACAAGTCCAAAATTCACCATTAGAAAATCCTATGACATTCAAACAACTAACATAATTTTGGGATAAGCTATAATGCATGTTTCGTACTTTGAGTTGCTTCTCGACCTTGGTAGCATGCATGAACTACTTTGAGACTTCAACACTTCTATTTACTCTCAATTATATCATAAGGGTCATAACTCCGTTTTTGGGAATCAAAGCTTGAAAATAGTCAAATCCTTGGAAATAGAAGCATTGATTCTTTATATTCACATCAATAGGTGTTGTTTCAGCCTGCATATGAGTCGTCTTGCTACAACTCTCAAATTCACCATTAGAAATTGCTATGAGATTCAAAGAACTAATAAAACGGTGGGATATGCTATAATGCTTGTTTCTTACTTTGACTTACTTCTCCACCTTGGTAGCATGCTTCAACTATTTTGAGACTTCAAAGCTTCTATTCACTATCATTTCTGTCATGAAAGGTCATAGCTTTGTTTTTCGGATTCCATGCTTGAAAGTGGTGAAATCGTTGGAAATGAAAGCATTGATTCTTCATATTCACATCAAAAGATGTTGTTTCAGCCTCCATATGAGTCTCCTTTCTACAAGTCCCAAATTCACCATTAGAAATCCCTATGAGATTCAAACAACTAACATAACTGTGGGATAAGCTAAAATGCTTGTTTCTTACTTTGTTTTGCTTCTCCACCTTGGTAGCATGCATCAACTACTTTGAGACTTCAACACTTCTATTCACTTTTATTTCTATCATGAAGGGTCATAACTTTGTTTTTGGGATTCCACGCTTGAAAGTTGTCAAATCTTTGGAAATGAAAGCATTGATTCTTTATACTCACATCAAAAAATGTTGTTTCAGCCTCCATATAAGTCTCCTTTCTACAAGTCCCAAATTCACCATTAGAAATCCCTATGAGATTCAAACAACTAACATAATTATGGGATAAGCTATTATGCTTGGTTTTTAGTTTGACTTGTTCTCCACCTTGGTACCATGCTTAAACTTTGAGATTTCAACACTTCTATTCACTCTCATTTCTATCAAGAAGGGTCGTAACTCCATTTTTAGGATACTAAGCTTGAAAATGGTCAAATCCTTGGAAATCAAAGCATTGATTATTCATATTCACATCAAAAGGTGTTGTTTCACCCTCCATATGAGTCATCTTACTACAACTCCCAAATTTACCATTAGAAACTCCTATGGGATTCAAAACTTAGGGATATGCTATAATGCTTGTTTCTTACTTTGACTTGCTTCTCCACCTTGGTAGCATGCTTCAACTACTTTGAGACTTCAGCGCTTCTATTCACTCTCATTTTTATCATGAAAGGTCATAGCTCTGTTTTTAAGATTCCATGCTTGAAAGTAGTCAAATCGATGGAAATGAAAGCACTGATTCTTCATATTCACATCAAAAGATGTTGATTCAGCCTCCATATGAGTCTTCTTTTTACAAGTCCCAAATTCACCATTAGAAATCCCTAGGAGATTCAAATAGCGAACATAACTGTGGGATAAGCTATAATTCTTGTTTCTTACTTTGACTTGATTCTCCACCTTGGTAGTATTCATCAACTACTTTGAGACTTCAACACATCTATTCACTTTTATTTCTATCTTGAAGGGTCATAACTTTGTTTTTGGGATTCCATGCTTGAAAGTTGTCAAATCTTTGGAAATGAAAGCATTGATTCTTCATATTCACATCAAAAGATGTTGTTTCAGCCTCCATATGAGGCTCCTTTCTACAACTGCCAAATTCACCATTAGAAACTCCTATGAGAGTCAAAGAACTAATAAAACTGTGGGATAAGCTATAATGCTTGTTTCTTACTTTGAGTTGCTTCTCCATCTTGGTAGCATGTTTTAACTACTTTGAGACTTCAACACTTTTATTCACTCTCATTTCTATCATGAACGGTCACAACTCTGTTTTTGGGATTCCATGCTTCAAAGTGGTCAAATCTTTGGAAATGAAAGCATTGATTCTTCATATTCACATCAAAAGATGTTGTTTTATCCATGATATGATCCCGGCTAGCTCTACGTACATGGAACAAGGAGCACGGATGGAGCTTGAGGATACGCAGCTTGGAGCTAAAGAATTGGAAGCTAAGGAGCTGGAACTTGAGGATTATGGAGCTCAAGACATGACGTACGAGTACACGCCACCCGTTACTCGTTCCCGGACTAAGAAGTTCACCGATCATATCACCACCTTGATCACATCTCATGAGAACCACTCGGGGTTTGTTTGTGGCGAGACTACACTGGTGTTGTCACTCACCCGAGACGGATGATAAATGGAGGTGTGAGGTTAAGTGCTCTTTTCCTTCGTCACGGTTTTGTCCCAACGGGTTTTCCGCGACAAGGTTTTTAACGAGGCTCAACTTCACACTTGGATCTGTTCCATCATTTGCCCATTTGTCTCCATAGTTCGGGCCTTGGCCCATTTCTTTCTTCTTCTTTCTTAGGCGCCAGACTTTGAATTTTAAGTGTTTTATTTTGTTCAAACTTTAGTTATTGTTGTTGTGTTTTCCGAGTTGTGGCTTTTCGAGGAGTTGTCTCGAGAATGCCTCCTCGCCTTCTTCCCCTTCTTCTCTTTAAAGGTCGCCTAGGATCTGTGTAAAACCTCAACCATCTTTTCATTAATATATTTTCTTCAAACCTTGTGTTTGTTTTCTTTGTTTCGAGTGATTCAAACAAAAACCCTCTTGGTTCTTCGGTGTGAGATCGAGATCCTAGAGTTAGACTTGTCGTGAGGCCTTCCGCAACCTCCCGTGGCGTCTATCAATCCCCCTATCCTCTACTTGTGTCGTGTGATTCGATCTCAAGTCTAGGAATATCCCCTTGGACTTTCTCTCGTGCGTGAATGGGTTTGTGAGCCTCACCAGGATCACATCAAGTGGTATCAGAGCTGACTCCACGCCAGGTTGTATCTCTTTCGATCTGTTATACCTTTTCACATTCCGATCTGTTTATCTGCTGACTGTTGGAATTTTCGTAAATTCGTCTTGCCTGATAAAATCGTGAGATCTGTTGAATCTGCTTCAAAAAAGAGTCTAGTATTTGTTAAAATTTATTCTAGAATTTTTGAACATGTTTTGATAATTTTCCGAAGCTGATTTCGTCGAACAGTCACATTTAGAGGTTATCAGAATTTGAACAGTTATTGTCGTGTAACTTTCTAGAATTGTTTAAAATCATTGGTTAATCCTAAAATCGTGAAATTTGCTGAATTGAAACCATGATTGAGTCTAGTATTTGTTAAAATTGACTCTGGAATTGTTGAACGTGATTTGATATTTTAATCTGTTCGATCAAGTCAAACAGTCATTTAGGATTCTAGAAAGTTTCTGAGTTTTCTTTGTTGTGTTTCTTTGGGCATTTTTACTTGTTACTTGTTTGAATCTGAACAGGTACCATGGTGGGAACCAGCAATGGTAAAGAGGAATCGTCAAACTCCAACAAAGAACTCCTTGATTCTTTAAGAGCCATAATGGACGAAAGTATGGCAACCATGAGAGCTGAATTAGAAAAATCAAGAAGAGCAATCTATGATGGTCACAAGAACCGATACTCATTCAAGTACAAAAGAGGCAAGATCCATCTGGTTTCAATGTCACCACACGAGATTGAACAAGATCAGCTCATTCTAAAGCAAAGAGTAAGACACTTTGAATGCAAGGACATATTCCAAAGAAATATTCCGAAGGAGTCACCACCCATATGTGTAGAAAAAATTCAACTCAAAACATGTCAAGAAGATATTGGTGAAGACTTCGAACCAGAACCACCAGATTATGTGCTAGACAATGCCAAGAGTTTGAATAAAGAAGAAGGAGACTCGCAAATCAAAGAAACTGAATCCCATATCAGTTTTGGGAATGAACTAGGACGCTATGGAGAAGAACTAAAGGATAAGAAGCTAGTTAAGGTCCAGAATGTGCTAGCAGAACCGGCTCAACAAAAGCTAAGTGAAGAGGTGATCTCTACACCATCACTTGCACTCCGCAGTAAGACAAAGCAATGTAAGTCCTCTAAAACTCTAAGTGAACTAACTTGTTATAGATGTCATAAGACAGGACACTTTGCTATAATATGCCCATCTAGGAAATTGAAGGAAAACACATCTCTAGAACAGGAACCAAAACCTTCTAAAGGAAGTGAAAGTCTAGCTCAATCCAGTTTTGAACTTTCCAATTCTAGTTTGATACACTTGTCTTCGTCAAAGTGTTTTGAAACAGGTCCTGCCAAAGAACACATGTCCAAAGAAGAAGCAATGGACCAGGAACAAACTCAAGACACAAGTCAATCCATGTTGCTTAAGGAGCTACTATGGCATAAGTATGGACCAAGGGGTTTAGCATCAAAAGAAACTTACAGCCCTCCGCCCAAGGAAGTGTTCAACCACGTTATAAGTGAGAAAATAGAGGCTAAGTCAACATCTCAACCCAAGAAGGCCACTGAACAAGTCGTGGTTCACAAGCAAAGCCTAAATCCATCACTTGACTCAAGCGGTGAACCAAAGCAATGTAAGTCCTCTAATCTTTCAAAATCCAAGGAAGTTACTTGTTATGACTCTCGTAAGAAAGGAAATTTTGCTGCCACTTGCCCTGAAAAATACGAGCTGAATATCACTTCATTAGGATCAAAACTGAGCTCACAAAACTCAAGTAGTGAAGTAGTTAATCAAGGTGTAGAAACTTCCAGTTCTTGTATAATGCACTTGGTCTTGTCAAAGGATGTTGATTCAGGTCAAACTATGGAGCATGAGAATGACAGAGCTGATGGATCCATAAAAGAGAAGAATCCACATTCGGTGTCAACCACTTCACAAGCTTTCCGAGATAACAAGTGTGAGCAAATTAATTATGAAAACCGTGTGATGTCTAAACCATGTCCAGCACCAGCTACCTGTGAATCAGATTTCACCATCTTCAAAGCTGAAAAGTTACCAAACATCTTACATGGTACTAAGGTAAGTTTAGCTAGCGAGTTTGTTCGATACTGGAATAATTCTACATTCACTCGTAGCATCAAACAACCTGTTTTGAATATTAAAATTTCAAGTATAATGCACTTGTTTTTTCCTTTAAGTGCCAAGGAAGATGCAGGTACCTTAGATGTGCGCAAAGACCTAAAAGAAAACACATCGACATGGAGCTTAACAACGGAGCAAACAGAGAAAGTAACAAAGTGCAATGACATGGCATCAAACTCAGAGCTCTTGACGTGTTTTCCTGCCAATAAACAAAGAGAGGATGTCACCAACCCCATAGTGATCAAAGAGAAACCACCCAATGCTCAGCCACCAATTCAAACCCGAGGTAACTATCTAGACTCACAAAAAAGAATGAGAGCTAACCTTCTTTCTCTTGGTGCAGATTGTACA
The DNA here is from genome assembly GCA_028015245.1 of Cardamine occulta. Classification (NCBI taxonomy): domain Eukaryota; kingdom Viridiplantae; phylum Streptophyta; class Magnoliopsida; order Brassicales; family Brassicaceae; genus Cardamine; species Cardamine occulta. Next base: position 15,453,847 of record CM051362.1, read on the forward strand.
ATTTTGAGGTCACAACTTTGTCAAAGAATAGGGTATGATACATCCATCCCAACTACACCATCCCATGAGCAAACCAATCTAGCTGTCGCATGTGTCAAACTGGATCCAAAATCACTTCCATTTGCCGTGACAATTACATGCACCGAATACAGCAAGGACTTTCTCCAGGTAAGTAACTCTTTAACTCAATTTGATTCTCATGATTCCAAGGTTGTGAGTAAGAGTTTATCATCTCCAGAAACTATTAAGAAAAAGTTAGGTGTATTCAAAGAATATTCGGAACCAAACTCTTGTCTTAGGACGCAAATAAAAGAGGAACATGATAAAGAAAATTATGGGGTCCGAAATGAAACTTGTCTACTTGTTTATAGTGACTCTACGACTGTGATAATACGCTTGTTCTTTGCCAAAGGTGTTGAAAACATTGCAGGTCTAAAAGAGGAGCCACGGACTTAGAAGTTTACTCGACCCATTTCTTTGTAAGGACTGAAATTAGAGTTGTCTTGAGAAAGGAGTTGAACACCTCCCAAAGCTACCAAGACACGAAGCGTGGAGCTTTACCTAGAAGGAAACTCCAAGAATTATCGCCGACCATCTCCGAGGATATGTTCCGAACTGGTCCAATTTTCGATTTTCTTGTCACTAACAAACTTCGTGGAGATTTTTATCTTAAAAACAGATTTGGAGAGGGAAACCATCGAGCTTACAAGGAACAGCCATTTGAGTCGAAAAATAGAAACTCAACTAAAGGAAATTGGCGAAGAAGCTTGAGTTGTTTCCATGACGAAAACCAAATGAAGGGCTGTTCTAGGAATTACGGCTACAAGTTCTATCCTTTTGGATACCAAGGTATGATGTTTAAGATTATTTTTTATGATGATATTAACTTGTTTCTTTTTGTTGCAGATTGTCCGGATTTGAGGACAAATCCTTTTCAAGAAAGGGGGTATGATATGATCGGCTAGCTCTCGTACATGGAACAAGGAGCACGGATAGAGCTTGAGGATCGCAGCTTGGAGCTAAAGAATTGGAAGCTAAGGAGCTGGAACTTGAGGATTATGGAGCTCAAGACATGACGTCAGTACCGCCACCGTTACTCGTTCCCGGACTAAAAGTTCACCGATCATATCACCACCTTGATCACATCTCATGAGAACCACTCGGGGTTTGTTTGTGGCGAGACTACACTGGTGTTGTCACTCACCCGAGACGGATGATAAATGGAGGTGTGAGGTTAAGTGCTCTTTTTTCCGTCACGGTTTTTTGTCCCCAGCAGGTTTTTCCGCGACAAGGTTTTTTAACGAGGCTCAACTTCACACTTGGATCTGTTCCATCATTTGCCCATTTGTCTCCATAGTTGGGACCTTGGCCCATTTCTTTCTTCTTCTTTCTTAGGCGCCAGACTTTGAATTTTAAGTGTTTTTATTTTTGTTCAAACTTTAGTTATTGTTGTTGTGTTTTTCCGAGTTGTGGCTTTTCGAGGAGTTGTCTCAAGAATGCCTCCTCCTTCTTCCCCTTCTTCTCTTTAAAAGGTCGCCCTAGGATCTGTGTAAAACCTCAACCATCTTTTCATTAATATATTTTCTTCAAACCTTGTGTTTGTTTTCTTTGTTTCGAGTGATTCAAACAAAAACCCTCTTGGTTCTTCGGTTGTGAGATCGAGATCCTAGAGTTAGACTTGTCGTGAGGCCTTCCGCAACCTCCCCGTGGCGTCTATCAATCCCCCTATCCTCTACTTGTGTCGTGTGATTCGATCTCAAGTCTAGGAATATCCCCTTGGACTTTCTCTCGTGCGTGAATGGGTTTGTGAGCCTCACCAGGATCACATCAAGTGGTATCAGAGCTGACTCCACGCCAGGTTGTATCTCTTTCGATCTGTTATACCTTTTCACATTCCGATCTGTTTATCTGCTGACTGTTGGAATTTTCGTAAATTCGTCTTGCCTGATAAAATCGTGAGATCTGTTGAATCTGCTTCAAAAAAGAGTCTAGTATTTGTTAAAATTTATTCTAGAATTTTTGAACATGTTTTGATAATTTTCCGAAGCTGATTTCGTCGAACAGTCACATTTAGAGGTTATCAGAATTTGAACAGTTATTGTCGTGTAACTTTCTAGAATTGTTTAAAATCATTGGTTAATCCTAAAATCGTGAAATTTGCTGAATTGAAACCATGATTGAGTCTAGTATTTGTTAAAATTGACTCTGGAATTGTTGAACGTGATTTGATATTTTAATCTGTTCGATCAAGTCAAACAGTCATTTAGGATTCTAGAAAAGTTTCCATACTTTTCTAATTCAGCTCTCATGGTTGCCATACTTTCGTCCATTATGGCTCTTAAAGAATCAAGGAGTTCTTTGTTGGAGTTTGACGATTCCTCTTTACCATTGCTGGTTCCCACCATGGTACCTGTTCAGATTCAAACAAGTAACAAGTAAAAATGCCCAAAGAAACACAACAAAGAAAACTCAGAAACTTTTCTAGAATCCTAAATGACTGTTTGACTTGATCGAACAGATTAAAATATCAAATCCCGTTCAACAATTCCAAAGTCAATTTTAACAAATACTAGACTCAATCATGGTTTCAATTCAGCAAATTTCACGATTTTAGGATTAACCAATGATTTTAAACAATTCTAGAAAGTTACACGACAATAACTGTTCAAATTCTGATAACCTCTAAATGTGACTGTTCGACGAACTCAGCTTCGGAAAATTATCAAAACATGTTCAAAAATTCTAGAATAAATTTTAACAAATACTAGACTCTTTTTTGAAGCAGATTCAACAGATCTCACGATTTTATCAGGCAAGACGAATTTACGAAAATTCCAACAGTCAGCAGATAAACAGATCGGAATGTGAAAAGGTATCACAGATCGAAAGAGATACAACCTGGCGTGGAGTCAGCTCTGATACCACTTGATGTGATCCTGGTGAGGCTCACAAACCCATTCACGCATGAGAAAAAGTCCAAGGGGATATTCCTAGACTTGAGATCGAATCACACGACACAAGTAGAGGATAGGGGGGATTGATAGACGCCACGGGAGGTTGCGGAAGGCCTCACGACAAGTCTAACTCTAGGATCTCGATCTCACACCGAAGAACCAAGAGGGTTTTTGTTCGAATCACTCGAAACAAAGAAAACAAACACAAGGTTTGAAGAAAATATATTAATGAAAAGATGGTTGAGGTTTTACACAGATCCTAGGCGACCTTTTAAAGAGAAGAAGGGGAAGAAGGCGAGGAGGCATTCTCGAGACAACTCCTCAAAAGCCACAACTCGGAAAACACAACAACAATAACTAAAGTTTGAACAAAATAAAACACTTAAAATTCAAAGTCTGGCGCCTAAGAAAGAAGAAGAAAGAAATGGGCCAAGGCCGAACCATGGACACAAATGGGCAAATGATGGAACAGATCCAAGTGTGAAGTTGAGCCCTCGTTAAAAATCCTTCGCATGTGATTCAAGGCAATGACATAAAGTCTCCTTTCTACAACTCCAAAATTCACCATTAGAAACTCCTATGAGGTTCAAAGAACTAACACAACTATGGGATAAGCTATAATGCTTGTTTCTTATTTTGACTTGCTTCTCCACCTTGGTAGCATGCTTCAACTACTTTGAGATTTCAACACTTCTATTCACTTTCATTTCTATCATGAATGGTCATAACTCCAGTTTTGGGATTCTAACCTAGAAAATGGTCAAATCCTTGGAAATGAAAGCATTGATTATTCATATTCACATCAAAATGTGTTGTTTCAGTCTCCATATGAGTCTCCTTTCTACAAGTCCCAAATTCACCATTAGAAAGCCCTATGAGATTCAAACAACTAACATAACTGTGGGATAAGCTAGAATGCATATTTCTTAGTTTGACTTGCTTCGCCACCTTGGAAGCATGCTTCAACTATTGCAAGACTCCAACACTTCTATTCACCATCATTTCTATCATAAAGGGTCATAACTCCGTTTTTGGGATTCTAAGCTTGAAAATGGTCAAATCGTTGGAAATGAAAGTATTTATTCTTCATATTCACATCAAAAGGTGTTGCTTCCGCCTCTATATTTGTCTTCTTGCTACAAGTCCCAAATTCACCATTAGAAAATCCTATGACATTCAAACAACTAACATAATTGTGGGATAAGCTATAATGCATGTTTCGTACTTTGACTTGCTTCTCGACCTTGGTAGCATGCATCAACTACTTTAAGACTTCAACACTTCTATTTACTCTCAATTATATCATAAGGGTCATAACTCCGTTTTTGGGAATCAAAGCTTGAAAATAGTCATATCCTTGGAAATAAAAGCATTGATTCTTTATATTCACATCAATAGGTGTTGTTTCAGCTTGCATATGAGTCGTCTTGCTACAACTCTCAAATTCTCCATTAGAAATTGCTATGAGATTCATAGAACTAAAAAAACTGTGGGATATGCTATAACGCTAGTTTCTTACCTTGACTTACTTCTCCACCTTGGTAGCATGCTTCAACTACTTTGAGACTTCAACGCTTCTATTCACTGTCATTTCTATCATGAAAGGTCATAGCTTTGTTTTTAGGATTCCATGCTTGAAAGTGGTGAAATCGTTGGAAATGAAAGCATTGATTCTTCATATTCACATCAAAAGATATTGTTTCAGCCTCTATATGAGTCTCCTTTCTACAAGTCCCAAATTCACCATTAGAAATCCCTATGAGATTCAAACAACTAACATAACTGTGTGATAAGCTATAATGCTTGTTTCTTACTTTGACATGCTTCTACACCTTGGTAACATGCATCAACTACTTTGAGACTCAAACAACTAACATAACATAACTCTGGGATAAGCTAGAATGCATATTTCATAGTTTGAATTGCTTCTCCACCTTGGAAGCGTGCTTCAACTATTTCAAGACTCCAACACTTCTATTCACTATCATTTCTATCAGGAAGGGTCATAACTCCGTTTTTGGGATTCTAAGCTTGAAATTAATAAAATTTCAAAATTTATTTCATTCAATATCCAACGACATTCAAACATAATTTTGGGTTATAATTCCGTTTGAGTTGCTTCTAACTTGGTAGATGCATGAACTACTTTGAAAACACTTCCTATTTACTCTCAATTATATCATAAGGGTCATAACTCCGGTTTTTGGAATCAAAGCTTGCAAATAGTCAAATCCTTGGAAATAGAAGCATTGATTCTTTATATTCACATCAATAGGTGTTGTTTCAGCCTGCATATGAGTCGTCTTGCTACAACTCTCAAATTCACCATTAGAAATTGCTATGAGATTCAAAGAACTAATAAAACGGTGGGATATGCTATAATGCTTGTTTCTTACTTTGACTTACTTCTCCACCTTGGTAGCATGCTTCAACTATTTTGAGACTTCAACGCTTCTATTCACTGTCATTTCTATCATGAAAGGTCATAGCTTTGTTTTTCGGATTCCATGCTTGAAAGTGGTGAAATCGTTGGAAATGAAAGCATTGATTCTTCATATTCACATCAAAAGATGTTGTTTCAGCCTCCATATGAGTCTCCTTTCTACAAGTCCCAAATTCACCATTAGAAATCCCTATGAGATTCAAACAACAAACATAACTGTGGGATAAGCTAAAATGCTTGTTTTTTACTTTGATTTGCTACTCCACCTTGGTAGCATGCATCAACTACTTTGAGACTTTAACACTTCTATTCACTTTTATTTCTATCATGAAGGTCATAACTCCGTTTTTGGGATTCTAAGCTTGAAAATGGTCAAATCGTTGGAAATGAAAGTATTTATTCTTCTTATTCACATCAAAAGGTGTTGCTTCCGCCTCTATATTTGTCTTCTTGCTACAAGTCCCAAATTCACCATTAGAAAATCCTATGACATTCAAACAACTAACATAATTGTGGGATAAGCTATAATGCTTGTTTCTTACTTTGACTTGCTTCTCCATCTTGGTAGCATGTTTTAACTACTTTGAGACTTCAACAATTCTATTCACTCTCATTTCTATCATGAACGGTTACAACTCTGTTTTTGGGATTTCATGCTTCAAAGTGGTCAAATCTTTGGAAATGAAAGCATTGGTTCTTCATATTCACATCAAAAAATGTTGTTTCAGCCACCATATGAGTCTCATTTCTACAACTCCCAAATTCACCATTAGAAACTCCATTAGATTCAAAGAACTAACAGAACTGTGGGATAACCTATAATGCTTGTTTCTTATTTTGACTTGCTTCTCCACCTTGGTAGCATGCTTCAACTACTTTGAGATTTCAACACTTCTATTCACTTTCATTTCTATCATGAATGGTCATAACTCCGTTTTTGGGATTCTAACCTAGAAAATGGTCAAATCCTTGGAAATGAAAGCATTGATTATTCATATTCACATCAAAATGTGTTGTTTCAGTCTCCATATGAGTCTCCTTTCTACAAGTCCCAAATTTACCATTAGAAAGCCCTATGATATTCAAACAACTAACATAACTATGGGATAAGCTAGAATGCATATTTCTTAGTTTGACTTGCTTCGCCACCTTGGAAGCATGCTTCAACTATTGCAAGACTCCAACACTTCTATTCACCATCATTTCTATCATAAAGGGTCATAACTCCATTTTTGGAATTCTAAGCTTGAAAATGGTCAAATCCTTGGAAATGAAAGTATTTATTCTTCTTATTCACATCAAAAGGTGTTGCTTCCGCCTCTATATTTGTCTTCTTGCTACAAGTCCAAAATTCACCATTAGAAAATCCGATGACGTTCAAACAACTAACATAATTGTGGGATAAGTTATAATGCGTGTTTTGTACTTTGAGTTGCTTCTCGACCTTGGTAGCATGCATGAACTACTTTGAGACTTCAACACTTCTATTTACTCTCAATTATATCATAAGGGTCATAACTCCATTTTTGGGAATCAAAGCTTGAAAATAGTCAAATCCTTGGAAATAGAAGCATTGATTCTTTATATTCACATCAATAGGTGTTGTTTCAGCCTGCATATGAGTCGTCTTGCTACAACTCTCAAATTCACCATTAGAAATTGCTATGAGATTCAAAGAACTAATAAAACGGTGGGATATACTATAATGCTTGTTTCTTACTTTGACTTACTTCTCCACCTTGGTAGCATGCTTCAACTATTTTGAGACTTCAACGCTTCTATTCACTGTCATTTCTATCATGAAAGGTCATAGCTTTGTTTTTCGGATTCCATGCTTGAAAGTGGTGAAATCGTTGGAAATGAAAGCATTGATTCTTCCTATTCACATCAAAAGATGTTGTTTCAGCCTCCATATGAGTCTCCTTTCTACAAGTCCCAAATTCACCATTAGAAATCCCTATGAGATTCAAACAACAAACATAACTGTGGGATAAGCTAAAATGCTTGTTTCTTACTTTGATTTGCTACTCCACCTTGGTAGCATGCATCAACTACTTTGAGACTTCAACACTTCTATTCACTTTTATTTCTATCATGAAGGGTCATAACTTTGTTTTTGGGATTCCACGCTTGAAAGTTGTCAAATCTTTGGAAATGAAAGCATTGATTCTTCATATTCACATCAAAATATGTTGTTTCAGCCTCCATATAAGTATCCTTCCTACAAGTCCCAAATTCACCATTAAAAACTCCTATGAGAGTCAAAGAACTAATAAAACTGTGGGATAAGCTATAATGCTTGTTTCTTACTTTGACTTGCTTCTCCATCTTGGTAGCATGTTTTAACTACTTTGAGACTTCAACACTTTTATTCACTCTCATTTCTATCATGAACGGTCACAACTCTGTTTTTGGGATTCCATGCTTCAAAGTGGTCAAATCTTTGGCAATGAAAGCATTGATTCTTCATATTCACATCAAAAGATGTTGATTCACCCACCATATGAGTCTCCTTTCTACAACTCCAAAATTCATCATTAGAAACTCCTATGAGGTTCAAAGAACTAACAGAACTATGGGATCAGCTATAATGCTTGTTTCTTATTTTGACTTGCTTCTCCACCTTGGTAGCATGCTTCAACTACTTTGAGATTTCAACACTTCTATTCACCTTCATTTCTATCATGAATGGTCATAACTCCGTTTTTGGGATTCTAACCTAGAAAATTGTCAAATCCTTGGAAATGAAAGCATTGATTATTCATATTCACATCAAAATGTGTTGTTTCAGTCTCCATATGAGTCTCCTTTCTACAAGTCCCAAATTAACCATTAGAAAGCCCTATGAGATTCAAACAACTAACATAACTGTGGGATAAGCTAGAATGCATATTTCTTAGTTTGACTTGCTTCTCCACCTTGCAAGCATGCTTCAATTATTGCAAGACTCCAACACTTCTATTCACCATCATTTTTATCATAAAGGGTCATAACTCCGTTTTTGGGATTCTAAGCTTGAAAATGGTCAAATCCTTGGAAATGAAAGTATTTATTCTTCTTATTCACATCAAAAGGTGTTGCTTCCGCCTCTATATTTTTCTTCTTGCTACAAGTCCAAAATTCACCATTAGAAAATCCTATGACATTCATACAACTAACATAATTGTGGGATAAGCTATAATGCGTGTTTCGTACTTTGAGTTGCTTCTCGACCTTGGTAGCATGCATGAACTACTTTGAGACTTCAACACTTCTATTTACTCTCAATTATATCATAAGGGTCATAACTCTGTTTTTGGGAATCAAAGCTTGAAAATAGTCATATCCTTGGAAATAAAAGCATTGATTCTTTATATTCACATCAATAGGTGTTGTTTCAGCCTGCATATGAGTCGTCTTGCTACAACTCTCAAATTCACCATTAGAAATTGCTATGAGATTCAAAGAACTAATAAAACGGTGGGATATGCTATAATGCTTGTTTCTTACTTTGACTTACTTCTCCACCTTGGTAGCATGCTTCAACTATTTTGAGACTTCAACGCTTCTATTCACTCTCATTTTTATCATGAAAGGTCATAGCTCTGTTTTTAAGATTCCATGCTTGAAAGTGGGGAAATCGATGGAAATGAAAGCACTGATTCTTCATATTCACATCAAAAGATGTTGTTTCAGCCTCCATATGAGTCTTCTTTTTACAAGTCCCAAATTCACCATTAGAAATCCCTATGAGATTCAAATAGCGAACATAACTGTGGGATAAGCTATAATGCTTGTTTCTTACTTTGACTTGATTCTCCACCTTGGTAGTATTCATCAACTACTTTGAGACTTCAACACATCTATTCACTTTTATTTCTATCATAAAGGGTCATAACTCTGTTTTTGGGATTCCATGCTTGAAAGTTGTCAAATCTTTGGAAATTAAAGCTTTGATTCTTCATATTCACATCAAAAGATGTTGTTTCAGTCACCATATGACTCTCCTTTCTACAACTCCCAAATTCACCATTAGAAACTCCTATTAGGTTCAAAGAACTAACAGAACTATGGGATAAGCTATAATGCTTGTTTCTTATTTTGACTTGCTTCTCCATCTTGGTAGCATGCTTCAACTACTTTGAGATTTCAACACTTCTATTCACTTTCATTTCTATCATGATTGGTCATAACTCCGTTTTTGGGAATCTAACCTTCAAAATGGTCAAATCCTTGGAAATGAAAGCATTGATTATTCATATTCACATCAAAATGTGTTGTTTCAGCCTCCATATGAGTCTTGTTTCTACAAGTCCAAAATTCACCATTAGAACTCCCTACGAGATTCAAACAACTAACATACCTGTGGGATAAGCTATAATGCATATTTCATAGTTTGACTTGCTTCTCCACCTTGGAAGCTTGCTTCAACTATTTCAAGACTTCAACACTTATATTCACTATCATTTCTATCATGAAGGGTTATAACTCCATTTTTGGGATTCTAAGCTTGAAAATGGTTAAATCCTTGGAAATGAAAGTATTTATTCTTCATATTCACATCAAAAGGTGTTGTTTCTGCCTCTATATTTGTCTTCTTGCTACAAGTCCCAAATTCACCATTAGAAAATCCTATGAGATTCAAACAACTAACATAACTGTGGGATAAGCTATAATGCGTGTTTCGTACTTTGACTTACTTCTCGATCTTGGTAGCAAGCATCATCTACTTTGGGACTTCAATACTTCTATTCACTCTCAATTATATCATTAGGGTCATAACCCTGTTTTTGGGGATCAAAGCTTCAAAATAGTCAATATGAAAGGTCAAATCCTGTCAACTAATAAAATTGTGGGATATGCTATAATGCTTGTTTCTTACTTTGACTTGCTTCTCCACCTTGGTAGCATGCTTCAACTACTTAGAGACTTCAACGCTTCTATTCTGTAACATCTGTAACCCATTAATTGGGGTTATAATTAGAGAATTAGAAGTTGAGGGCTAAATTGATTAAAATAATTTGTGGCTGGCGGGTTTAATTGATCAGATTGAAAGTTTGGGATCAATTGCGAAAGTGGCAGAAAATTGGAGGACAGATCGGTGTAATATGGAAACATGTTATATATATATATATAAGCGTGTGTACCTCCCTCTTCGTCGATCACCAAAAACCTAGCCGCCTTTGTGAGTGAAGATCGAGCCATCACTCCCTCTATTCCTATCACGGTAATCTCTCTCTCCCTCTCTCTCGTTTTGGTTCGGGTTGGGGGTTTTGGATGTGTTAATTGGTGGTGGTGATCGGACTTCGACATGGTGGTGGGGAGCCACGGATATGTTGAATTGTCTTGTTGAATGGTCAAGATCGTGATCGGCGGTATGGTGGAGTAACGGGGCACATCGCGTTTAAGAAGCTCTCGGCGTTGTGGAGATCGTCATGAGCGGCAATGGCGTGGTGTCAACGGCACATGTAAGGGTTGAGATCGTCATTGAGTTTGGTGAGGATGTGACGGAGAGTGGCGGTTATGGTGGGAATAGTTGATCGGTGGCGTTGTGGTGGCTGGTCGGTGTTGTTGTAGTTGAGTTTCGATGAGGTTCGTCGGAGGCGGGCGTTGATCAGTCGTGATCAGTCACTTTGTGAGTTTCGATGAATGGTGGTGTTGTTGCAGAGTGTTGTCGAAGAAGATGATTCACTTTGTGAATCATATTTGTCGTGTAGTGATTATTAAGTTTTGTAGTTATATTAAGTTTGATTATTTTATTTTATTAGGTTGCGGGTTTGGGATTTAAGGGTGTAGAAAGAGCAGAAAAAGTTTTCGGAAGTCGCAGAAAAGTTGTGTCGGAAGGTGCTACTAGTGGCTAAGGTGAGTGCAGTATCGTGGTCGGATGATTTACAGAATTATTTCCCGAGATAATTGAGTGTGAGGATTTATTTCTGTGTTTTGTGATTTTCGCGGTGTTTTTATTGCTGAGATAAATTCTGGAAAAATTGCTAGAAATTGCCGTTATTATGAGATTATTTTATGTAATTTTCTATGAATTATTGTTGAATTAATTGTTGAGAATTAATTGTTTTAGTCAATTTTAGGTGTTTTAAATTGCCGTTGATTGATTTAATTCATTAGTTTGCGGTGAATTAATTTTATTAAATCATTGTTGTGTTGTTTGTCTAGTGTGGACATTTGATTATGTCGGAGGGATATTTTTGTATTTTTGTTCTAATTGACCTAGTAGACGGGTTGATCGCCTCCTCAGTATTTATTAAATACTGACTGTGTCTATTCGTAATGGCGCAGGTAAGGGAAAGGATAAAGCTAGCTGAAGCTCGTGGAACTGCGGTGACGGACTAGGATGACATACCGGGATAGTTTTCTTTTATTTTATTTATATCAGATATTTGTTATTCAGATTAGTGTTTATTGTTGAATTGCTTCCGCTAGATTGTTAGAACATTTTTATTATTATGTTGGATTCATTGGTTAAGTTGTTAGATATTTTAAAATGCCAGTTTTGTTTGACTTACTTTTATTGAACCGGTTCCGGTTTAGTGGTTTTCGGGACGAGTCTTTTCAATTTGGTATCAGAGCAGAGTTGATTCTAAGAGTGCTAGATTTCTTGCTGCGTTGCTATGTCGTTATTGTTAGGGTGTTTGGGTATGTCATCCTCTGGCCGATAACAGTTCCACGGTAAGACTTCCTTGTTATTTTTGGTTATTATGATTAGTCGTAAATTAATAACCATGTCATTTTTGCCAAATGGTGAATTCTGGTAGAGTTCAGGGACGTGGTGGCAGAGCGGGCCATGGTGGCAGAGCGGGCCGTGGCGGTAGAGGTGGTAGAGTTGGTAGAGCAGATTGAGGATGACAAGTAGTTGAGAACAGCAACTTAGTACCTAGCTTAGACCAAAGCGTTTTCCAAAAATAACTCAAGAACTTTGTGTCCCTATCACTGACTATAGTCCTAGGCATCCCATGCAAACGAACTATTTCCTTAAAGAACAAGTCAGCTATATGAGAAGCATCATCAGTTTTATGACAAGCAAGAAAATGTGCCATTTTGGAGAACCTATCAACAACAACAAAGATCGAATCTTTTCCAGTCCTAGTTCTAGGTAATCCAAGCACAAAATCCATAGAAATGTCAGTCCAAGGATGATCAGGAATAGGCAAAGGCGTGTACATACCTTGAGACTGTACCTTTGATTTGGCTTGTTTGCACGTGACACATCTCCCACAAATTCTTTCAACGTCTCTTTTCATTTGCGGCCAGTAGAAGTGTTCTTGCATCACTTTTAAAGTCTTTGCAATCCCAAAATGCCCCATCAAGCCTCCTCCATGTGCTTCCCTAACTAGCAAATCTCTCACGGAACAATTAGGCAAACATAATCGATTTTCATAAAAAAGATATCCGTCATGCCTAAAATATTTCCCACAAGCAAACTTTTCACACGACTTAAAAATCTCTTGAAAATCAGAATCAGCTTGATAAAGATTTTTAAGGTGTTCAAATCCCAGTAGCTTAGCATCCAAAGTAGAAATCAAGGCGTACCTTCGAGATAAGGCATCAGCAACTACATTTTCGTTACCTTGTTTGTACTTGATCACATAGGGAAATGTTTCAATGAATTCTACCCACCTAGCATGCCTCTTGTTGAGCTTTTGCTGACCCTTTAAATGCTTCAAAGACTCGTGGTCAGTATGAATGACAAACTCCTTTGGCCATAGGTAGTGCTGCCATGTTTGCAATGCTCGGACAAGCGCGTCTGACTCCTTGTCGTAGGTTGGATAGTTCAACGTAGCTGCTCCAAGTTTCTCACTGAAAAAGGCAATGGGTTTCTTTTCTTGCATTAAAACAGCACCAATACCTACACCAGATGCATCACATTCAATTTCAAAAGTTTTCATAAAATCTGGTAAAGACAAAAGGGGTGCATTGGTGAGTTTCTCCTTCAAGGTTTGGAATGCTCTTTCTTGTGCTGCTTCCCATTTAAACCCCACGCTTTTCTTGATCACTTCAGTAAGAGGAGCAGCTATGGTACTGAAGTCCTTAACAAACCTCCGATAGAATCCCGCTAGTCCATGGAAACTTCTCACTTCTCCAACGGTTTTGGACTAGGCCATTCTCGGACAGCTCGGACTTTTTTCTTCATCAACCTGTATACCCTGTGCACTCACAACAAATCCTAGAAACACAAGATTATCCGTGCAAAAGGTACACTTCTTTAGGTTAGCAAACAACTGTTCTGTCCTTAGAATTTCTAAAACAGATTTCAAATGCTCAACATGATCGCCTAAGTTTTTGCTATAAACCAGAATGTCATCAAAGTAGACAACAACAAAAACTCCAATGAAAGCTCTCAAGACATGGTTCATTAATCTCATAAAAGTGCTAGGTGCATTAGTTAATCCAAAAGGCATTACTAACCACTCATATAAACCATGTTTTGTTTTAAAAGCAGTTTCCATTCATCACCCTCTTTCATGCGAATTTGGTGATATCCACTTTTAAGATCAATTTTAGAAAACACACAAGAGCCATACAGTTCATCTAGCATATCATCTAAACGAGGAATAGGATGGCGATACTTAACTGTGATGTTATTGATGGCTCGGCAATCAATACACATTCTCCAAGTTCCATCCTTCTTTGAACAAGCAGCACCGGCACAGCACAAGGGCTCATGCTCTCTCGAATGTATCCTTTGTCCATCAGCTCACTCACTTGCTTTTGAAGCTCCTTAGTCTCTACTGGGTTGGTTCTGTATGCTGGCCTGTTAGGAAGTGAAGCTCCTGGCACAAAATCGATCTGGTGCTCTATCCCACGGATAGGCGGTAATCTCTTAGGATTTTCCTCCGGAAAGACGTCTTCAAAATTCTGCAAAAGAGAAGTGATTTTACTCGGCAAATCCGTGCGGGTCAGTAAGGTTCAGCAAAGTTTCCTTGTAAATGAATAAAAGAATGGGTTGTTGAGAGAATAAAGCTCTCTTAACCACATTAGACCTCACAAAGAAATTTGAATGCCTCACGGGTTTACTCTCAAAGGCCTTTTGCTTGGTTTTTCTCAAACTCTCATTTTTATTTTGAGATGGTGTGTTTAGGGGTTTACTCACAATGGTTTTTTCTTGCTGTTTCAGCTGGAGATGGTCTTGATGAACCTCATGTGGCGCCAATGGGGCAAGTGTCAGTTCCGGCCATTAAACTCAAAAGAGTACCGGTTAGTGAAACCGTCATGTAGGACCCTTTTATCGAACTGCCAAGGTCTTCCAAGGAGTATATGGCAAGCCTCCATAGGTAATACATCACACAGAATCTCGTCCTCATACTTGCCTATGGTTAAAGGAACCAATACTTGGCTGTTTACGGTCATTTCACCAACGTCATTTAGCCATTGAAGCTTGAAAGGATTCGGATGTCCCTTAACTTCCAGCCCTAATTTCTTCACCATTGTTTCACTAGCCACATTAGTACAGCTTCCACCATCAATAATAAGGCTGCAAATCTTACCTTGTACCATACATCTCGTGTGAAACAAATTTTCCCGCTGTTCTTGGACAGAATCTTTAACTTGAATGCTCAAAGAACGTCTTGTCACCAACAATTCTCCGATGGCTGGTAACTCTAAGTCTTCCTCGGATTCACACTCTTTTTCAAACTCTTCCTCCTCAGTTTCTATCTCACCATTATCCAAGAGGATCATAGTTTTCTTGTTGGTGCACTCGTTGGCATAGTGGCCTCTTGCTTGACACTTGAAACATTTAACGTCCCGGTTTCTAGGCGAAATCGCCACAGCTTTTCCCTTGGCGTCTTGAACATCTCGAGGGTGTCTTAGGATCAGGTTTTGGTTTGACAATGGTTCTATCCTCTCGGCTGTAACTTCGTCCTAGTGTTAACTGCTCCAGCTCCATAGGAACCTCTAGAAGTATTTTTCCTCTTAACTTGCTGTTCAACCAGAACGGCCTTATGAAGCATCTCTTCCAAGCTGTTATAGGTTTGAAGTTCCAACCTATCTTGAATATCTCGGGCCAGACCACTCAAAAACCTGGCCATTTTCGCCTCGGTGTCGTCATCTATACCAGCCTTAATCATTAAAGATTCCGCCCCTTGAAAAGAACCCTCCCCACTCTTACTACCTTGAGTTAAACGCCTATGCTTTTGATGTCGCTCTCGATGATAGTGGCTGGGAACAAATCTTCTCCTCATTAAATTTCTCAACACTCGCCAAGTGACTATGGGAGGTTCATGGTTACGTCTCCTAGTCATCACAATCTGATCCCACCAATTAATGGCATAATCATAAAACTCTGTTGCATGACTTGAACCTTTCTTTGCTCCGAGTAGTTTTGACAATCAAACACAAGCTCAATCTTTTTTTCCCACTCTAAGTAAGCATCCGGATCGCTCTTCCCATGAAATGGTGGTATTTTCAACTTAAGACCACTTAGGTTATCCTCATTTCGATCCCTAGTTTCTCGCACATGTCTTGGCCTTCTTTGACTCCGGTTGGAAGCTCGGCTACCCCTGCTGTAGTATTCCGACTCGTCATCCCCCTCTTCTGGTGGTTGTGCTTGTCGTCTCCTACCAGCATTATTTGGTGGTAGTCCTTGATTAACCGATTCTTGAATTGTATCGATCCTTCCATTGATTGCTTGCATCTCACGCCTCAGCAATCTCCTCATCATGCCCATAAGAGCTTGCTCGTCCAGATTATTATTTCCTTCCCCACGAGCTTGGTTAGTGTGCTCAGCTTCTTCGCTTTCATGGTTAGACATGTTCAAGTTTTTTTTCCCTGCACACTTAACAAACGATTAGTAGTAACAAAAAGTCGATCCTCACAAGTGTTTCTCTCCTTTTTATTCACTCAATCACTCAGCACTCAAATGTTCTCCCTCAGCGATTTCTCAATGGTTCTTATGGAACAAAAACCGATCAAATCGAATGAACAATTCCAACAACCCAAAACAAACCGATGGATTAAAGATAGATAGTAAAGAGACTTTTTTTTTTTTTTTTTTGAATTAAGAAAAATCAAATGATCAGAAATAATTAAGAGAGAAATCAGACTCAAATAATTAAAAAAAAATTATTAATACCCCCCCTAATTAATTCGGACTGAATTTAAATTTTTCTTTTTTTTTTTTTTTCTTTTTTTTAAAATATAACAAACTCCAAATCAAGATCAACAAGAAATTATAATCGAAATAAAATTAAATCGACTAATCTCCCTAATGATTGATCCGATCAACTTAGCATAAAAGAACAAGATAGAAAGAAAAGAGCTAAAATAGATAGATGATAGATACGAATACCGATCTCGAAAGTGTGCTCTGATACCACTTGATATGATTCTCGGTGAGAATCTCCCTAGAACCGGCACTTTCGAGGGGTATGATCAAAATGATCGGATAGTGGATAGATGGGTGGAATGATTGGATCGCACAAAGGCTGCGGAAGGCCTCTGATATTTCCTCAATGGCTTAATCGAGATATGACACACTCGGATTAGCCAATGTTTTGAATCGAGGATATAACACACCTTGATTCGAATGGATTGATGGATATGACTCACCAACAATCAGAAGTTGTTCTTCAGAGAACACAAGAGAAATCACTCTTAAAAGTTTGATAAAAAAGATTGAATCATCCGAAAATAAGGAAAAACACAAGTTATATGAAAAAAAGATGGAGTAAAACTAAAGTTAATGGATCAGAAATTAAAGCATCATTAAACTTCGAAAATCTGATGGATTCTTGAACTTCCAGCGTCGACTCTTCCACTTATTTTGACCGATTTTTGGACAAATATTGAAGGGCTTGGTCGATTGTTGGTCGGATTATTGATCACATGACTTAGCTAGCCTTTATTCACCTTTGGGCTTGAAATTCAGAAATAACCTTCCATCATTTATTGGACTTGGACTGGACTTTGTACTTGGACTTGGACTCTTGTAGACTAACTGGATTAGAGTGACCCATTTGCCTCATTAAAACCTTCCTTTGGAAAACCCATTGGGACAAAACCAAAGGCTAGGAAAAAGAGTACAAACAAATCACCCGCTTGTTAGTCCACTCGAGTAACCACGACCAGTTTAAGTGGTACGTCTCCAAACTGAGTTGTATCTGGCTTCACTTGAGTGAGGAATGTGGTGATCGCATTCCCGAATTCCTTGGCTCTAGATCTTGTCATCGGACCACTTGGTACCGTTAAAACGTCCTCGGCTTCAAGCGGTTCTTGTAAGCTCTCCATGATCACATCAAGATGTGGACGTGACGCAGAGTGTCACGGTGGAGCATGGTGCGTAATATAGGGAGAGGGTCACTCAGGCCGAAGCATGGTGCGATGTCGTGCGGTGACCGAAAAGGATCCGAACCAGATAGGTAGGCAGTGTTGGCCCAGCTTTTGGAGAGTTCTCGTGGTACCCGGGGAACCAAGCTCCGGAAGTGCGAGTGGTTTTTTGAGGCTAGTGGTTCCGTGCTCTAAGGGTGATGATGGAACACATGCTGAGGTTGGGCACAAAGCTTTTCAATGGTGGTGCTAGACCGATCGAATCTGAGAGTAGGGTTGGAGAGGAACATCAACGATCAGGTGGAGGTATGGCGGTGCATTATCTGGAGGGAGATGCACATGAGTGATGGCAGGGTATCGTTGCAAGTAGGACGGGAGTAATGTTGCCTTGGGACGAGTTCTGGAGGGAGGTCGATCTCAAGTACTTTCCGCGGGAGGCTCGGAACAGGTTGCAGGGAGAGTTTTTGTACTTGTTACAGGGGAGTCGTTCGGTTCGGGAGTACCAGGCCAAGTTTAATCGGCTGAGGTGGTTTGCTGGTCGGGGTGTAGATACCGAGCATGATATGATTTGTGCCTCCCTGCAAGGTATTCGTATCGACCTTAAGAACCGTTGCATGGTCCGCAAGTTCGAGTCGGTGTCGGAATTAGTGGAGTATGCAGCGGAGCTTGGGGAGGGTCTCAGGCAGGAGGCTAGTTTGATGGTTGCAGCGCCAGAGGTTCCACGGGGTCCTCAGAGTCAGAGTACGTCTCCGAGCATAGGTGGCTAATCTGGGAAGCAGCAGGGGCAGAAGAGGAAGTGGGATGACACTTCCAAGGCTGTGGGTGCAGGGTATCGGTGTTTCCGGTGTGGCAGTTCAGAACATCGTATCACCAACTGTACCAATGCTGATGAGCGGGTTTGCTTTCACTGCAAGGAACCCAGGCACGTGAAGATCAGTTGCCCAAAGCTGGGGCAGCAGGCACCGAGGATTAAGGCACCACCACAGAAGCGGGCTGCAGTAGCACCTCGGGTGTATACATTGGGTTCGGAGGCCGGTGGAGCAAGCAGCAGCAGACCGATCACTGGTTAGTGTCTAACCTTTTCTGTTATTCATTAAGTGTTAAGATTAATTTTGCTGGTTGTTATGTTTGGTATTCTTAGCTTATTGTTTTCGTAGGGACCTTAAGTGTAGCGGAAGTTGAGTCTCATGTGTTGTTTGACTCCAGAGCATCTCATAGTTTTGTTACACCAAGCTGGGTGTCTAAGAATGGGATCCAGGAGCTGTCTGGTGACCATTCGGGAGTAGTGAGAGTTGCTGGGGGTCGGTTATTAGAGACTCGAGGTTGTGTTGGGGCATCAACATTCTCATCGCGGGAGAGTTGATTCCAGCTGATTTGATAGTCTATCCGATGGAGCTTTATGGCGTCATTTTGGGCATAGACTGGCTGGGGAAGTTCAAGGCTCACCTCGATTGTCATAGAGGCCGAGTCATTTTCGAGCGACCAGGCAGGAGGTTGGTTTACCAGGGGGTGTGACCGATTTCCGGAAGTATAGTGGTTTCAGCTATTCAGGCTGAGCGGTTGATTGAGCAGGGTTGTGAGGCATACCTGGCGACCATATCAATGTCCAGTGTGGTTGGGGAGTCGGCGTTACAGGACATTGAGGTGGTTTGTGAGTTTAAGGATGTGTTCCAGCCGTTTAGAGGGTTACCGCCATCGAGGTCTGATCCTTTCACGATCGAGTTGGAGCCAGGGACCTCACCGTTGTACAGGATGGCTCCAGCTGAGATGGCTAAGCTGAAGAAGCAGCTAGAGGATCTGTTAGAGAAAGGTTTTATCCGACCGAGTAGTTCCCCGTGGGTAGCACCGATATTATTTGTGAAGAAGAAGGATGGGAGTTTCCGGTTGTGTATCGATTACCGGGGGCTTAACCGCATCACTGTGAAGAATAAGTATCCATTGCCGAGGATTGGAGAGTTGTTGGATCAGTTGGGGGGAGCTACGTGGTTCTGCAAGATTGATTTGGCGTCTGGATACCACCAGATTCTTATAGCTGAGGTGGATATTCGGAAGACAGCTTTTAGGACGAGATACGGGCACTACGAGTTTGTGGTGATGCCGTTCGGGTTTACTAATGCGCCAGCTGCGTTTATGAGGTTGATGAACGGGGTCTTCCAGGAGTATCTGGATGAGTTCGTCATTATCTTTATTGATGACATTTTGGTGTATTCCAAGAGTCCTGAGGAGCACGCGAGCTACCTGTGGAAAGTTTTGGAGAAGCTACGGGGGCAGCAGCGATATGCTAAGTTGAGCAAGTGTAGTTTCCGGCAGCGGAAGATGGGTTTTCTAGGTCATGTTGTCTCTCAGAGCAGAGTGGCTGTGGATCCAAAGAAGATTCGGGCTATAGAGGAGTGGCCGAGACCAAGGAATGCATCAGAGATTCGGAGCTTCCTCGGACTGGCTGGTTATTACCGGAGGTTTGTCAAAGGTTTTGCCAGCATGGCTCAAGCTATGACTAAACTTACCTGGAAGGAAGTTCCTTTTGTGTGGTCACCACAGTGTGAGGTGAGCTTTTTGAAGCTCAAAGAGATGTTGGTGATATGTTGCATTTTTGGTGCATTATAACAGTTGTTTTCGAGTCTTTATCGAGTATTTTAGTTTTATTTTGAGTCATTACAGGTCAAAAGATGGCTAATGATGAAGATTGGAGATTCTGGGAGGAACTTAGCAAAAATTGGAGAAAAGTCAAATTTTCACCACTGAGCACCTCCGCCACTCAAGCGACCGCTCACGACGACCTGACAGAGCAAATCAGGGAAAATCCCAACTTTCCTATTTTTTAGCCAAGGACGCCCTAATCTTCACCCAGCCGCCTCCACACCTGTATATATATCGTTTTTCTTCTATTTTCTAAGTGACAACTTACGCTTTTGCTAAGAACATCACATGGAGATTTTTTTTCTTTGTAAGATTTGGAGGAAAAGAGACCACAACTTTGTTTTGAGAAGAATTCAGAACCCTAATCTCTTTAATAATATCATGAATTCATTCTATTGCTTTGTTGTGTTTAATTTCGCCATGTGTGAGTAGATCTTTAGCTAGGTTAAGGTTTTCAATGGTGATTTAGGATGTTGATGGCTGAGCACAAATAGGTATTCGAATATATAATGTTTTCGCCAATTGAGATTCTTAATGCTTAGATTAGTTTGATCACCTAGTCTATGATTTTAGGTTAAACGTATTCACGACAGTGCTTTAGGTTGCTAGATAAATCATTGGTGAGCAATTGGTGCGTAATCAACGACAGTTGATTGTTGCGATTGATTGTGAACAGATTGAACCAGCTCGTTAATGCTTATCAACCTCGCTAGGTCCAAACGACATTTTCGGTATCTAGGTTGTTAGATAGAGTTGTCGATACATCATGACAGTGGGGCGATATTAATTTTATGTTTGAGTTCTTGACCGGTAGTTACTTAGCCCCTGAATAGTTGCTCAGCCTTGTCTCCGAATCACTGGCGAAACACCTTAACCTAGTGCTTGTTTTTATTATTTTTACACCGATTTATTTACTTGCTTTTGTTCCGAAAATTACAAACCTTTTTATTTTGTCTTAACTTTAAATTAAAATCTATAATTTCATAGTGTAGCCTTGGTCTCTGTGGATTTGATACCTTATATACTACTGCGATTGTCTGTGTACTTGCAGAATTATTTTGGGTTAAAACTCTGTGTATCATGTTTTTGGCGCCGTTGCCGGGGACCAATTGGGTTACCTTTGATTTTTGATTTTATTTTCAGTCTAAGAAACTACTAAGCTTAATTTTTATTTGTTTCTGCTATGTGTCAGGTGCATGATCAGTAGAAGAACAAGAAGAAATTGCACCGAAGATTTAGTCATCCACACCAACGAAGAGTTAGCTCGCCTTGAATGTCAAAACCGTCAAAAGAGAATTACAGCTGCTCCGGTCATTATGGCTGAACAAGAAAATGGTATGGCTGCTCAGTTACAGTTGCTAAGGGATCAGATTGCTCAGCTGAGAAGAGATCAATTGCCAGTTCCGCTAGCACAACCGGGTATAGGGGATTCGGATAACCCACATGCGTTTTATCAAAACCGTTCAGCTATTGTTTCTCCAACAATTCAGAGGCAAGACTTTGAGATCAAACCTCAGATGATCTCATTGGTGAAACAACACCTCTTTCACGGACTACCAGCTGAGATACCGATGGATCTACAGCACTACCGGTTCGAATGGGGTTCCGAGTGAGTTTCTGAAATGCAAGCTGTTTCCTTTTTCACTTTCTGATAAGGCTCTGAGATTGTTGAAGTCATTGCCAGCTGGTTCTTTGAGGACGTGGGATGAAGTTAGAGCCGTTTTCTTGGACCACTTCTACACTAAATCCAAAACAGCCGCTCTATGAAACAAGATATCTTCTTTCCAACAACATTCTGGTAAAGCTTTTTGTGAAGCTTGGGAAAGATTAAAGGAGTACCATAGGGAATGTCCTCATCATGGTTTTAAGGATGAACAGATTATGGGTATATTTTATGATGGAGTTGAATGGGACTACCGCAACGCCTTGAATGCCGCGAGTAATGGGTCTTTTATGACCAACACTAGAGATGCTGCTTTTGAGCTGATTGAAAACCTTGCTTCAAGCTCCAGCAAGAGGTCTCCTGAGTATGATATATCCAGGAAAGTCAACAGTGTGGACACTCCCAAAATTGATGAGCTGACAGCAAAGGTAAACCTACTCCTACGCGAGACTCAAAGACCAGTTAAATTTGTGGAAGAGAATGGGGCTGCGCCTATATCTAAAGAGTTTGAAGAAGATGATGATTCTGGAGTACAGGAGGTTAACTATGTGATTGAGCAAGGATATGTGCAGAACCGTGGGTTCAATTCAAATTATAGGAACCACCCGAACCTTTCTTACCGAAGCACCAATGTCGAGAACCCACAAGACCAAGTTTATCCGCAACAAGAAGGTATGAATCAGTTGCCACAAGCTCAGGGTTTCCAGAAGTTTTACTCCAGCAACACTCAGGGGAAGCAATGTCTCTAATCAGAATCAGAATCGGTTCCAAGGAGGAAACCAACAACAAAACGCCCAATTCGCTACACCACCACAAGCTACCTCCGCGCCTACATCTCAAGATGAGCTGAAGAGTCTTATGCAGCAACTGATGGTTAACCAACAGAAGGCATCTACTGAGATTAATGCCAAGGTAGATCACATGTACACTGACCTGAATGCGAAGTATGAGGCTGTTACCGCGCATGTGAAAAAGCTAGATATACAAGTGGCTCAAACCGTCGAGGCTATCAAGAGACCAGTTGGAGCTCTTCCAGGTAAAGGTGAACTGCCTAGGAATGAATACCATGTGAATGCTGTAGAGTTGAGGAGTGGAAAGTTGCTGGCACCATCTACGATGACAAGCTTCCACGAAAAGGCTCAAGGAAGTGATTTCGCCGTGAAAGATGGACATGTAGACATCAGCTCAAGCTCAGGGACACCTCTGGAAACTGTTCCAAACAAACAGAAAACGAACTCCCATACCTGCTCAGCCATGAGCACCCGGTCTGACAGGATCCCTCCGTGAAAATTTTGAAAACTCCAGAAATTTTGCGAGAGCGAGTTTATGTACCCAAGGTACCTTACCCAATGCCTCCTAAGAAATCTTGCAAGGATTTGGAGGATGCTAAGTGCAAGGAGATGTTAAAGGATTTAACGGTGAAACTTCCTTTGGTTGATGGCATGCAAATGATACCTTCACTTAAGAGGTACATGAAGGAGTTAGTAGCTGGAAAGGTTATTGAGGAAGAGAATGTGATGATTGTTTCTAAGGAGTGCAGCGCCATACTTCAGAGTAAGGTATTGACAAAGAAAGGTGATCCGGGAAGGTTTGTTATCACGGTGAAGATAGGACCTTGCACGTTTGCTTTTTCCTTATGTGATTTAGGTTCTAGTGTGAATCTGATGCCATATTCTGTGGCCAAGTGTCTGGGTTTCACCAAGTTTAAGCCTACCAAGATTTCATTGGTTTTTGCGGATAGGTCTACAAAGCTTCCCGTGGGTGTTATCGAAGATTTGCACGTCCGGATTGGGGATACACTTATCCCAACTGATTTTGTGGTTCTGGAACTTGATGAAGAACCCAAGGACCCACTGATATTGGGCAGAGCTTTCTTATGCACGGCTCGTGCTATTATTGATGTCGAAGAAGGCATAGTGGATCTCCGCCTTGGAGATATGTTAGTTTGGTTTGAGATGAGTAAGCTTCTCAAGAAACCGATGATCGATGGACAGAATTTTGTGATCCATGATGGATCAAATATGTCCGATGATGTGGTTAAAGTGATTTTAGCAAGTGATCCTCTAGAAGTCGCTTTGACTAAACCCGAGGGTGAGCACGGTTTTCTGAGTGAAGACACCCATGGATTTGCTAAGTTTCTGGATTCTAACATCAGAGTGGAGGAAGAAGACGATTTTCTGAGTCTGGGAGAAGACACAAAAATTGAGGTCCAGGGAGCACCTGCTCCGGAAAGAGCACCTGCTCCGGAATGTTCAACCTTCGGAGGTTCTTGGAGCGAGCTGAAAGCTCCAAAGCTTGAGTTGAAGACTCTCCCAGCAGGGCTCAGGTATGTTTTTCTTGGTCCGAACTCCAAATATCCCGTTATAATGAAAGCGAATTTGAATAATGTAGAGATTACCTTGCTTTTGTGTGAATTGAAGAAGTATAGTAAGGCTCTAGGATATTCACTAGATGATATCACTGGTATATCTCCTGACTTATGCATGCACAAAATACACCTAGAGGATGAATCTATGACTTTTGTCGAGCATCAGAGACAGTTAAACCCGAATCTCAAGGATGTCGTCAAGAAAGAGATAATGAAACTTCTAGAGGCCGGTGTTATCTATGCGATATCTAACACTAAATAGGTCAGTCTTGTGCATGTCGTTCCTAAGAAAGGAGGTATCACAGTGATTAGAAATGATAGGAGCGAACTGATACCGACTAGGACAGTAACCAGACATAGGATGTGTATAGATTATCGGAAATTGAATGCTGCTACACGCAAGGATCATTTTCCGCTACCATTTATTGATCAGATGCTAGAGCGTCTAGCTAACCATCCATATTACTGTTTCTTAGACGATTTTTCAAGATTCTTCCAGACTCCTATCCACCTTGACGATCAGGAGAAGACGACATTCACATGCCCTTATGGCACTTTCGCGTACCGCCGCATGCCCTTCGGTTTGTGTAATACTCCAGCAACGTTTCAACGTTGTATGATGTCTATATTTACTGACCTTATTGAGGATATTATGGAAGTATTTATGGACGATTTCTCTGTGTATGGGAGTTCGTTTTCTGTTTGTTTGTCTAATCTATGCAGGGTATTGCAAAGGTGCGAGGAGAAGCATCTTGTTCTCAACTGGGAGAAGTGTCACTTCATGGTCCGAGATGGGATAGTGCTTGGGCACAAGGTATTTGAGAAGGGTATTGAAGTTGACAAGGCCAAGATAGAAGTCATGATGAGTTTGCAACCGCCTAATTCGGTTAAGGTGATCCGCAGTTTTCTAGGACATGCTGGATTCTACCGTCGCTTCATCAAGGATTTTTCTATGATAGCTAGGCCCCTTACGAGATTGCTATGTAAGGAGATGAAGTTTGAGTTTGATAGTGACTGTTTGGCGGCTTTTCATGCCATTAAGGGAGCCTTGGTTAGCGCACCAATAGTACAACCTCCAGACTGGGAGCTACCTTTTGAGATTATGACGGATGCGAGTGATTTTGCTGTGGGAGCTGTTCTGGGTCAGAGGAGAGACAAGAAGCTCCATGTGATATATTACACCAGCCGCACCCTTGATGAAGCTCAATGACGGTACGCCACTACCGAGAAATAGTTATTAGTAATTATTTTCGCCTTTGAGAAGTTCCGATCCTATCTTGTTGGGTCAAAAGTAATTGTTCATACAGATCACGCTGCACTGAAGTACTTGCTCACAAAGAAAGATGCAAAACCAAGACTCTTGAGATGTATACTTTTGCTACAAGAGTTTGATTTGGAGATCAAGGACAAGAAAGGGATCGAAAACGGAGTTGCAGATTATTTGTCCAGAATGAAGGTTGATGACGAGGTACCTTCCGGACGAACATGTCTACTCGGTTTATTCTTGTGAAGTGTTTGAGCACCAGCTTACTTCGGAGCACCTGCTCGACACCGAAGCACCTACTTCAGGTCGACTTTGCAGTTTGGTTTCTACAAGGGGGGACACAACATTACCGTGGTTTGCAGATATAGCCAATTACCTGGCTGCTGAGATAGAACCTGAGCATTTCTTCAGAAATAGGAAAAGGAAGTTTTTGCGTCAAATAAGGCGATATTTTTGGGATGAGCCGTATCTTTACAAGCATTGCTCAGATGGAATTTTCAGGCGATGTGTTTCTAATGAGGAGATACCTAGGGTTTTGTTCCATTGTCATGGGTCTAGTTACGCTGGGCACTTCGCCACCTTTAAGACTGTGTCTAAAGTCTTACAAGCGGGACTTTGGTGGCCCACAATGTTCAAGGATGCACACATTTTTATCTCTAAGTGTGACACATACCAGAGACAAGGAAACATCTCAAGATGGAACGAAATGCCACAGAACTTCATATTAGAAGTGGAGGTTTTTGATGTATGGGGGATCGACTTTATGGGGCCATTTCCGTCATCTTATGGAAACTAATATATCTTGGTGGCAGTTGACTACGTGTCTAAGTGGGTTAAGGCACTGTCTGCACCTACAAATGATGCTAGGGTCATGGTGAAGATGTTCAAATCAGTGATATTCCCCAGATTCGGTGTGCCTCGCGTGGTGATAAGTTATGGAGGTTCCCACTTTATCAACAAAGTATTTGACAATCTCTTGAAAAAGAATGGTGTTAAGCACAAGGTCGCGACACCCTATCATCCCCAAACGAGTGGGCAGGTCGAGATTTCAAATAGGGAGATCAAGAGTATTTTGCAAAAGACCGTGAGCACTACAAGGAAAGATTGGGCTGCAAAGTTAGATGACGCTCTTTGGGCGTATAGAATAGTGTACAAGACGCCTTTGGGTACAACACCGTTTCACTTGGTGTATGAAAAAGCATGCCACCTACCTGTGGAGCTAGAGTACAAGGCGGCATGGGCTGTGAAGCAGCTGAACTTTGATGCCAAATCGGCTTTCGATAGGCGGACTATTCAAGTTCACGAGTTAGAAGAATTTAGGCACATGGCCTATGAGAATTTAAAAATCTACAAAGAGCGGACAAAAGCATATCACGACAAAAGGATCATCACTAGGAACTTTGCACCGAATGATCAAGTGCTGTTGTACAACTCCCGATTGAAGCTGTTTCCCGGTAAATTAAGATCAAGGTGGTTCGCCCATATATATCTCCTTCTTCTCCCCCAATTCGCAAAACCATATCTCTCTTCTGATTTTCAAACTCTCCCCCAAAATCACCAATTCTTCAAATCTCAACCGTTTTCGACCATTCTTGAGTCTATACCGATTGGATTTTCATCCTCTTTAAGATTATCCAATCGATTTCCATAACAAAGCAAGGTAAGCTTTCGAAAACTCTATTTTCCAAGTCACACCGTTTTCGGTTTCGGTGAGTTTTGAAGCTTGATTCTTGACGAATTTATACACCTAGGGTTGTCCTATGATACCTAAATCCTGTTCCCTTGCTATATGTGTTTGGAATTGTTGAGAAATTGAGGCATGAAATTTTTAAGAATCCCAAATTTCGTTCGGTCGATAGGGAGTTGGTGAAATCCTCTTGATTTAATTTTGATCATTGATACGCGCCTAATTTGTCTTGTGTTCCCTGCAAACTTTGCAGATGTCTCAGCGCCCAAAAACCAAATATGCGAACAAAAGACAAAGAAGCGCAACCCGATACTCAGCTTGGCCTCGCGACGAGGGCACTAGATTCGAATTACCGGACAACAATTTATCGGAACAGTCCCTAGGCAAATGGAGTCAGCAACACACATACTACTCCAACAAGCTTCTGGACTTTTCGATCGAACCAACTCATTTTATACACAAGCCGACGCTGAAGGGGCTTCAGCTGAGTAGTGCTGTTGATCTGGCGATCAGTTTTATGGAAATTTTTGACATGGCGGAAACAACCGAGTACCTCTACCCCGATCTAGTGCGACAATGCCTGGCCTCTGCTTCGCTAACCTACACCAACCCTACCAACCTGAAGTTTGCAGAAGCTACTTTTTCTTTCTTTGCTGGAGGAAAGAAATACTCGCTCAGCTTGCATGACTGCTCTCTCGCTCCCCAAGTTTAGCATTGCGTCTCCGTTCTGGGACGTCATAGCTATTGGGAATTTCAAGGCTAACACCGCCAGCCAATCAGCAATCGGAAACCCGGCCTTAAGCATCACCGCGAAAGTCCTGAGCAACATCCTATATGCAAAGGAGGACGCGGCAAAGATGAGAACAGATGAACTCCAATTCCTCTATTACGGTATCAGGGGCTGTTTGCGGGATTCAAAAGCTCTCCATTTCCCTAACGCCAATGTCAACATGGGAGTTATTTTTGCATCAGTCATTGTTGGCAAGAAGATGCGTACCTCTTCAAAGGGATCGCACAAGACAGAACGGATAGGGAGTCTTCTCACGCCATTGTTCAGACACTTCGACATCGATCTATAATCCATAACCTGTATGGAGAAGCTGGAGCACATCGATGTCACCTACCTCATTCACTGCGAGATTCTAAGGGATGAGACCACCTACCATTTCAGCGATAGGGACAGGAACACGTTATTCTGCAGGCTCCCAAACACGGCCATCACAAGCTTTCGTAACCCGAAAAACCTGAGTTTCCAACCAGCAGCAGAGCACCTGTGCCCAGATCCGTGCGCCAGCTCTTCCTGCACTCCTATTCCAAGACGAGGAAGCTCTTCAAGAGCCTCTCAGCCTCACCTGGAGGACAAAGAGATGCCAGACTTTCAGACTCCACCACCACCCACCCAGCACTATAACCATAGTGAGTTCACATTGCCACATCTAGCTGAAGATGCGGATCAGGACCAAAAGTTGCAGTGGATAGTGGAGTCACAACGGAAGAACAACAAGCTCATGCACCGGATACTAGCATTGGTTACACGGGGATGTTTTACACCGCGGTCGAGCAGGAGGCAAGGAAGAGAAAAGACACCGGTTCAAAGCGACGATGAAGAGGAACAACCCAATACTCCCACCACCTCTGAAAGCGATTGAGAGTAACACATTTCTTTTACTTTCCCTATCATTGTATAATCCGTACTATCTTTCTTCCTTTTCTTTTCTTTTTCTCACCCAACTCTAAATTTATTTTCACACCGAGACGGTGTGAAGTAAGTCTGGGGGAGGGTGTTGCTTCTAATCCATTTTTCTTTCTTTTGTTTCATTTTCATGTTTTCTTTGAGTCATTTTCATATTTTCATTGAGTCAGTTTTAATGAGTCAAAACTTGTTGGAGACTATGATCTATTTCTTGAATTTATTGTTCTAACCTTGTT
Source organism: Cardamine occulta (assembly GCA_028015245.1). Taxonomy (NCBI): domain Eukaryota; kingdom Viridiplantae; phylum Streptophyta; class Magnoliopsida; order Brassicales; family Brassicaceae; genus Cardamine; species Cardamine occulta. Next base: position 15,483,050 of record CM051362.1, read on the forward strand.
TCAAAGTGACCATTGTTACAGAACCAGCTCTAACTCGGACTAATGAAAAATTATAAGTCTGACCAGCTAACTAGAGGACACCATGTTTCCAGCGGAGTTCATCCAAGCCTAAGCTAAATTTTTGCACTTCGTCGATGTGGTTGATTTCCATAGGGCTTGACTCATCATTCGTATCTGACGTATGAACCCACCAGTAGAAAGTAATGGTACTCTTCCCCCTATTAGAAGTTTAGCTAGCAATAAGGTTACATATATGAGTTGCATAGAGAGGGGATGAGCCGGGGATTCGGTAGAAAACACCATCAATACTCGCGTCTCGGAACCTTGATATGTACATGCTTTATATTGATAGGGATAAACTGGGGACTCGGTGGCAAACACCATCAATACTCGCGTCTCGGACCTTAGTAAAAAAAAAAAAAAAAAAAAATGAGCTAGCCTAGAAATAAGTCAGGGGGAGATAGGAAAAATACCAAAAAGTGTGTGGAATTTAAGTGGTTCTTGTCAAGATATTGTATGTGAAAGAGTCTAGAAGGTCCTTGGTAAATAGAAGTGTTGAAGTCTCAAAGTAGTTGAAGCATGCTACCAAAGTAGATAATCAAGTCAAAGTAAGAAACAAGTATCATAGCTTATCCCACAGTTCTGTTAGTTCTTTGAATCTTATAGAAGTTTCTAATGGTGAATTTAGGATTTGTAGTAAGAAGACTCATATGGAGGCTAAAATAACACCTTTGGATGTGAATATAAAGATTTGACCATTTTTAAGTTTAGAATCCCAAAAACAGAATTATGACCCTTCATATTAGAAATGAGAGTGAATAGTAGTGTTGCTACCAAGGTGAAGAAGCAAGTCAAAGTAAGAAACAAGTATTATAGCTTATCCCACAGTTCTGTTAGTTCTTTGAATCTCATTGATGTTTCTAATGGTGAATTTGGGATTTGTTGAAAGAAGACTCATATGGAGGCTGAAACCACACCTTTGGATGTGAATATAAAAAATCAATGCTTTCATTGCCAAGGATTTGACCATTTTCAAGTTTAGAATCCCAAAAAAAGAATTATGACCCTTCATGACAGAAATGAGAGTGAATAGAAGTGTTGAAGTCTCAAAGTAGTTGAAGCATGCTACCAAGGTGGAGAAGCAAGTCAAAGTAAGAAACAAGTATTATAGCTTATCCCAAAGTTCTGTTAGTTCTTTAAATCTTATAGAAGTTTCTAATGGTGAATTTGAGATTTGTAGAAAGAAGACTCATATGGAGGCTAAAATAACACCTTTCAATGTGAATATGAAGAATCAATGCTTTTATTGCCAAAGATTTGACCATTTTTAAGTTTAGAATCCCAAAAACAGAATTATGACCCTTCATGATAGAAATGAAAGTGAATAGAAGTGTTGAAGTCTCAAAGTAGTTTAAGCATGCTACCAAGGTGGAGAAGCATGTCAAAGTAAGAAACAAGTATTATAGCTTATCCCATAGTTCTGTTAGTTCTTTAAATCTTAAAGAAGTTTCTAATGGTGAATTTGAGATTTGTAGAAAGAAGACTCATATGGAGGCTAAAATAACACCTTTCAATGTGAATATCAAGAATCAATGCTTTTATTGCCAAAGATTTGACCATTTTCAAGTTTAGAATCCCAAAAACAGAATTATGACCCTTCATGATAGAAATGAAAGTGAATAGAAGTGTTGAAGTCTCAAAGTAGTTGAAGCATGCTACCAAGGTGGAGAAGCAAGTCAAAGTAAGAAATAAGTATTATAGCTTATCCCACAGTTCTGTTAGTTCTTTGAATCTTATAGGAGTTTCTAATGGTGAATTTAGGATTTGTAGAAAGAAGACTCATATGGAGGATGAAACCACACATTTGGATGTGAATATGAAGAATCAATGCTTTCATTGCCAAGGGTTTGACCATTTCATGTTTAGAATCCCAAAAACAGAATTATGACCCTTCATGATAGAAATGACAGTGAATAAAAGTGTTGAAGTCTCAAAGTAGTTGAAGCATGCTACCAAGGTGGAGAAGTAAGTCAAAGTAAGAAACAAGCATTATAGCTTATCTTACAGTTCTATTAGTTCTTTGAATCTTATAAGAGTTTCTAATGGTGAATTTGAGATTTGTAGAAAGAAGACTCATATGGAGGCTAAAATAACACCTTTTAATGTGAATATGAAGAATCAATGCTTTTATTGCCAAAGATTTGACCATTTTCAAGTTTAGAATCCCAAAAACAGAATTATGACCCTTCATGATAGAAATGAAAGTGAATAGAAGTGTTGAAGTCTCAAAGTAGTTGAAGCATGCTACCAAGGTGGAGAAGCAAGTCAAAGTAAGAAACAAGTATTATAGCTTATCCCATAGTTCTGTTAGTTCTTTAAATCTTATAGAAGTTTCTAATGGTGCATTTGAGATTTGTAGAAAGAAGACTCATATGGAGGCTGAAACCACACATTTGGATGTGAATATGAAGAATCAATGCTTTCATTGCCAAGGGTTTGACCATTTCATGTTTAGAATCCCAAAAACAGAATTATGACCCTTCATGATAGAAATGACAGTGAATAAAAGTGTTGAAGTCTCAAAGTAGTTGAAGCATGCTACCAAGGTGGAGAAGTAAGTCAAAGTAAGAAACAAGCATTATAGCTTATCTTACAGTTCTATTAGTTCTTTGAATCTTATAAGAGTTTCTAATGGTGAATTTGAGATTTGTAGAAAGAAGACTCATATGGAGGCTAAAATAACACCTTTTAATGTGAATATGAAGAATCAATGCTTTTATTGCCAAAGATTTGACCATTTTCAAGTTTAGAATCCCAAAAACAGAATTATGACCCTTTATGATAGAAATGACAGTGAATAAAAGTGTTGAAGTCTCAAAGTAATTGAAGCATGCTACCAAGGTGGAGAAGTAAGTCAAAGTAAGAAACAAGCATTATAGCTTATCTTACAGTTCTGTTAGTTATTTGAATCTTATAAGAGTTTCTAATTGTGAATTTGGGATTTGTAGAAAGATGACTCATATGGAGGCTGAAATAACACCTTTGGATGTAAATATGAAGAATCAATGCTTTCATTGCCAAGGATTTAACCATTTTCAAGCTTAGAATACCAAAAAAAGAGTTATGATCCTTCATGATAGAAATGAGAGTGAATAGAAGTGTTGAAGTCGCAAAGTTGTTGAAGCATGCTACCAAGGTGGAGAAGCAAGTCAAAGTAAGAAACAAGTATTATAGCTTATCCCACAGTTATGTTAGTTGTTTGAATCTTATAGAAGTTTCTAATGGTGAATTTGGGATTTGTAGAAAGAAGACTCATATGGAGGCTGAGACCACACCTTTGGATGTGAATATTGTAGAAAAACAAAGAGAAATTTGTAGAAACACCAAGAGAAATTTTTGGAATGTAGAGAAACAAAGAAGAAGAAGATGGAGAACTTTTTCTCTAAAAATCCGATCTCATCTCTTGTTACAAGAGGAAAAAATATCTCAAGTAATAAAGCCAAACATTTGGCCAAGAATAATTAACATGTGACTAAAAAACTCTAACCACAAATTAATTAAATGATTTTCGTAGGTACTGTTCACTAAGCCCAATTCACACACTTCTTGGACTTTTGGTCTCTTGGGCTTCATTGATAACCTCTTGGTCTTCACTTTTGATCTTCTCCTCAACACTCCCCCTCAAGATTGGTTGGTGGAGATCCATCAAACCCATCTTGCCATGAAGATCACTACACACTCTAGATGATGTAGCCTTGGTGAAGACATCAGCTAACTGATCCAAGCTTCTATCAATGTTGGAAGAATAATCCCAGCTTCAACTTTCTCTCTAATATAGTGACAATCAACTTCTATGTGCTTTGTCCTCTCGTGGAATACAGAGTTAGAGGCAATATGAATCGCTACTTGATTGTCGCAATTGAGAGTAATAGGTTCAGAAGATTCAATACCTAGATCCTTGAGGAGAGCTTTTATCCAAACCAGTTCCCCCGTTGTGTTTGCCATAGCTCGATACTCAGCCTCTGCACTTGATCTAGATATCACTTTCTGTTTCTTACTCCTCTAGGTAACAAGATTTCCACCAACAAAGGTGCAATAACCGGTTGTTGACTTCCGATCAGCCTTATCTCCTGCCCAATCAGAATCACAATACCCTACTATATCAGTTGAGTTATTGCGACCCATCCAAATACCTTTGCCTGGTGTGCCTTTCAAGTATCTGAGGATACGATCCACCATTCCCAAATGATGCTTACTTGGAGCTTGCATGTGTTGACTTACTTGATTCACCGCAAAAGAGATGTCAGGTCTGGTGATAGTCAATTAGATCAGCCTCCCAACAAGTCTCCCCTCAGGACATATCTTGAACCCGTCTTCGATAGGTGTCTTAGCTGGTTTTACTCCTAGCTTCCCTGTCTCTTCCAACAAATCAAGAGTGTACTTCCTTTGGGATAAGAAAAGTCCATCAGCAAACTAACATACCTCAATCCCAAGGAAATATTTAAGCTCACCCAAGTCTTTGATATCAAATGTAGCCTTGAGTAAACTCTTGGTTCTCTTGATTCCCTCAACATCATCTCCTGTGATTATGATATCATCCACATAAACTAGCACTGCAACGATTCCATTCTCTCCCTGAGTTGTAAACAATGTATGATTTGCCTCAGATTTCCAAAATCCATTCTCAAGGAGACACCCACTAAGCTTGTGATACCAAGCCCTAGGTGACTGCTTAAGACCATATATTGCCTTCTTAAGCTTGCAAACCCTGTTCTTACCAATGCTCACCCCTTCTGGTGGAACCATATACACTTCTTCTTTCAACTCTCCTTGAAGAAATGCATTTTTCACATCCATCTGCCACAAGTCCCAACTCAAATTAGTAACAATAGAGAGAAGAACTCAGACGAATGGAGCTTGCTACACGGCAAAAGTTTCTGTGTAATCCACTCCATACTTCTGTGTGTAACCCTTGGCCACTAACCTCGCTTTGTATCTCTCTATTTCTCCGATGCTAGTATACTTGATGGTATAAACCCACTTACAGCCCACTAGCTTCTTCTTGTCAGGCTTGTTAATCTCTTCCCATGTACCATTCTTAACCATAGATTCTATCTCTTCTAACATAGCTTGAACCCACACATCATCCAAACAATCCTCTTCATAGCTTTCCGGAATCCTATGTTGATCTGGAGATAAAGGCTTGATGCTCTGGTGGAAACTGATCCATGGTACAATGATTCTGAATTGGATGAGCTACCGCTTGGTTATTGTAATATACCCTTGTGTTCTTCCAGTTTTCAGGCAGAAATCTCATCCTTGTACTTCTTCTTAATGGAGGTACAACTTCTTCTTCTTCAGGATCTGATCCTTCAGATTCCTCTTCAGCCTCTGTTTCCACTGAATCTTGATCAGGAGCAACACTCGGTGATTCTTCATCCCCAATATTACCCACTGTTTCTGCTTCAGAGTTACCACTGTCATTCTCCTCAGCCTCACCATGTTCCATACAATCAACCCGTGGAGCTATCCCCTCCAAAATAACCCTTAGAGTCGATGCACTCTCAACTGGCATGACAAGGTCTTCTAAGTTATTCCAATCCCGCCTATCAAAGTAACCTTTCTCTTCAACAAACTTAACCTCCCTTGAGACATACATCCTCTTTGTAGTGGGGTTGTAGCATTTATATCCCTTTTGTGTAGTAGAGTATCAAATGAACACACACTTGACACCCTTTGGCTCTAGCTTTTTCCTCAAAGCATCTGGAACAAACACATAGCAGGTACAACCAAAAACACGTAGATGATCAAGAGACGGTTTAGTTTTGTTCAGTACCTCATGAGGTGAGACACTTCCAAGAGAAACAGTTGGTAGCCGGTTAATAAGATAGCAAGCTGTCATTACTGCATCTCCCCAATATTGTTTAGGTACATTTCTATCAAACAACATTGTTCTCGTAACTTCCATGAGATGTCTATTCTTGCGTTCAGCTACTCCATTTTGCTGTGGAGTATAGGCGCAAGAGGTCTGGTGCACAATTCCGAGCTTCCCAACAAATTCCTTAAAGGCATTACTCGTGTACTCTCCCCCATTGTCACTCCTTAAGCTTTTGATCTTAGTTCCAAACTGAGTCAATACATAGTTATAGAACTTGGAGAAAGCATCAAGAACGTGACTCTTTGAAGGCAAAAGCGTAATCCATGTGTACTTCGACTTCTCATCAATAAATGACACAAAATATTTATATTGATCACGAGTTGCACAAGGTGCTGTCCATACATCAGAATGTACCAGATCAAAACACTAATCATACAAAGTTAAAGATTCTGGAAACACATTCCTACAATGTTTTCCTAAAGTGCAAGCTTCACACTTTTGATAATCTTGAACTTTCTGATTAGGAAGAGCAAGCTGAAGGGCTTTGAGATGAGGATGTCCCAGCCTTTCATGCCAAAAGAGCTAAGAGCCGACTTATCAACATCTGGTTGTTCCTTATCCAAAACATAGAGACCACCCTTGGACCAACCTTCCCCGATGGTCTCCCCAGACTTATTGTCCTGAAATTTTACATCATCAGAACTAAACACAACCAAGAAATCAAGGTCCTTAGCAGCTTGCTGAACAGATAACAAATTATTGGAAAAATCCGGCAAGTATAGAGCTTTCAATTTCTTCTTAAACAACTCTAAATTCCCAATTCCTCTAATCTCAACATCCTGTCCATTCGCAATTGTAACCTTTCCACCATCGGCTCAACATCAGATAACAATTCCCTATCACTAATCATGTGATGAGAAGCACCAGAATCTACAATAACCGGTTTGCGAGTTCTAGAGGAAAAGAATCCCTTACCAGAATCTGCAAGCTTGGTGATGCTCTTGATGAGAGCATCTAAATCTGATCTTCTTACCAAGTCGTCTGAGTTTGAAGTAGCTACTCCAGCCACTCCCCTTGATGTCTGACCCGTCCCCTTGAAATTCTTGGGCCTTAAACGTGGATAGAGTGTCCAACACTTGTCCTTGGAGTGTCCTTTCATCTTGCAGTGATCACACACAAGGTTCTTCTTGTCGACAGTCCATCCGACCTCCTTTCCTTTGCTCACATGAGCAACTTCACTTGTCCCTTTAAAGAGACCCTTGGAGCCTTCCTCTTTCCGAATCATCATGCAAACTTGATTGAGAGTAGGCAGCTTCTCAAACCATAAGATGTGATGAACTAGTCTAAAGTAGGACTCATCAAGAGCGAGAAGCAAACCAAACACTTGGTCTTGCTCTCTCCTCTCTATCATTTCTTTGATATCTATAGTGGGAGGTCTGAGCACTTCCAGCTCGGCCCATAACCCCCTAAACTCACCAAAGAAATCCTTGAAATCCTTCCCCTCTTGTTGCAGATTGGCGAGAGCTTTCTTGATCTCGTAAATCCTACTAAGGTTGGATTCATTTCCATACACTCCCAAGAGTGTATCCCACAACTCCTTAGCTGTCTCTACATAAAAATAGGAAGCTAAGATACTCGGATCTAAAGAGCTCTGAAGCACAGCCAGCACTAACTGATCTTCTTGGACCCACTTGGAATCCCTTTTGCTTGAGCTAATTTGGGCTGGAGACTCTACCTCCCCCTCCTTAGCTTTCCCGCTGCTTCTTCAGCTCCATCTGAGGTGGCGCCACCTTCTCCTTGACTCTGGAGCATCTCCTCAGCCGTCAGACAGTGGATCCACACTCCCCGGCTCCTCAGCGCCGTCTTGGTGGTTCTAGACCACAAGAGATAGTTGTTCCCCTTAAGAACAACCGGTAGAGTAAAATACTTGAGATTCTCCATCCCAAAGACTTGATTCAACGAAAATACTTGAAGAAATAAGGTCACAAGGAACTTATTGCTCTGATACCATGTAGAAAAACAAAGAGAAATTTGTAGAAACACCAAGAGAAATTTTCGAAATGTAGAGAAACAAAGAAGAAGATGGAGAACTTTTTCTCTAAAAATCCGATCTCATCTCTTGTTACAAGAAGAAAAAATATCTCAAGTAATAAAGCCAAACATGTGGACAAGAATAATTAACATGTGACTAAAAAACTCTAACCACAAATTAATTAAATGATTTTCGTAGGTACTGTTCACTAAGCCCAATTCACACACTTCTTGGACTTTTGGTCTCTTGGGCTTCATTGATAACCTCTTGGTCTTCACTCTTGATCTTCTGCTCAACAAATATGAAGAATCAATGCTTTCATTGCCAAGGATTTGCCAGTTTCAGGTTTAGAATCCCAAAAACAGAATTATGACCCTTCATGATAGAAATGAGAGTGATCATAAGTGTTGAAGTCTCAAAGTAGTTGAAGCATGCTACCAAGGTGAAGAAGCAAATCAAAGTAAAAACAAGTATTATAGCTTATCCCACAGTTATGTTAGTTCTTTGAATCTTATAGAAGTTTCTAATGGTGAATTTGGGATTTGTAGAAAGAAGACTTATATGGAGGATAAAATAACACCTTTGGATGTGAATATGAAGAATCAATGCTTTCATTGCCAAGGATTTGACCATTTTCAAGTTTAAAATCCCAAAAAAAGAATTAGGACCCTTCATGATAGAAATGACAGTGAATAAAAGTGTTGAAGTGTCAAAGTAGTTAAAGCATGCTACGAAGGTGGAGAAGCAAGTCAAAGTAAGAAACAAGTATTATAGCTTATCACACAGTTCTGTTAGTTCTTTGAATCTTATAGAAGTTTCTAATGGTGAATTTGGGATTTGTAGAAATAAGACTCATATGGAGGCTAAACTAACACCTTTGGATGTGAATATGAAGAATCAATGCTTTCATTGCCAAGGATTTGACCATTTTCAAGTTTAAAATCCCAAAAAAAGAATTAGGACCCTTCATGATAGAAATGAGAGTGAATAGAAATGTTGAAGTGTCAAAGTAGTTGAAGCATGATACGAAGGTGGAGAAGCAAGTCAAAGTAAGAAACAAGTATTATAGCTTATCACACAGTTCTGTTAGTTCTTTGAATCTTATAGGAGTTTTTAATGGTGAATTTGGGATTTGTAGAAAGAAGACTCATATGGAGGCTAAAATAACACCTTTGGAAGTGAGTATGAAGAATCAATACTTTCATTGCCAAAGATTTTACCATTTTTAAGTTTAGAATCCCAAAAACAGAATTATGACCCTTCATGATAGAAATGAGAGTGAATAGAAGTGTTGAAGTCTCAAAGTAGTTGAAGCATGCTACCAAAGTGGAGAAGCAAGTCAAAGTAAGAAACACGTATCATAGCTTATCCCACAGTTCTGTTAGTTCTTTGAATCTTATAGAAGTGTCTAATGGTGAATTTGGGATTTGTAGAAAGAAGACTCATATGGAGGCTGAAACCACACCTTTGGATGTGAATATGAAGAATCAATGCTTTCATTGCCAAGGATTTGACCATTTACAAGTTTAAAATCCCAAACAAGGAATTAGGACACTTCATGATAGAAATGAGAGTGAATAGAAGTGTTGAAGTGCCAAAGTAGTTGAGGCATGCTACCAAGGTGGAGAAGCAAGTCAAAGTAAGAAACAAGTATTATAGCTTATCCCACAGTTCTGTTAGTTCTTTGAATCTTATAGGAGTTTCTAATGTAAATTTGGGATTTGTATAAAGAAGACTCATATGGAGGCTAAAACCACAAATTTAGATGTGAATATGAAGAATCAATGCTTTCATTGCCAAGGATTTGACCATTTCAAGTTTAGAATCCCAAAAAAAGAATTAGGACCCTTCATGATAGAAATGAGAGTGAATAGAAATGTTGAAGTGTCAAAGTAGTTGAAGCATGCTACCAAGGTGGAGAAGCAAGTCAAAGTAAGAAACAAGTATCATAGCTTATCCCACAGTTATGTTAGTTCTTTGAATCTTATAGGAGTTTCTAATGTGAATTTGGGATTTGTAGAAAGAAGACTCATATGGAGGCTAAAATAACACCTTTGGATATGAATATGAAGAATCAATACTTTCATTGCCAAAGATTTTACCATTTTGATGTTTAGAATCCCAAAAACATAATTATGACCCTTCATGATAGAAATGAGAGTGAATAGAAGTGTTGAAGTCTCAAAGTAGTTTAAGAATGCTACCAAAGTGGAGAAGCAAGTCAAAGTAAGAAACATGTATCATAGCTTATCCCACAGTTTTGTTAGTTCTTTGAATCATATTGAAGTTTCTAATGGTGAATTTGGGATTTGTAGAAAAAAAGACTCATATGGAGGCTGAAACCACACCTTTGGATGTGAATATAAAGAATCAATGCTTTCATTGCCAAGGATTTGACCATTTTCAAGTTTAAAATCCCAAAAACAGAATTAGGACACTTCATGATAGAAATGAGAGTGAATAGAAGTGTTGAAGTGTCAAAGTAGTTGAAGTATGCTACCAAGGTGGAGAAGCAAGTCAAAGTAAGAAACAAGTATTATAGCTTATCCCACAATTCTGTTAGTTCTTTAAATCTTATAGAAGTTTCTAATGGTGAATTTGAGATTTGTAGAAAAAAGACTCATATGGAGGCTGAAACCACACATTTGAATGTGAATATGAAGAATTAATGCTTTCATTGCCAAGGATTTGACCATTTTCAAGTTTAAAATCCCAAAAAAAGAATTAGGACTCTTCATGATAGAAATGAGAGTGAATAGAAATGTTAAAGTGTCAAAGTAGCTGAAGCATGCTACCAAGGTGGAGAAGCAAGTCAAAGTAAGAAACAAGTATTATAGCTTATCCCACAGTTCTGTTTGTTCTTTGAATCTTATAGGAGTTTCTAATGTAAATTTGGGATTTGTAGAAAGAAGACTCATATGGAGGCTAAAATAACACCTTTGGATATGAATATGAAGAATCAATACTTTCATTGCCAAAGATTTTACCATTTTGATATTTAGAATCCCAAAAATAGAATTATGACCCTTCATGATAGAAATGAGAGTGAATAGAAGTGTTGAAGTCTCAAAGTAGTTTAATAATGCTACCAAAGTGGAGAAGCAAGTCAAAGTAAGAAACATGTCTCATAGCTTATCCCACAGTTCTGTTAGTTCTTTGAATCATATTGAAGTTTCTAATGGTGAATTTGGGATTTGTAGAAAAAAGACTCATATGGAGGCTGAAACCACACCTTTGGATGTGAATATGAAGAATCAATGCTTTCATTGCCAAGGATTTGACCATTTTCATGTTTAAAATCCCAAAAATTAGAATTAGGACACTTCATGATAGAAATGAGAGTGAATAGAAGTGTTGAAGTGTCAAAGTAGTTAAAGTATGCTACCAAGGTGGAGAAGCAAGTCAAAGTAAGAAACAAGTATTATAGCTTATCCCACAATTCTGTTAGTTCTTTAAATCTTATAGAAGTTTCTAATGGTGAATTTGAGATTTGTAGAAAAAAGACTCATATGGAGGCTGAAACCACACATTTGGATGTGAATATGAAGAATCAATGCTTTCATTGCCAAGGATTTGACCATTTCAAGTTTAGAATCCCAAACACAGAATTATGACCCTTCATGATAGAAGTGAGAGTGAATAAAAGTGTTGAAGTCTCAAAGTAGTTGAAGCATGCTAGCAAGGTGGAGAAGTAAGTCAAAGTAAGAAACAAGTATTATAGTTTATCACACAGTTCTTTTAGTTCTTTGAATCTTATAATAGTTTCTAATGGTGAATTTGGGATTTGTAGAAAGATAACTCATATAGAGGCTGAAATAACACCTTTAGATGTGAACATGAAGAAATAATGCTTTCATTGCCAAGGATTTAACCATTTTCAAGCTTAGAATACCAAAAAAAGAGTTATGACCCTTCATGATAGAAATGAGAGTGAATAGAAGTGTTGAAGTCTCAAAGTAGTTGAAGCATGCTACCAAAGTGGAGAAGCAAGTCAAAGTAAGAAACATGTATCATAGCTTATCCCACAGTTCTGTTAGTTCGTTGAATCTTATAGAACTTTCTAATGGTGAATTTGGAATTTGTAGAAAGAAGACTCATATTGAGGCTTAAACCACACCTTTGGATGTGAATATGAAGAATCAATGCTTTCATTCCCAAGGATTTGACCATTTTCAATTTTAAAATCCCAAAAAAAGAATTAGGACACTTCATGATAGAAATGAGAGTGAATAGAAGTGTTGAAGTGTCAAAGTAGTTGAAGCATGCTACCAAAGTGGAGAAGCAAGTCAAAGTAAGAAACATGTATCATAGCTTATCCCACAGTTCTGTTAGTTCTTTGAATCTTATAGAAGTTTCTAATGGTGAATTTGGGATTTGTAGAAAGAAGACTCATATGGAGGCTAAAATAACACCTTTGGATATGAATATGAAGAATCAATACTTTCACTGCCAAAGATTTTACCATTTTGAAGTTTAGAATCCCAAAAACAGAATTATGGCCCTTCATGATAAAAATGAGAGGGAATAGAAGTGTTGAAGTCTCAAAGTAGTTGAAGCATGCTACCATAGTGGAAAAGCAAGTCAAAGTAAGAAACATGTATCATAGCTTATCCCACAGTTCTGTTACTTCTTTAAATCTTATAGAAGTTTCTTATGGTGAATTTGGGATTTGTAGAAAGAAGACTCATATGGAGGCTGAAACCACACCTTTGGATGTGAATATGAAGAATCAATGCTTTCATTGCCAAGGATTTGACCATATACAAGTTTAAAATCCCAAAAAAGGAATTAGGACACTTCCTGATAGAAATGAGAGTGAATAGAAGTGTTGAAGTGTCAAAGTAGTTGAGGCATGCTACCAAGGTGGAGAAGCAAGTCAAAGTAAGAAACAAGTATTATAGCTTATCCCACAGTTCTGTTAGTTCTTTGAATCTTATAGGAGTTTCTAATGTAAATTTGGGATTTGTAGAAAGAAGACTCATATGGAGGCTAAAACCACACATTTGGATGTGAATATGAAGAATCAATGCTTTCATTGCCAAGGATTTGACCATTTCAAGTTTAGAATCCCAAAAAAAGAATTAGGACCCTTCATGATAGAAATGAGAGTGAATAGAAATGTTGAAGTGTCAAAGTAGTTGAAGCATGCTACCAAGGTGGAGAAGCAAGTCAAAGTAAGAAACCAGTATTATAGCTTATCCCACAGTTATGTTAGTTCTTTGAATCTTATAGGAGTTTCTAATGTGAATTTGGGATTTGTAGAAAGAAGACTCATATGGAGGCTGAAACCACACCTTTGGA
>CM051362.1:15496360-15569281 GCA_028015245.1 Cardamine occulta
AAAGTAGTTGAAGCATACTACAAAGGTGGAGAAGCAAGTCAAAGTAAAAAACAAGTATTATGGCTCATCCCCCAGTTCGGTTAGTTCTCTGAATCTTATCGGAGTTTCTAATGGTGAATTTGGGATTTGAAGAAAGAAGACTCATATGGAGGCTAAAATAACACCTTTGGATGTGAATATGAAGAATCAACGCTTTCATTGCCAAGGATTTGACCATTTTCAAGTTTAGAATCCCAAAAACAGAATTATGACCCTTCATGATAGAAATGAGAGTGAATAAAAGTGTTGAAATCTCAAAGTAGTTGAAGCATGCTACCAAGGTGGAGAAGCAAGTCAAAGTAAGAAACAAGTATTATAGCTTATCCCCTATTTCTGTTAGTTCTTTGAATCTTATAGAAGTTTCTAATGGTGAATTTGGGATTTGTAGAAAGAAGACTCATATGGAGGCTGAAACCACACCTTTGGATGTGAATATGAAGAATCAATGCTTTCATTGCCAAGGATTTGACCATTTTCAAGTTTAGAATCCCAAAAACAGAATTATGACCCTTCATGATAGAAATGAGAGTGAATAGAAGTGTTGAAGTCTCAAAGTAGTTGAAGGATGCTACCAAGGTGGAGAAGCAAGACAAAGTAAGAAACAAGTATTATAGCTTATCCCCCATTTTTGTTAGTTCTTCGAATCTTATAGAAGTTTCTAATGGTGAATTTGGGATTTGAAGAAAGAAGACTCATATGGAGGCTAAAATAACACCTTTGGATGTGAATATGTAGAATCAACGCTTTCATTGCCAAAGATTTGACCATTTTCAAGTTTAGAATCCAAAAAACAGAATTATGACCTTTCATGATAGAAATGAGACTGAATAAAAGTGCTAAAATCTCAAAGTAGTTGAAGCATTCTAATAAGGTGGAGAAGCAAGTCAAAGTAAGAAACAAGTATTATAGCTTATCCCACAGTTCTGTTAGTTCTTCGAATCTAATAGAAGTTTCTAATGGTGAATTTGGGATTTGTAGAAAAAAGACTCACATGGAGGCTGAAACCACACCTTTGGATGTGAATATGAAGAATCAATGCTTTCATTGCCAAAAATTTGACCATTTTCAGGTTTAGAATCCCAAAAACAGAATTATGACCCTTCATGATAGAAATGAGAGTGAATAGAAGTGTTGATATTTTAAAGTAGTTGAAGCGTGCTATCAAGGTGAAGTAGCAAGTCAAAGTAAAAAACAAGTATTATAGTTTATCCCACAGTTCTGTTAGTTCTTTGAATTTTATAGGGGTTTCTAATGGTGAATTTGGGATTTGTAGAAAGAAGACTCATATGGAGGCTAAAATAACACCTTTGGATGTGAATATGAAGAATCAACGCTTTCATTGCCAAAGATTTGACCATTTTCAAGTTTAGAATCCCAAAAACAGAATTATGATTCTTCATGATAGAAATAAAAGTGAATAGAAGTGTCGAAATCTCAAAGTAGTTGAAGCATGCTACCAAGGTGAAGATGCAAGTCAAAGTAAGAAACAAGTATTATAGCTTATCCCACAGTTCTGTTAGTTCTTTGAATCCTATAGAAGTTTCTAATGGTGAATTTGGGATTTGTAGAAAGAAGACTCATATGGAGGCTGAAACCACACCTTTGGATGTGAATATGAAGAATCAATGCTTTCATTGCCAAGGATTTGACCATTTTCAAGCTTAGAATCCCAAAAACAGAATTATGGCCCTTCATGATAGAAATGAGAGTGAATAGAAGTGTTGAAATCTCAAAGTAGTTGAAGCATGCTACCAAGGTGGAGAAGCAAGTCAAAGTAAGAAACAAGTATTATAGCTTATCCCACAGTTCTGTTAGTTCTTTGAATCTTATAGGAGTTTCTAATGGTGAATTTGGGATTTGTAGAAAGAAGACTCATATGGAGGCTAAAATAACACCTTTGGATGTGAATATGAAGAATCAATGCTTTCATTGCCAAAGATTTGACCATTTTCAAGTTTAGAATCCCAAAAACAGAATTATGACCCTTCATGATAGAAATGAGAGTGAATAGAAGTGTTGAAGTCTCAAAGTAGTTGAAGCATGCTACCAAGGTGGAGAAGCAAGTCAAAGTAAGAAACAAGTATTATAGCTTATCGTCCATTTCTGTTAGTTCTTTGAATCTTATAGAAGTTTCCAATGGTGAATTTGGGATTTGTAGAAAAAAGACTCATATGGAGGCTGAAACCACACCTTTGGATGTGAATATGAAGAAGCAATGCTTTTATTGCCAAGGATTTGACCATTTTCAAGTTTAGAATCCCAAAACCAGAATTATGACCCTTCATGATAGAAATGAGACTGAATAGAAGTGTTGAAATCTCAAAGTAGTTGAAGCAAGCTACCAAGGTGGAGAAGCAAGTCAAAGTAAGAAACAAGTATTATAGCTTATCCCACAGTTCTGTTAGTTCTAAGAATCTCATAGGAGTTTCTAATGGTGAATTTGGGATTTGAAGAAAGAAGACTCATATGGAGGCTAAAATAACACCTTTGGATGTGAATATGAAGAATCAATGCTTTCATTGCCAAAGATTTGACCATTTTCAAGTTTAGAATCCCAAAAACAGAATTATGACCCTTCATGATAGAAATGAGAGTGAATAGAAGTGTTGAAGTCTCAAAGTAGTTGAAGCATGCTACCAAGGTGGAGAAGCAAGTCAAAGTAAGAAACAAGTATTATAGCTTATCCCACAATTCTATTAGTTCTTTGAATCTTATAGAAGTTTCTAATGGTGAATTTGGGATTTGTAGAAAGAAGACTCACATGGAGGCTGAAACCACACCTTTGGATGTGAATATGAAGAATCAATGCTTTCATTGCCAAAGATTTGACCATTTTCAAGTTTAGAATCCCAAAAACAGAATTATGACCCTTCATGATAGAAATGAGAGTGAATAGAAGTGTTGAAATCTCAAAGTAGTTGAAGCATGCTACCAAGGTGGAGAAGCAAGTCAAAGTAAGAAACAAGTATTATAGCTTATCCCACAGTTCTGTTAGTTCTTTGAATCTTATAGAAGTTTCTAATGGTGAATTTGGGATTTGTAGAAAGAAGACTCACATGGAGGCTGAAACCACACCTTTGGATGTGAATATGAAGAATCAATGCTTTCATTGCCAAAGATTTGACCAATTCGAAGTTTAGAATCCCAAAAACAGAATTTTGACCCTTCATGATAGAAATGAGAGTGAATAGAAGTGTTGAAATCTCAAAGTAGTTAAAGCATGCTAAAAAGGTGAAGAAGCAGGTCAAAGTAAGAAACAAATATTATAGCTTATCTCACAGTTCTGTTAGTTCTTTGAATCTTATAGAAGTTTCTAATGGTGAATTTGGGATTTGTATAAAGAAGACTCATATGGAGGCTGAAACCACACCTTTGGATGTGAATATGAAGAAGCAATGCTTTTATTGCCAAGGATTTGACCATTTTCAAGTTTAGAATCCCAAAACCAGAATTATGACCCTTCATGATAGAAATGAGACTGAATAGAAGTGTTGAAATCTCAAAGTAGTTGAAGCAAGCTACCAAGGTGGAGAAGCAAGTCAAAGTAAGAAACAAGTATTATAGCTTATCCCACAGTTCTGTTAATCTTTCGAATCTTATAGAAGTTTCTAATGGTGAATTTGGGATTTGAAGAAAGAAGACTCATATGGAGGCTAAAATAACACCTTGGATGTGAATATGAAGAATCAATGCTTTCATTGCCAAAGATTTGACTATTTTCACGTTTAGAATCCCAAAAACAGAATTATGACCCTTCATGATAGAAATGAGAGTGAATAGAAGTGTTGAAGTCTCAAAGTAGTTGAAGCATGCTACCAACGTGGAGAAGCAAGTCAAAGTAAGAAACAAGTATTATAGCTTATCCCACAGTTCTGTTAGTTCTTTGAATCTTATAGAAGTTTCTAATGGTGAATTTGGGATTTGTAGAAAGAAGACTCATATGGAGGCTGAAACCACACCTTTGGATGTGAATATGAAGAATCAATGCTTTCATTGCCAAGGATTTGACCATTTTCAAGTTTAGAATCCCAAAAACAGAATTATGACCCTTCATGATAGAAATGAGAGTGAATAGAAGTGTTGAAATCTCAAAGTAGTTGAAGCATGCTACCAAGGTGGAGAAGCAAGTCAAAGTAAGAAACAAGTATTATAGCTTATCCCACAGTTCTGTTAGTTCTTTGAATCTTATAGGAGTTTCTAATGGTGAATTTGGGATTTGTAGAAAGAAGACTCATAATGAGGCTGAAACCACACCTTTGGATGTGAATATGAAGAATCACTGCTTTCATTGCCAAAGATTTGACTATTTTCAAGTTTAGAATCCCAAGAAAAGAATTATGACCCTTCATGATAGAAATGAGAGTGAATAGAAGTGTTGAAATCTCAAAGTAGTTGAAGCAAGCTACCAAGGTGAAGAAGCAAGTCAAAGTAAGAAACAAGTATTATAGCTTATCCCACAGTTCTATTAGTTCTTCGAATCTAATAGAAGTTTCTAATGGTGAATTTGGGATTTGTAGAAAAAAGACTCATATGGAGGCTAAAATAACACCTTTGGATGTGAATATGAAGAATCAACGCTTTCATTGCCAAAGATTTGACTATTTTCACGTTTAGAATCCCAAAAACAGAATTATGACCCTTCATGATAGAAATGAGAGTGAATAGAAGTGTTGAAATCTCAAAGTAGTTGAAGCATGCTACCAAGGTGGAGAAGCAAGTCAAAGTAAGAAACAAGTATTATAGCTTATCCCACAGTTCTGTTAGTTCTTTGAATCTTATAGAAGTTTCTAATGGTGAATTTGGGATTTGTAGAAAGAAGACTCATATGGAGGCTGAAACCACACCTTTGGATGTGAATATGAAGAATCAATGCTTTCATTGCCAAGGATTTGACCATTTTCAAGTTTAGAATCCCAAAAACAGAATTATGACCCTTCATGATAGAAATGAGAGTGAATAGAAGTGTTGAAATCTCAAAGTAGTTGAAGCATGCTACCAAGGTGGAGAAGCAAGTCAAAGTAAAAAACAAGTATTATAGCTTATCCCACAGTTTTGTTAGTTCTTTGAATCTTATAGGAGTTTCTAATGGTGAATTTGGGATTTGTAGAAAGAAGACTCATATGGAGGCTAAAATAACACCTTTGGATGTGAATATGAAGAATCAATGCTTTCATTGCCAAAGATTTGACCATTTTCAAGTTTAGAATCCCAAAAACAGAATTATGACCCTTCATGATAGAAATGAGAGTGAATAGAAGTGTTGAAGTCTCAAAGTAGTTGAAGCATGCTACCAAGGTGGAGAAGCAAGTCAAAGTAAGAAACAAGTATTATAGCTTATCCTCCGATTCTGTTAGTTCTTTGAATCTTATAGATGTTTCTAATGGTGAATTTGGGATTTGTAGAAAGAAGACTCATATGGAGGCTGAAACCACACCTTTGGATGTGAATATGAAGAAGCAATGTTTTTATTGCCAAGGATTTGACCATTTTCAAGTTTAGAATCCCAAAAACAGAATTATGGCCCTTCATGATAGAAATGAGAGTGAATAGAAGTGTTGAAGTCTCAAAGTAGTTGAAGCATGCTACCAAGGTGGAGAAGCAAGTCAAAGTAAGAAACAAGTATTATAGGTCCCACATTTCTGTTAGTTGTTTGAATCTTATAGGAGTTTCTAATAGTGAATTTGGGATTTGTAAAAAGAAGACTCATATGGAGGCTAAAACAACACCTTTGGATGTGAATATGAAGAATCAATGCTTTCTTTGCTAAAGATTTGACCATTTTCAAGTTTAGAATCCCAAAAACAGAATTATGACCCTTCATGATAGAAATGAGAGTGAATAGAAGTGTTGAAGTCTCAAAGTAGCTGAAGCATGCTACCAAGGTGGAGAAGCAAGTCAAAGTAAGAAACAAGTATTATAGCTTATCCCACAGTTCTGTTAGTTCTTTGAATCTTATAGAAGTTTCTAATGGTGAATTTGGGATTTGTAGAAGGAAGACTCATATGGAGGCTAAAATAACACCTTTGGATGTGAATATGAAGAATCAACGCTTTCATTGCCAATGATTTGACCATTTTCATGTTTAGAATCCCAAAAACAGAATTATGACCCTTAATGATAGAAATGAGAGTGAATAGAAGTGTTGAAATCTCAAAGTAGTTGAAGCATTCTACCAAGGTGGAGAAGCAAGTCAAAGTAAAAAACAAGTATTATAGCTTATCCCACAGTTCTGTTAGTTCTTTGAATTTTATAGGAGTTTCTAATGGTGAATTTGGGATTTGTAGAAAGAAGACTCATATGGAGGCTAAAATAACACCTTTGGATGTGAATATGAAGAATCAATGCTTTCATTGCCAAAGATTTGACCATTTTCATGTTTAGAATCCCAAAAACAGAATTATGATCCTTAATGATAGAAATGAAAGTGAATAGAAGTGTTGAAATCTCAAAGTAGTTAAAGCATGCTACCAAGGTGAAGAAGCAAGTCAAAGTAAGAAACAAGTATTATAGCTTACCCCACAGTTCTGTTAGTTCTTTGAATCTTATAGGAGTTTCTAATGGTGAATTTGGGATTTGTAGAAAGAAGACTCATATGGAGGCTGAAACCACACCTTTAAATGTGAATATGAAGAATCAATGCTTTCATTGCCAAGGATTTGACCATTTCCAAGTTTAGAATCCCAAAAACACAATTATGACCCTTCATGATAGAAATGAGAGTGAATAGAAGTGTTGAAATCTCAAAGTAGTTGAAGCATGCTACCAAGGTGGAGAAGCAAGTCAAAGTAAGAAACAACTATTATAGCTTATCCATCAGTTCTGTTAGTTCTTTGAATCTTATAGAAGTTTCTAGTGGTGAATTTGGGATTTGTAGAAAGAAGACTCATATGGAGGCTAAAACCACACCTTTGGATGTGAATATGAAGAATCAATGCTTTCATTGCCAAGGATTTGACCATTTTCAAGTTTAGAATCCCAAAAACAGAATTATGACCCTTCATGATAGAAATGAGAGTGAATAGAAGTGTTGAAATCTCAAAGTAGTTGAAGCATGCTACCAAGGTGGAGAAGCAAGTCAAAGTAAGAAACAAGTATTATAGCTTATCCCACAGTTCTGTTAGTTCTTTGAATCTTATAGAAGTTTCTAATGGTGAATTTGGGATTTGTAGAAAGAAGACTCATATGGAGGCTGAAACCACACCTTTGGATGTGAATATGAAGAATCAATGCTTTCATTGCCAAGGATTTGACCATTTTCAAGCTTAGAATCCCAAAAACAGAATTATGGCCCTTCATGATAGAAATGAGACTGAATAGAAGTGTTGAAATCTCAAAGTAGTTGAAGCATACTACAAAGGTGGAGAAGCAAGTCAAAGTAAAAAACAAGTATTATAGCTTATCCCACAGTTCTGTTAGTTCTTTGAATTTTATAGGAGTTTCTAATGGTGAATTTGGGATTTGAAGAAAGAAGACTCATATGGAGGCTAAAATAACACCTTTGGATGTGAATATGAAGAATCAATGCTTTCATTGCCAAAGATTTGACCATTTTCACGTTTAGAATCCCAAAAACAGAATTATGACCCTTCATGATAGAAATGAGAGTGAATAAAAGTGTTGAAATCTCAAAGTAGTTGAAGCATGCTACCAAGGTGGAGAAGCAAGTCAAAGTAAGAAACAAGTATTATAGCTTATCCCCCATTTCTGTTAGTTCTTTGAATCTTATAGAAGTTTCTAATGGTGAATTTGGGATTTGTAGAAAGAAGACTCATATGGAGGCTGAAACCACACCTTTGGATGTGAATATGAAGAATCAATGCTTTCATTGCCAAGGATTTGACCATTTTCAAGTTTAGAATCCCAAAAACAGAATTATGACCCTTCATGATAGAAATGAGAGTGAATAGAAGTGTTGAAATCTCAAAGTAGTTGAAGCATGCTACCAAGGTGGAGAAGCAAGTCAAAGTAAAAAACAAGTATTATAGCTTATCCCACAGTTCTGTTAGTTCTTTGAATCTTATAGGAGTTTCTAATGGTGAATTTGGGATTTGTAGAAAGAAGACTCATATGGAGGCTAAAATAACACCTTTGGATGTGAATATGAAGAATCAATGCTTTCATTGCCAAAGATTTGACCATTTTCAAGTTTAGAATCCCAAAAACAGAATTATGACCCTTCATGATAGAAATGAGAGTGAATAGAAGTGTTGAAATCTCAAAGTAGTTAAAGCATGCTACCAAGGTGGAGAAGCAAGTCAAAGTAAGAAACAAGTATTATAGCTTATCCCACAGTTCTGTTAGTTCTTTGAATCTTATAGAAGTTTCTAATGGTGAATTTGGGATTTGTGGAAAGAAGACTCATATGGAGGCTGAAACCACACCTTTGGATGTGAATATCAAGAATCAATGCTTTCATTGCCAAGGATTTCACCATTTTCAAGTTTAGAATCCAAAAAAATGAATTATGACCCTTCATGATAGAAATGAGGGTGAATAGAAGTGTTAAAATATCAAAGTAGTGGAAGCATGCTACCAAGATGGAGAAGCAAGTCAAAGTAAGAACCAAGTATTATAGCTTACCCCACAGTTCTGTTAGTTCTTTGAATCTTATAGGAGTTTCTAATGGTGAATTTGGGATTTGTAGAAAGAAGACTAATATGGAGGCTGAAACCACACCTTTCGATGTGAATATAAAGAATCAATGCTTTCATTGCCAAGGATTTGACCATTTCAAGTTTAGAATCCCAAAAACAGAATTATGGCCCTTCATGATTGAAATGAGACTGAATAGAAGTGTTGAAGTCTCAAAGTAGTTGAAGCATGCTACCATGGTGGAGAAGCAAGTCAAAGTAAGAAAAAAGTATTATAGCTTATCCCACAGTTCTGTTAGTTCTTTGAATCTTATAGAAGTGTCTAATGGTGAATTTGGGATTTGTAGAAAGAAGACTCCTATGGAGGCTGAAACCACACCTTTGGATGTGAATATGAAGAATCAATGCTTTGATTGCCAAGGATTTGACCATTTCAAGTTTAGAATCCCAAAAACAGAGTTTTGACCCTTCATGATAGAAATGAGAGTGAATAGAAGTGTTGAAATCTCAAAGTAGTTGAAGCATGCTACCAAGGTGGAGAAGCAAGTCAAAGTAAAAAACAAGTATTATAGCTTATCCCACAGTTCTGTTAGTTCTTTGAATCTTATAGGAGTTTCTAATGGTGAATTTGGGATTTGTAGAAAGAAGACTCATATGGAGGCTAAAATAACACCTTTGGATGTGAATATGAAGAATCAACGCTTTCATTGCCAAAGATTTGACCATTTTCAAGTTTAGAATCCCAAAAACAGAATTATGACCCTTCATGATAGAAATGAGAGTGAATAGAAGTGTTGAAATCTCAAAGTAGTTGAAGCATGCTACCAAGGTGGAGAAGCAAGTCAAAGTAAGAAACAAGTATTATAGCTTATCCCACAGTTCTGTTAGTTCTTTGAATCTTATAGAAGTTTCTAATGGTGAATTTGGGATTTGTAGAAAGAAGACTCATATGGAGGCTGAAACCACACCTTTGGATGTGAATATGAAGAATCAATGCTTTCATTGCCAAGGATTTGACCATTTCAAGTTTAGAATCCCAAAAACAGAATTATGACCCTTCATGATAGAAATGAGAGTGAATAGAAGTGTTGAAATCTCAAAGTAGTTGAAGCATGCTACCAAGGTGAAGAAGCAAGTAAAAGTAAAAACAAGTATTATAGCTTATCCCGCAGTTCTGTTAGTTCTTTGAATTTTATAGGATTTTCTAATATTGAATTTGGGATTTGTAGAAAGAAGACTCATATGGAAGCTAAAATAACACCTTGGATGTGAATATGAAGAATCAATGCTTTCATTGCCAAAGATTTGACCATTACCAAGTTTAGAATCCCAAAAACAGAATTATGACCCTTCATGATTGAAATGAGAGTGAATAGAAGTGTTGAAATCTCAAAGTAGTTGAAGCATGCTACCAAGGTGGAGAAGCAAGTCAAAGTAAGAAACAAGTATTATAGCTTATCCCACAGTTCTGTTAGTTCTTTGAATCTTATAGAAGTTTCTAATGGTGAATTTGGGATTTGTAGAAGGAAGACTCATATGGAGGCTGAAACTACACCTTTGGATGTGAATATGAAGAATCAATGCTTTCATTGCCAAAGATTTGACCATTTTCATGTTTAGAATCCCAAAAACAGAATTATGACCCTTCATGATAGAAATGAGAGTGAATAGAAGTGTTGAAATCTCAAAGTAGTTGAAGCATTCTACCAAGGTGGAGAAGCAAGTCAAAGTAAAAAACAAGTATTATAGCTTATCCCACAGTTTTGTTAGTTCTTTGAATTTTATAGGAGTTTCTAATGGTGAATTTGGGATTTGAAGAAAGAAGACTCATATGGAGGCTAAAATAACACCTTTGGATGTGAATATGAAGAATCAACGCTTTCATTGCCAAAGATTTAACCATTTTCAAGTTTAGAATCCCAAAAACAGAATTATGACCCTTAATGATAGAAATGAGAGTGAATAGAAGTGTTGAAATCTCAAAGTAGTTAAAGCATGCTACCAAGGTGAAGATGCAAGTCAAAGTAAGAAACAAGTATTATAGCTTATCCCACAGTTCTGTTAGTTCTTTGAATCTTATAGAAGTTTCTAATGGTGAATTTGGGATTTGTAGAAAGAAGACTCATATGGAGGCTGAAACCACACCTTTGGATGTGAATATGAAGAATCAATGCTTTCATTGCCAAGGATTTGACCATTTTCACGTTTAGAATCCCAAAAGCAGAATTATGACCCTTCATGATAGAAATGAGAGTGAATAGAAGTGTTGAAATCTCAAAGTAGTTAAAGCATGCTACCAAGGTGAAGATGCAAGTCAAAGTAAAAAACAAATATTATAGCTTATCCCACAGTTCCGTTAGTTCTTTGAATCTTATAGGAGTTTCTAATGGTGAATTTGGGATTTGTAGAAAGAAGACTCATATGGAGGCTAAAACCACACCTTTGGATGTGAATATGAAGAATCAATGCTTTCATTGCCAAGGATTTGACCTTTTTCAAGCTTAGAATCCCAAAAACAGAATTATGACCCTTCATGATAGAAATGAGAGTGAATAGAAGTGTTGAAATCTCAAAGTAGTTGAAGCATGCTACCAAGGTGGAGAAGCAAGTCAAAGTAAGAAACAAGTATTATAACTTATCCCGCAGTTCTGTTAGTTCTTTGAATCTTATAAAAGTTTCTAATGGTGTATTTGGGATTTGAAGAAAGAAGACTCATATGGAGGCTGAAATCACACCTTTGGATGTGAATATGAAGAATTAATGCTTTCATTGCCAAGGATTTGACCATTTTCAAGCTTAGAATCCCAAAAAATAAATTATGGCCCTTCATGATAGAAATGAGACTGAATAGAAGTGTTTAAATCTCAAATAGTTGAAGTTTACTACCAAGGTGGAGAAGCAAGTCAAAGTAAAAAACAAGTATTATAGCTTATCCCACAGTTCTGTTAGTTCTTTGAATTTTATAGGAGTTTCTAATGGTGAATTTGGGATTTGTAGAAAGAAGACTCATATGGAGGCTAAAATAACACCTTTGGATGTGAATATGAAGAATCAACGCTTTCATTGCCAAAGATTTGACCATTTTCATGTTTAGAATCCCAAAAACAGAATTATGACCCTTCATGATAGAAATGAGAGTGAAGAAAAGTGTTGAAATCTCAAAGTAGTTGAAGCATGCTACCAAGGTGGAGAAGCAAGTCAAAGTAAGAAACAAGTATTATAGCTTATCCTTCATTTCTGTTAGTACTTTGAATCTTATAGAAGTTTCTAATGGTGAATTTGGGATTTGTGGAAAGAAGACTCATATGGAGGCTGAAACCACACCTTTGGATGTGAATATGAAGAATCAATGCTTTCATTGCCAAGGATTTGACCATTTTCAAGCTTAGAATCCCAAAAACAGAATTATGGCCCTTCATGATAGAAATGAGAGTGAATAAAAGTGTTGAAATCTCAAAGTAGTTGAAGCATTCTACCAAGGTGGAGAAGCAAGTCAAAGTAAAAAACAAGTATTATAGCTTATCCCACAGTTCTGTTAGTTCTTTGAATTTTATAGGAGTTTCTAATGGTGAATTTGGGATTTGAAGAAAGAAGACTCATATGGAGGCTAAAATAACACCTTTGGATGTGAATATGAAGAATCAACGCTTTCATTGCCAAAGATTTAACCATTTTCAAGTTTAGAATCCCAAAAACAGAATTATGACCCTTAATGATAGAAATGAGAGTGAATAGAAGTGTTGAAATCTCAAAGTAGTTAAAGCATGCTACCAAGGTGAAGATGCAAGTCAAAGTAAGAAACAAGTATTATAGCTTATCCCACAATTCTGTTAGTTCTTTGAATCTTATAGAAGTTTTTAAAGGTGAATTTGGGATTTGTAGAAAGAAGACTCATATGGAGGCTGAAACCAGACCTTTGGATGTGAATATGAAGAATCAATGCTTTCATTGCCAAGGATTTGACCATTTTCACGTTTAGAATCCCAAAAGCAGAATTATGACCCTTCATGATAGAAATGAGAGTGAATAGAAGTGTTGAAATCTGAAAGTAGTTAAAGCATGCTACCAAGGTGAAGATGCAAGTCAAAGTAAAAAACAAATATTATAGCTTATCCCACAGTTCTGTTAGTTCTTTGAATCTTATAGAAGTTTCTAAAGGTGAATTTGGGATTTGTAGAAAGAAGACTCATATGGAGGCTGAAACCACACCTTTGGATGTGAATATGAAGAATCAATGCTTTCATTGCCAAGGATTTGACCTTTTTCAAGCTTAGAATCCCAAAAACAGAATTATGACCCTTAATGATAGTAATGAGAGTGAATAGAAGTGTTGAAATCTCAAAGTAGTTAAAGCATGCTACCAAGGTGAAGATGCAAGTCAAAGTAAGAAACAAGTATTATAGCTTATCCCACAGTTCTGTTAGTTCTTTGAATCTTATAGAAGTTTCTAATGGTGAATTTGGGTTTGTAGAAAGAAGACTCACATGGAGGCTGAAACCACACCTTTGGATGTGAATATGAAGAATCAATGCTTTCATTGCCAAGGATTTGACCATTTTTAAGCTTAGAATCCCAAAAACAGAATTATGACCCTTAATGATAGAAATGAGAGTGAATAGAAGTGTTGAAATCTCAAAGTAGTTAAAGCATGGTACCAAGGTGAAGATGCAAGTCAAAGTAAGAAACAAGTATTATAGCTTATCCCACAGTTCTGTTAGTTCATTGACTTTTATAGGAGTTTCTAATGGTGAATTTGGGATTTGAAGAAAGAAGACTCATATGGAGGCTAAAATAACACCTTTGGATGTGAATATAAAGAATCAATGCTTTCATTGCCAAGGATTTGACCATTTTCACGTTTAGAATCCCAAAAGCAGAATTATGAACCTTCATGATAGAAATGAGAGTGAATAGAAGTGTTGAAATCTCAAAGTAGTTGAAGTATGCTACCAAGGTGGAGAAGCAAGTCAAAGTAAGAAACAAGTATTATAGTTTATCCTCCATTTCTGTCAGTTCTTTGAATCTTATAGAAGTTTGTAATGGTGAATTTGGGATTTGTAGAAAGAAGACTCATATGGAGGCTGAAACCACACCTTTGGATGTGAATATGAAGAATCAATGCTTTCATTGCCAAAGCTTTGACCATTTTCAAGTTTAGAATCCCAAAAACAAAATTATGACCCTTCATGATAGAAATGAGAGTGAATAGAAGTGTTGAAATCTCAAAGAAGTTGAAGCATGCTACCAAGGTGAAGAAGCAAGTAAAAGTAAAAACAAATATTATAGCTTATCCCACAGTTCTGTTAGTTCTTTGAATCTTATAGAAGTTTCTAAAGGTGAATTTGGGATTTGTAGAAAGAAGACTCATATGGAGGCTGAAACCACACCTTTGGATGTGAATATGAAGAATCAATGCTTTCATTGCCAAGGATTTGACCTTTTTCAAGCTTAGAATCCCAAAAACAGAATTATGACCCTTAATGATAGTAATGAGAGTGAATAGAAGTGTTGAAATCTCAAAGTAGTTAAAGCATGCTACCAAGGTGAAGATGCAAGTCAAAGTAAGAAACAAGTATTATAGCTTATCCCACAGTTCTGTTAGTTCTTTGAATCTTATAGAAGTTTCTAATGGTGAATTTGGGATTTGTAGAAAGAAGACTCATATGGAGGCTGAAACCACACCTTTGGATGTGAATATGAAGAATCAATGCTTTCATTGCCAAGGATTTAACCATTTTCAAGCTTAGAATCCTAAAAACAGAATTATGGCCCTTCATGATAGAAATGAGACTGAATAGAAGTGTTGAAATCTCAAATAGTTGAAGTTTACTACCAAGGTGGAGAAGCAAGTCAAAGTAAAAAACAAGTATTATAGCTTATCCCACAGTTTTGTTAGTTCTTTGAATTTTATAGGAGTTTCTAATGGTGAATTTGGGATTTGAAGAAAGAAGACTCATATGGAGGCTAAAATAACACCTTTGGATGTGAATATGAAGAATCAACGCTTTCATTGCCAAAGATTTGACCATTTTCATGTTTAGAATCCCAAAAACAGAATTATGACCCTTCATGATAGAAATGAGAGTGAATAAAAGTGTTGAAATCTCAAAGTAGTTGAAGCATGCTACCAAGGTGGAGAAGCAAGTCAAAGTAAGAAACAAGTATTATAGCTTATCCTTCATTTCTGTTAGTTCTTTGAATCGTATAGAAGTTTCTAATGGTGAATTTGGGATTTGTAGAAAGAAGACTCATATGGAGGCTGAAACCACACCTTTGGATGTGAATATGAAGAATCAATGCTTTCATTGCCAAGGATTTGACCATTTTCAAGCTTAGAATCCCAAAAACAGAATTATGACCCCTAATGATAGAAATGAGAGTGAATAGAAGTGTTGAAATCTCAAAGTAGTTGAAGCATTCTACCAAGGTGGAGAAGCAAGTCAAAGTAAAAAACAAGTATTATAGCTTATCCCACAGTTTTGTTTTTCTTTGAATTTTATAGGAGTTTCTAATGGTGAATTTGGGATTTGTAGAAAGAAGACTCATATGGAGGCTAAAATAACACCTTTGGATGTGAATATGAAGAATCAACGCTTTCATTGCCAAAGATTTGACCATTTTCATGTTTAGAATCCCAAAAACAGAATTATGACCCTTAATGATAGAAATGAGAGTGAATAGAAGTGTTGAAATCTCAAAGTAGTTAAAGCATGCTACCAAGGTGAAGATGCAAGTCAAAGTAAGAAACAAGTATTATAGCTTATCCCACAATTCTGTTAGTTCTTTGAATCTTATAGAAGTTTTTAAAGGTGAATTTGGGATTTGTAGAAAGAAGACTCATATGGAGGCTGAAACCAGACCTTTGGATGTGAATATGAAGAATCAATGCTTTCATTGCCAAGGATTTGACCATTTTCACGTTTAGAATCCCAAAAGCAGAATTATGACCCTTCATGATAGAAATGAGAGTGAATAGAAGTGTTGAAATCTCAAAGTAGTTAAAGCATGCTACCAAGGTGAAGATGCAAGTCAAAGTAAGAAACAAGTATTATAGCTTATCCCACAGTTCTGTTAGTTCTTTGAATCTTATAGAAGTTTCTAATGGTGAATTTGGGATTTGTAGAAAGAAGACTCATATGGAGGCTGAAACCACACCTTTGGATGTGAATATGAAGAATCAATGCTTTCATTGCCAAGGATTTGACCTTTTTCAAGCTTAGAATCCCAAAAACAGAATTATGACCCTTAATGATAGTAATGAGAGTGAATAGAAGTGTTGAAATCTCAAAGTAGTTAAAGCATGCTACCAAGGTGAAGATGCAAGTCAAAGTAAGAAACAAGTATTATAGCTTATCCCACAGTTCTGTTAGTTCTTTGAATCTTATAGAAGTTTCTAATGGTAAATTTGGGATTTGTAGAAAGAAGACTCATATGGAGGCTTAAACCACACCTTTGGATGTGAATATGAAGAATCAATGCTTTCATTGCCAAGGATTTGACCATTTTCAAGCTTAGAATCCCAAAAACAGAATTATGACCCTTAATGATAGAAATGAGAGTGAATAGAAGTGTTGAAATCTCAAAGTAGTTGAAGCATTCTACCAAGGTGGAGAAGCAAGTCAAAGTAAAAAACAAGTATTATAGCTTATCCCACAGTTTTGTTAGTTCTTTGAATTTTATAGGAGTTTCTAATGGTGAATTTGGGATTTGAAGAAAGAAGACTCATATGGAGGCTAAAATAACACCTTTGGATGTGAATATGAAGAATCAACGCTTTCATTGCCAAAGATTTGACCATTTTCAAGTTTAGAATCCCAAAAACAGAATTATGACCCTTCATGATAGAAATGAGAGTGAATAGAAGTGTTGAAATCTCAAAGTAGTTGAAGCATGCTACCAAGGTGGAGAAGCAAGTCAAAGTAAGAAACAAGTATTATAGCTTATCCCAAAGTTCTGTTAGTTCTTTGAATCTTATAGAAGTTTCTAATGGTGAATTAGGGATTTGTAGAAGGAAGACTCATATGGAGGCTGAAACCACACCTTTGGATGTGAATATAATGAATCAATGCTTTCATTGCCAAGGATTTGACCAATTTCACGTTTAGAATCCCAAAAAAAGAATTATGACCCTTCATGATAGAAATGAAAGTGAATAGAAGTGTTGAAGTCTCAAAGTAGTTGAAGCATGCTACCAAGGTGAAGAAGCAAGTCAAAGTAAAAAACAAGTATTATAGCTTATCCCACAGTTCTGTTAGTTCTTTGAATCTTATAGAAGTTTCTAATGGTGAATTTGGGATTTGTAGAAAGAAGACTCATATGGAGGCTGAAACCACACCTTTGGATGTGAATATGAAGAATCAATGCTTTCATTGCCAAGGATTTGACCATTTTCAAGCTTAGAATCCCAAAAACAGAATTATGACCCTTAATGATAGAAATGAGAGTGAATAGAAGTGTTGAAATCTCAAAGTAGTTAAAGCATGCTACCAAGGTGAAGATGCAAGTCAAAGTAAGAAACAAGTATTATAGCTTATCCCACAGTTCTGTTAGTTCTTTGAATCTTATAGAAGTTTCTAATGGTGAATTTGGGATTTGTAGAAAGAAGACTCATATGGAGGCTGAAACCACACCTTTGGATGTGAATATGAAGAATCAACGCTTTCATTGCCAAAGATTTGACCATTTTCAAGTTTAGAATCCCAAAAACAGAATTATGACCCTTCATGATAGAAATAAAAGTGAATAGAAGTGTTGAAATCTCAAAGTAGTTGAAGCATGCTACCAAGGTGGAGAAGCAAGTCAAAGTAAAAACAAGTATTATAGCTTATCCCACAGTTCTGTTAGTTCTTTGAATTTTATAGGAGTTTCTAATGGTGAATTTGGGATTTGTAGAAAGAAGACTCATATGGAGGCTAAAATAACACCTTTGGATGTGAATATGAAGAATCAACGCTTTCATTGCCAAAGATTTGACCATTTTCAAGTTTAGAATCCCAAAAACAGAATTATGACCCTTCATGATAGAAATAAAAGTGAATAGAAGTGTTGAAATCTCAAAGTAGTTGAAGCATGCTACCAAGGTGGAGAAGCAAGTCAAAGTAAGAAACAAGTATTATAGCTTATCCTGCAGTTCTGTTAGTTCTTCGAATCTTATAGAAGTTTTTAATGGTGAATTTGGGATTTGTAGAAAGAAGACTCATATGGAGGCTGAAACCACACCTTTGGATGTGAATATGAAGAATCAATGCTTTCATTGCCAAAGATTTGACCATTTACAAGTTTAGAATCCCAAAAACAGAATTATGACCCTTCATGATAGAAATGAGAGTGAATAGAAGTGTTGAAGTCTCAAAGTAGTTGAAGCATGCTACCAAGGTGGAGAAGCAAGTCAAAGTAAGAAATAAGTATTATAGCTTATCCCACAGTTCTGTTAGTTCTTTGAATCTTATAGAAGTTTCTAATGGTGAATTTGGGATTTGTAGAAAGAAGACTCATATGGAGGCTGAAACCACACCTTTGGATGTGAATATGAAGAATCAATGCTTTCATTGCCAAGGATTTGACCATTTTCAAGTTTAGAATCCCAAAAACAGAATTATGACCCTTAATGATAGAAATGAGAGTGAATAGAAGTGTTGAAATCTCAAAGTAGTTGAAGCATGCTACCAAGGTGAAGAAGCAAGTCAAAGTAAGAAACAAGTATTATAGCTTATCCCACAGTTCTGTTAGTTCTTTGAATCTTATAGAAGTTTCTAATGGTGAATTTGGGATTTGTAGAAAGAAGACTCATATGGAGGCTTAAACAACACCTATTGATGTGAATATGAAGAATCAATGGTTTCATTGACAAGGATTTGACCATTTTCAAGTTTAGAATCCCAAAAACAGAATTATGACCCTTCATGATAGAAATAAAAGTGAATAGAAGTGTTGAAATCTCAAAGTAGTTGAAGCATGCTACCAAGGTGGAGAAGCAAGTCAAAGTAAAAACAAGTATTATAGCTTATCCCACAGTTCTGTTTTTCTTTGAATTTTATAGGAGTTTCTAATGGTGAATTTGGGATTTGAAGAAAGAAGACTCATATGGAGGCTAAAATAACACCTTTGGATGTGAATATGAAGAATCAACGCTTTCATTGCCAAAGATTTGACCATTTTCATGTTTAGAATCCCAAAAACAGAATTATGACCCTTAATGATAGAAATGAGAGTGAATAGAAGTGTTGAAATCTCAAAGTAGTTAAAGCATGCTACCAAGGTGAAGATGCAAGTCAAAGTAAGAAACAAGTATTATAGCTTATCCCCTGTTTCTGTTAGTTCTTTGAATCTTATAGAAGTTTTTAAAGGTGAATTTGGGATTTGTAGAAAGAAGACTCATATGGAGGCTGAAACCAGACCTTTGGATGTGAATATGAAGAATCAATGCTTTCATTGCCAAGGATTTGACCATTTTCACGTTTAGAATCCCAAAAGCAGAATTATGACCCTTCATGATAGAAATGAGAGTGAATAGAAGTGTTGAAATCTGAAAGTAGTTAAAGCATGCTACCAAGGTGAAGATGCAAGTCAAAGTAAAAAACAAATATTATAGCTTATCCCACAGTTCTGTTAGTTCTTTGAATCTTATAGAAGTTTCTAAAGGTGAATTTGGGATTTGTAGAAAGAAGACTCATATGGAGGCTGAAACCACACCTTTGGATGTGAATATGAAGAATCAATGCTTTCATTGCCAAGGATTTGACCTTTTTCAAGCTTAGAATCCCAAAAACAGAACTATGACCCTTAAAGATAGTAATAAGAGTGAATAGAAGTGTTGAAATCTCAAAGTAGTTAAAGCATGCTACCAAGGTGAAGATGCAAGTCAAAGTAAGAAACAAGTATTATAGCTTATCCCACAGTTCTGTTAGTTCTTTGAATCTTATAGAAGTTTCTAATGGTAAATTTGGGATTTGTAGAAAGAAGACTCATATGGAGGCTTAAACCACACCTTTGGATGTGAATATGAAGAATCAATGCTTTCATTGCCAAGGATTTGACCATTTTCAAACTTAGAATCCCAAAAACAGAATTATGACCCCTAATGATAGAAATGAGAGTGAATAGAAGTGTTGAAATCTCAAAGTAGTTGAAGCATTCTACCAAGGTGGAGAAGCAAGTCAAAGTAAAAAACAAGTATTATAGCTTATCCCACAGTTTTGTTTTTCTTTGAATTTTATAGGAGTTTCTAATGGTGAATTTGGGATTTGAAGAAAGAAGACCCATATGGAGGCTAAAATAACACCTTTGGATGTGAATATGAAAAATCAACGCTTTCATTGCCAAAGATTTAACAATTTTCAAGTTTAGAATCCCAAAAACAGAATTATGACCCTTAATGATAGAAATGAGAGTGAATAGAAGTGTTGAAATCTCAAAGTAGTTAAAGCATGCTACCAAGGTGAAGATGCAAGTCAAAGTAAGAAACAAGTATTATAGCTTATCCCACAATTCTGTTAGTTCTTTGAATCTTATAGAAGTTTTTAAAGGTGAATTTGGGATTTGTAGAAAGAAGACTCATATGGAGGCTGAAACCAGACCTTTGGATGTGAATATGAAGAATCAATGCTTTCATTGCCAAGGATTTGACCATTTTCAAGCTTAGAATCAAAAAAACAGAATTATGACCCTTCATGATAGAAATGAGAGTGAATAGAAGTGTTGAAATCTGAAAGTAGTTAAAGCATGCTACCAAGGTGAAGATGCAAGTCAAAGTAAAAAACAAATATTATAGCTTATCCCACAGTTCTGTTAGTTCTTTGAATCTTATAGAAGTTTCTAAAGGTGAATTTGGGATTTGTAGAAAGAAGACTCATATGGAGGCTGAAACCACACCTTTGGATGTGAATATGAAGAATCAATGCTTTCATTGCCAAGGATTTGACCTTTTTCAAGCTTAGAATCCCAAAAACAGAATTATGACCCTTAATGATAGTAATGAGAGTGAATAGAAGTGTTGAAATCTCAAAGTAGTTAAAGCATGCTACCAAGGTGAAGATGCAAGTCAAAGTAAGAAACAAGTATTATAGCTTATCCCACAGTTCTGTTAGTTCTTTGAATCTTATAGAAGTTTCTAATGGTAAATTTGGGATTTGTAGAAAGAAGACTCATATGGAGGCTTAAACCACACCTTTGGATGTGAATATGAAGAATCAATGCTTTCATTGCCAAGGATTTGACCATTTTCAAGCTTAGAATCAAAAAAACAGAATTATGGCCCTTCATGATAGAAATGAGACTGAATAGAAGTGTTGAAATCTCAAAGTAGTTGAAGCATACTACAAAGGTGGAGAAGCAAGTCAAAGTAAAAAACAAGTATTATAGCTTATCCCACAGTTCTGTTAGTTCTTTGAATTTTATAGGAGTTTCTAATGGTGAATTTGGGATTTGAAGAAAGAAGACTCATATGGAGGCTAAAATAACACATTTGGATGTGAATATGAAGAATCAACGCTTTCATTGCCAAAGATTTGACCATTTTCATGTTTAGAATCCCAAAAACAGAATTATGACCCTTCATGATAGAAATGAGAGTAAATAAAAGTGTTGAAATCTCAAAGTAGTTGAAGCATGCTACCAAGGTGGAGAAGCAAGTCAAAGTAAGAAACAAGTATTATAGCTTATCCTTCATTTCTGTTAGTTCTTTGAATCGTATAGAAGTTTCTAATGGTGAATTTGGGATTTGTAGAAAGAAGACTCATATGGAGGCTGAAACCACACCTTTGGATGTGAATATGAAGAATCAATGCTTTCATTGCCAAGGATTTGACCATTTTCAAGCTTAGAATCCCAAAAACAGAATTATGGCCCTTCATGATAGAAATGAGAGTGAATAGAAGTGTTGAAATCTCAAAGTAGTTGAAGCATGCTACCAAGGTGGAGAAGCAAGTCAAAGTAAGAAACAAGTATTATAGCTTATCCCACAGTTTTGTTTTTCTTTGAATTTTATAGGAGTTTCTAATGGTGAATTTGGGATTTGAAGAAAGAAGACCCATATGGAGGCTAAAATAACACCTTTGGATGTGAATATGAAAAATCAACGCTTTCATTGCCAAAGATTTAACAATTTTCAAGTTTAGAATCCCAAAAACAGAATTATGACCCTTAATGATAGAAATGAGAGTGAATAGAAGTGTTGAAATCTCAAAGTAGTTAAAGCATGCTACCAAGGTGAAGATGCAAGTCAAAGTAAGAAACAAGTATTATAGCTTATCCCACAGTTCTGTTAGTTCTTTGAATCTTATAGAAGTTTCTAATGGTGAATTTGGGATTTGTAGAAAGAAGACTCATATGGAGGCTGAAACCACACCTTTGGATGTGAATATGAAGAATCAATGCTTTCATTGCCAAAGATTTGACCATTTTCAAGTTTAGAATCCCAAAAACAGAATTATGACCCTTCATGATAGAAATGAGAGTGAATAGAAGTGTTGAAATCTCAAAGTAGTTGAAGCATGCTACCAAGGTGGAGAAGCAAGTCAAAGTAAGAAACAAGTATTATAGCTTATCCCGCAGTTCTGTTAGTTCTTTGAATCTTATAAAAGTTTCTAATGGTGAATTTGGGATTTGTAGAAAGAAGACTCATAATGAGGCTGAAACCACACCTTTGGATGTGAATATGAAGAATCAATGCTTTCATTGCCAAGGATTTGACCATTTTCAAGCTTAGAATCCCAAAAACAGAATTATGGCCCTTCATGATAGAAATGAGACTGAATAGAAGTGTTGAAATCTCAAAGTAGTTGAAGCAAGCTACCAAGGTGGAGAAGCAAGTCAAAGTAAGAAACAAGTATTATAGCTTATCCCACAGTTCTGTTAGTTCTTTGAATCTTATAGGAGTTTCTAATGGTGAATTTGGGATTTGTAGAAAGAAGTCTCATATGGAGGCTAAAATAACACCTTTGGATGTGAATATGAAGAATCAACGCTTTCATTGCCAAAGATTTGACTATTTTCACGTTTAGAATCCCAAAAACAGAATTATGACCCTTCATGATAGAAATGAGAGTGAATAAAAGTGTTGAAATCTCAAAGTAGTTGAAGCATGCTACCAAGGTGGAGAAGCAAGTCAAAGTAAGAAACAAGTATTATAGCTTATCCCCCATTTCTGTTAGTTCTTTGAATCTTATAGAAGTTTCTAATGGTGAATTTGGGATTTGTAGAAAGAAGACTCATATGGAGGCTGAAACCACACCTTTGGATGTGAATATGAAGAATCAATGCTTTCATTGCCAAGGATTTGACCATTTTCAAGTTTAGAATCCCAAAAACAGAATTATGACCCTTCATGATAGAAATGAGAGTGAATAAAAGTGTTGAAATCTCAAAGTAGTTGAAGCATTCTACCAAGGTGGAGAAGCAAGTCAAAGTAAAAAACAAGTAATATAGCTTATCCCACAGTTCTGTTAGTTCTTTGAATTTTATAGGAGTTTCTAATGGTGAATTTGGGATTTGTAGAAAGAAGACTCATATGGAGGCTAAAATAACACCTTAGGATGTGAATATGAAGAATCAACGTTTTCATTGCCAAAGATTTGACCATTTTCATGTTTAGAATCCCAAAAACAGAATTATGACCCTTCATGATAGAAATGAGAGTAAATAGAAGTGTTGAAATCTCAAAGTAGTTGAAGGATGCTACCAAGGTGAAGATGCAATTCAAAGTAAGAAACAAGTATTATAGCTTATCCCACAGTTCTGTTAGTTCTTTGAATTTTAAAGATTTTTTATAAATAATTTTTTTTTTATAAAAAAAAAAAAAATTAAAAAAAAAAAAAAAAAAAATTTTAAAAAAAAAAAAAAAAAAATTTTTTTTAAAAAAAAATTTGACCTTCTTCAAGCTAAGAATCCTAAAAACAGAGTTATGACCCTTCAAGATAGAAATGAGAGTGAATAGAAGTGTTGAAATCTCAAAGTAGTTAAAGCATGCTACCAAGGTGAAGATGCAAGTCAAAGTAAGAAACAAGTATTATAGCTTATCCCACAGTTCTGTTAGTTCTTTGAATCTTATAGAAGTTTCTAATGGTGAATTTGGGATTTGTAGAAAGAAGACTCATATGGAGGCTGAAACCACACCTTTGGATGTGAATATGAAGAATCAATGCTTTCATTGCCAAGGATTTGACCATTTTCAAGCTTAAAATCCCAAAAACAGAATTATGGCCCTTCATGATAGAAATGAGACTGAATAAAAGTGCTAAAATCTCAAAGTAGTTGAAGCATTCTAATAAGGTGGAGAAGCAAGTCAAAGTAAAAAACAAGTATTATAGCTTATCCCACAGTTCTGTTTGTTCTTTGAATTTTATAGGAGTTTCTAATGGTGAATTTGGGATTTGTAGAAAGAAGACTCATATGGAGGCTAAAATAACACCTTTGGATGTGAATATGAAGAATCAACGCTTTCATTGCCAAAGATTTGACCATTTTCAAGTTTAGAATCCCAAAAACAGAATTATGACCCTTCATGATAGAAATGAGAGTGAATAAAAGTGTTGAAATCTCAAAGTAGTTGAAGCATGCTACCAAGGTGGAGAAGCAAGTCAAAGTAAGAAACAAGTATTATAGCTTATCCCCCATTTCTGTTAGTTCTTTGAATCTTATAGAAGTTTCTAATGGTGAATTTGGGATTTGTAGAAAGAAGACTCATATGGAGGCTGAAACCACACCTTTGGATGTGAATATGAAGAATCAATGCTTTCATTGCCAAGGATTTGACCATTTTCAAGCTTAGAATCCCAAAAACAGAATTATGGCCCTTCATGATAGAAATGAGAGTGAATAAAAGTGTTGAAATCTCAAAGTAGTTGAAGCATTCTACCAAGGTGGAGAAGCAAGTCAAAGTAAAAAACAAGTATTATAGCTTATCCCATAGTTCTGTTAGTTCTTTGAATTTTATATGAGTTTCAAATGGTGAATTTGGGATTTGAAGAAAGAAGACTCATATACAGGCTAAAATAACACCTTTAGATGTGAATATGAAGAATCAACGCTTTCATTGCCAAAGATTTAACCATTTTCAAGTTTAGAATCCCAAAAACAGAATTATGACCCTTAATGATAGAAATGCGAGAGAATATAAGTGTTGAAATCTCAAAGTAGTTAAAGCATGCTACCAAGGTGAAGATGCATGTCAAAGTAAGAAACAAGTATTATAGCTTATCCCACAGTTCTGTTAGTTCTTTGAATCTTATAGAAGTTTCTAATGGTGAATTTGGGATTTGTAGAAAGAAGACTCATATGGAGGCTGAAACCACACTTTTGGATGTGAATATAAAGAATCAATGCTTTCATTGCCAAGGATTTGACCATTTTCAAGTTTAGAATCCCAAAAACAGAATTATGACCCTTCATGATAGAAATGAGAGTGAATAGAAGTGTGGAAATCTCAATGTAGTTAATGTATGCTACCAAGGTGGAGAAGCAAGTCAAAGTAAGAAACAAGCAATATAGCTTATCCCACAGTTCTGTTAGTTCTTTGAATTTTTTAGGGTTTTTTTTTAGTAATTTTTTTTTTTTAAAAAAAAAAAAAAAAAAAAAAAAAAAAAAAAAAAATATTAAAAAAAAAAAAAAAAAAAAATTTTTAATTAAAAATTTGACCTTTTTCAAGCGTAGAATCCCAAAAACAGAATTATGACCCTTAATGATAGAAATGAGAGTGAATAGAAGTGTTGAAATCTCAAAGTAGTTAAAGCATGCTACCAAGGTGAAGATGCAAGTCAAAGTAAGAAACAAGTATTATAGCTTATCCCACAGTTCTGTTAGTTCTTTGAATCTTATAGAAGTTTCTAATGGTGAATTTGGGATTTGTAGAAAGAAGACTCATATGGAGGCTGAAACCACACCTTTGGATGTGAATATGAAGAATCAATGCTTTCATTGCCAAGGATTTGACCATTTTCAAGCTTAGAATCCCAAAAACAGAATTATGGCCCTTCATGATAGAAATGAGACTGAATAAAAGTGTTGAAATCTCAAAGTAGTTAAAGCATGCTACCAAGGTGAAGATGCAAGTCAAAGTAAGAAACAAGTATTATAGCTTATCCCACAGTTGTGTTAGTTCTTCGAATTTTATAGGAGTTTCTAATGGTGAATTTGGGATTTGAAGAAAGAAGACTCATATGGAGGCTAAAATAACACCTTTGGATGTGAATATGAAGAATCAACGCTTTCATTGCCAAAGATTTGACCATTTTCACGTTTAGAATCCCAAAAACATAATTATGACCCTTCATGATAGAAATGAGAGTGAATAAAAGTGTTGAAATCTCAAAGTAGTTGAAGCATGCTACCAAGGTGGAGAAGCAAGTCAAAGTAAGAAACAAGTATTATAGCTTATCCCACAGTTCTGTTAGTTCTTTGAATCTTATAGAAGTTTCTAATGGTGAATTTGGGATTTGTAGAAAGAAGACTCATATGGAGGCTGAAACAACACCTTTGGATGTGAATATGAAGAATCAATGCTTTCATTGCCAAGGATTTGACCATTTTCAAGTTTAGAATCCCAAAAACAGAATTATGGCCCTTCATGATAGAAATGAGAGTGAATAGAAGTGTTGAAATCTCAAAGTAGTTAAAGCATGCTACCAAGGTGAAGATGCAAGTCAAAGTAAGAAACAAGTATTATAGCTTATCCCACAGTTCTGTTAGTTCTTTGAATCTTATAGAAGTTTCTAATGGTGAATTTGGGATTTGTAGAAAGAAGACTCATATGGAGGCTGAAACCACACCTTTGGATGTGAATATGAAGAATCAATGCTTTCATTGCCAAGGATTTGACCATTTTCAAGCTTAGAATCCCAAAAACAGAATTATGGCCCTTCATGATAGAAATGAGACTGAATAGAAGTGTTGAAATCTCAAAGTAGTTGAAGCATGCTACCAAGGTGGAGAAGCAAGTCAAAGTAAGAAACAAGTATTATAGCTTATCCCACAGTTCTGTTAGTTCTTTGAATTTTATAGGAGTTTCTAATGGTGAATTTGGGATTTGTAGAAAGAAGACTCATATGGAGGCTAAAATAACACCTTTGGATGTGAATATGAAGAATCAACGCTTTCATTGCCAAAGATTTGACCATTTTCATGTTTAGAATCCCAAAAACAGAATTATGACCCTTAATGATAGAAATGAGAGTGAATAGAAGTGTTGAAATCTCAAAGTAGTTAAAGCATGCTACCAAGGTGAAGATGCAAGTCAAAGTAAGAAACAAGTATTATAGCTTATCCCACAATTCTGTTAGTTCTTTGAATCTTATAGAAGTTTTTAAAGGTGAATTTGGGATTTGTAGAAAGAAGACTCATATGGAGGCTGAAACCAGACCTTTGGATGTGAATATGAAGAATCAATGCTTTCATTGCCAAGGATTTGACCATTTTCACGTTTAGAATCCCAAAAGCAGAATTATGACCCTTCATGATAGAAATGAGAGTGAATAGAAGTGTTGAAATCTCAAAGTAGTTAAAGCATGCTACCAAGGTGAAGATGCAAGTCAAAGTAAAAAACAAATATTATAGCTTATCCCACAGTTCTGTTAGTTCTTTGAATCTTATAGAAGTTTCTAAAGGTGAATTTGGGATTTGTAGAAAGAAGACTCATATGGAGGCTGAAACCACACCTTTGGATGTGAATATGAAGAATCAATGCTTTCATTGCCAAGGATTTGACCATTTTCAAGTTTAGAATCCCAAAAACAGAATTATGACCCTTCATGATAGAAATGAGAGTGAATAGAAGTGTTGAAATCTCAAAGTAGTTAAAGCATGCTACCAAGGTGAAGAAGCAAGTCAAAGTAAGAAACAAGTATTATTGCTTATCCAACAGTTCTGTTAGTTCTTTGAATCTTATAGAAGTTTCTAATGGTGAATTTGGGATTTGAAGAAAGAAGACTCATATGGAGGCTGAAACAACACCTTTGGATGTGAATATGAAGAATCAATGCTTTCATTGCCAAGGATTTGACCATTTTCAAGCTTAGAATCCCAAAAACAGAAAATTATGGTCCTTCATGATAGAAATGAGACTGAATAGAAGTGTTGAAATCTCAAAGTAATTGAAGCATTCTACCAAGGTGGAGAAGCAAGTCAAAGTAAGAAACAAGTATTATAGCTTATCCCACAGTTCTGTTAGTTCATTGACTTTTATAGGAGTTTCTAATGGTGAATTTGGGATTTGAAGAAAGAAGACTCATATGGAGGCTAAAATAACACCTTTGGATGTGAATATAAAGAATCAATGCTTTCATTGCCAAGATTTGACCATTTTCATGTTTAGAATCCCAAAAGCAGAATTATGAACCTTCATGATATAAATGAGAGTGAATAGAAGTGTTGAAATCTCAAAGTAGTTGAAGCATGCTACCAAGGTGGAGAAGCAAGTCAAAGTAAGAAACAAGTATTATAGCTTATCCCACAGTTCTGTTAGTTCTTTGAATCTTATAGAAGTTTCTAATGGTGAATTTGGGATTTGTAGAAAGAAGACTCATATGGAGGCTGAAACCACACCTTTGGATGTGAATATGAAGAATCAATGCTTTCATTGCCAAGGATTTGACCATTTTCAAGTTTAGAATCCCAAAAACAGAATTATGACCCTTCATGATAGAAATGAGAGTGAATAGAAGTGTTGAAATCTCAAAGTAGTTAAAGTATGCTACCAAGGTGAAAATGCAAGTCAAAGTAAGAAACAAGTATTATAGCTTATCCCACAGTTCTGTTAGTTCTTTGAATCTTATAGAAGTTTCTAATGGTAAATTTGGGATTTGTAGAAAGAAGACTCATATGGAGGCTTAAACCACACCTTTGGATGTGAATATGAAGAATCAATGCTTTCATTGCCAAGGATTTGACCATTTTCAAGCTTAGAATCAAAAAAACAGAATTATGGCCCTTCATGATAGAAATGAGACTGAATAGAAGTGTTGAAATCTCAAAGTAGTTGAAGCATGCTACCAAGGTGGAGAAGCAAGTCAAAGTAAGAAACAAGTATTATAGCTTATCCCACAGTTCTGTTAGTTCTTTGAATCTTATAGGAGTTTCTAATGGTGAATTTGGGATTTGTAGAAAGAAGACTCATATGGAGGCTAAAATAACACCTTTGGATGTGAATATGAAGAATCAACGCTTTCATTGCCAAAGATTTGACCATTTTCAAGTTTAGAATCCCAAAAACAGAATTATGACCCTTCATGATAGAAATGAGAGTGAATAAAAGTGTTGAAATCTCAAAGTAGTTGAAGCATGCTACCAAGGTGGAGAAGCAAGTCAAAGTAAGAAACAAGTATTATAGCTTATCCCCCATTTCTGTTAGTTCTTTGAATCTTATAGAAGTTTCTAATGGTGAATTTGGGATTTGTAGAAAGAAGACTCATATGGAGGCTGAAACCACACCTTTGGATGTGAATATGAAGAATCAATGCTTTCATTGCCAAGGATTTGACCATTTTCAAGCTTAGAATCCCAAAAACAGAATTATGGCCCTTCATGATAGAAATGAGACTGAATAAAAGTGTTGAAATCTCAAAGTAGTTGAAGCATTCTACCAAGGTGGAGAAGCAAGTCAAAGTAAAAAACAAGTATTATAGCTTATCCCACAGTTCTGTTAGTTCTTTGAATTTTATAGGAGTTTCTAATGGTGAATTTGGGATTTGTAGAAAGAAGACTCATATGGAGGCTAAAATAACACCTTTGGATGTGAATATGAAGAATCAACGCTTTCATTGCCAAAGATTTGACCATTTTCATGTTTATGACCCTTAATGATAGAAATGAGAGTGAATAAAAGTGTTGAAATCTCAAAGTAGTTAAAGCATGGTACCAAGGTGAAGATGCAAGTCAAAGTAAGAAACAAGTATTATAGCTTATCCCACAGTTCTGTTAGATCTTTGAATCTTATAGAAGTTTCTAATGGTGAATTTGGGATTTGTAGAAAGAAGACTCATATGGAGGCTGAAACCACACCTTTGGATGTGAATATGAAGAATCAATGCTTTCATTGCCAAGGATTTGACCATTTTCACGTTTAGAATCCCAAAAACAGAATTATGACCCTTCATGATAGAAATGAGAGTGAATAGAAGTGTTGAAATCTCAAAGTAGTTGAAGCATGCTACCAAGGTGGAGAAGCAAGTCAAAGTAAGAAACAAGTATTATAGCTTATCCCGCAGTTCTGTTAGTTCTTTGAATCTTATAAAAGTTTCTAATGGTGAATTTGGGATTTGTAGAAAGAAGACTCATATGGAGGCTGAAACCACACCTTTGGATGTGAATATGAAGAATCAATGCTTTCATTGCCAAGGATTTGACCATTTTCAAGCTTAGAATCCCAAAAACAGAATTATGGCCCTTCATGATAGAAATGAGACTGAATAGAAGTGTTGAAATCTCAAAGTAGTTGAAGCAAGCTACCAAGGTGGAGAAGCAAGTCAAAGTAAGAAACAAGTATTATAGCTTATCCCACAGTTCTGTTAGTTCTTTGAATTTTATAGGAGTTTCTAATGGTGAATTTGGGATTTGTAGAAAGAAGACTCATATGGAGGCTAAAATAACACCTTTGGATGTGAATATGAAGAATCAACGCTTTCATTGCCAAAGATTTGACCATTTTCAAGTTTAGAATCCCAAAAACAGAATTATGACCCTTCATGATAGAAATGAGAGTGAATAGAAGTGTTGAAATCTCAAAGTAGTTGAAGCATGCTACCAAGGTGGAGAAGCAAGTCAAAGTAAGAAACAAGTATTATAGCTTATCCCCCATTTCTGTTAGTTCTTTGAATCTTATAGAAGTTTCTAATGGTGAATTTGGGATTTGTAGAAAGAAGACTCATATGGAGGCTGAAACCACACCTTTGGATGTGAATATGAAGAATCAATGCTTTCATTGCCAAGGATTTGACCATTTTCAAGTTTAGAATCCCAAAAACAGAATTATGACCCTTCATGATAGAAATGAGAGTGAATAGAAGTGTTGAAATCTCAAAGTAGTTGAAGCATTCTACCAAGGTGGAGAAGAAAGTCAAAGTAAAAAACAAGTATTATAGCTTATCCCACAGTTCTGTTAGTTCTTTGAATTTTATAGGAGTTTCTAATGGTGAATTTGGGATTTGTAGAAAGAAGACTCATATGGAGGCTAAAATAACACCTTTGGATGTGAATATGAAGAATCAACGCTTTCATTGCCAAAGATTTGACCATTTTCAAGTTTAGAATCCAAAAAACAGAATTATGACCATTCATGATAGAAATGAGAGTGAATAGAAGTGTTGAAATCTCAAAGTAGTTAAAGCATGCTACCAAGGTGAAGATGCAAGTCAAAGTAAGAAACAAGTATTATAGCTT
This sequence comes from Cardamine occulta, assembly GCA_028015245.1. Taxonomy (NCBI): domain Eukaryota; kingdom Viridiplantae; phylum Streptophyta; class Magnoliopsida; order Brassicales; family Brassicaceae; genus Cardamine; species Cardamine occulta. The sequence continues at coordinate 15,527,356 of CM051362.1, forward strand.
ATCCCACAGTTCTGTTAGTTCTTTGAATCTTATAGAAGTTTCTAATGGTAAATTTGGGATTTGTAGAAAGAAGACTCATATGGAGGCTGAAACCACACCTTTGGATGTGAATATGAAGAATCAATGCTTTCATTGCCAAGGATTTGACCATTTTCAAGCTTAGAATCCCAAAAACAGAATTATGGCCCTTCATGATAGAAATGAGACTGAATAGAAGTGTTGAAATCTCAAATAGTTGAAGTTTACTACCAAGGTGGAGAAGCAAGTCAAAGTAAAAAACAAGTATTATAGCTTATCCCACAGTTCTGTTAGTTCTTTGAATTTTATAGGAGTTTCTAATGGTGAATTTGGGATTTGTAGAAAGAAGACTCATATGGAGGCTAAAATAACACCTTTGGATGTGAATATGAAGAATCAACGCTTTCATTGCCAAAGATTTGACCATTTTCAAGTTTAGAATCCCAAAAACAGAATTATGACCCTTCATGATAGAAATGAGAGTGAATAGAAGTGTTGAAATCTCAAAGTAGTTGAAGCATGCTACCAAGGTGGAGAAGCAAGTCAAAGTAAGAAACAAGTATTATAGCTTATCCTCCATTTCTGTTAGTTCTTTGAATCTTATAGAAGTTTCTAATGGTGAATTTGGGATTTGTAGAAAGAAGACTCATATGGAGGCTGAAACCACACCTTTGGATGTGAATATGAAGAATCAATGCTTTCATTGCCAAGGATTTGACCATTTTCAAGCTTAGAATCCCAAAAACAGAATTATGACCCTTAATGATAGAAATGAGAGTGAATAGAAGTGTTGAAATCTCAAAGTAGTTCAAGCATTCTACCAAGGTGGAGAAAAAGGTCAAAGTAAAAAACAAGTATTATAGCTTATCCCACAGTTCTGTATCTTATGTACCTTATTTACTACTTGTAATATCCCGACGAAACTAATAATCTACAGAGTATAGCTGTATGAAAAGACTATGTATCTAAGAAGTCAAGATCGCAACACCAAGAAAATGGGACCCACCTCCGACATATGGGACCCACTTATACACACAGCAAGCACTCAAAACGTAAGCAATGACGTAAGCAAAATGTCGGCACCACTACAGGACGACACGTAGCAACACACTGACGCAAGCAATGACATAAGCAAGCACCCAACTTCCCCTATAAATACTCAACTCTACCATCAGAGGAAGTACAAGCGATTTCTCGCACAACTTTCTCTCTCTACAAATCTCTACAAATCTCTCTACTCTTTGTAATCTCTTACTTAGCTCTTGTAATCAAAGTTTTAATAAAAATTACTTTTTCAAAACCACGTCTACGCTAGTAAGTAAATCTAGTACAGACAACGAGAACCCTGAGTCTTCAGACAATATTGGCACCTTCGACTTATTGTGTGGTTGCACTTCTCAGTATTTGTACCCTCATTCGTCGATAGTATCTCGGTTTTATTAAGCAAAATTTTTTTTATGGTATCAGAGCCAAAGCGTTTTAAAGTTTTTGCACAAATTTTCATTTGAAACGTTTCCTAAAACAAAGGCACCACCACTCAAATCAACCTAAACTCTCCTAGCCAGATCCTCACCCTTCTATCGAGCCCTTATTCTTTGAGGTGTTGCAGGCCGCAAGTCCTAAAGGCAGTAAGACCGTTGGCAAGCCCCAGTTGTGTCAACATAGAATTGGTAAGTCTCTCTCTAGTATGTGTTTAAGTAAAATTTAAGTCATGGCGTCCTCATTTAGAAAACTTTTCAAACCGAAATATGCTGCATCTACATCTCATATTACAATTAACTCAAGAGAGATTATGACAAAAATAACAAACTTTAATCATGAATTATCAAAAAATAAACTACCACATGTAAACCCAGAAAATATTTATCAAATTGGAACTTTTGATTTCAGAACAGCTTATGCAATAAAAGAACATGAACAGACCTTATCTTTACAAAATGAATTCGAAGAAATCAAATTATTATCCTCAATCGCCCTTGATAAATATAAACAAAAAGGATTTAATTATCTCCATTTTGGACTAGTTCAAATAGCAATCAAACCCTTATCAAGGAATGGTATTGATTCACCAATACTTATGCTATTAAGAGATAAAACTTTATTAAAATTTGAAGATTCGCTCCTTGGAGCAGTTCAATCAAACTTATGTAACGGAGCAATTTATTTCAATTAGCCCTAATTTTCAAGTAAGTTTACATGATCCAACGATACTAAATACGCTGGTATTAAATGTTCACTTACCTGAAATTAAATTTGAAAATAATAGACACGGATATCTATTGCTATATAGAATCTATTTTAAGCAATCAACCTCTGAATTTAACCCAAGATGTCTATTACAAGATAATAAAGGAGAAACTACCATATTAGCAGTTAACAGTAAAGACATTCCAAGTGCTACCTATGCACCTAAACAATTAAAATGGGATGAAATAACCATTCCAGATCAATGGAAAATTGAGATTACTCAACCAATAAGGAATTTTGAACAAAGAAATATTTCAAGAATAATTGAACAAAGAGACGGAAAAATAATATTACAATTTGGTTCATTTAGAGAACCAGCACCTCCAAGAATAAGTTCGTATTATTCCCGGTCTTCTTGTTCTGAGTTTCGATCTAAAAAAATCGAGATCTGGACTCAGAAGTTGAAAGTGTCAATCAAAACGATAATCAAGACATTAAATTTAAAGCACCTATTGCTGAACCAAATAACGACCTATATACGACATCTCCTACGCATTCAGATTTTAAATCTATTAATGTAATTACAAAAGAATATACAATCAATAAACAATATATCAAAGAAGATTTCTATTCAAAAGAAAATAATGATAAGAGAAACTGGTATTTCAATACGTTTTCTAAAAAACAAACAATAGAATATAGAGAAAAATGGTATAATTGTATGCTATTAAAAGAAATAGACATTCCATTTTTTATATGGTTTGAAACATATTCAATAGCGTATAACATAGATTACCCGTTTAAAACAATTAATACAAGCTCATCTTTAGGACAATTATGGGAACAAGTAGATGGATCTAAAACTAAATCAATACATCCCCGTTAAAAGATTTAAAAATAAATACACCAAATAGACAAATTATAGCTACACCATTTAAAACTGGTGCAAATAAAGCCGATAAAGAACCCGTCTTATTACAAGATATTAAATCTATTTATCAACAAAATAACTATCAAAGTCAAATATTACATACAATATCAAAACAAGTAGATCAAATAGATCATAAATTAAATATGAATGAATATAATAAATTAGAACAAAGTATGCAACATCCTTTGTCATCTACATCTACACCTATATTTAAACCTATAAATAGACAAGTAATATTTCCTGAAAATGAAATATTAAAATCAATCGCATCTAGATTAGCAAATTTAGACAAGGGTAAAGGAATCAACAATATTGATGAAAACGATAATGAATCAATTCAATCCTCTACTCAATCTGATAATGATGATCAAGAAATAAATCGTATAAGAAATAAAATAAGATCAAATAAACCCTATTATAAAAGACATACTCCACCCGATTTACTATATGAAGAACAATCTAATCAAAATAGAAATGTATATACTGGAGACGGTATATATGAATGGAATATAGATGGCAAATCGGAATACCAAATTATGTCTGTATTACAGGAAATGGGTATGGCTTCCATATCCTATAAAGCTAGAGGTAATTCTGATAAACAAGCATGTGTATTACTAATAACTGGTTTTACTGGAGCTTTAAAATATTGGTGGGATAACTCACTAGACACACCTACTCAAGGTTCAATAATTAATCACGTAGAAATAAAAAAGGTAGAAGATGATGATGGTTTTATTGAAGATATAGAACATCAAAATGCAGTAGAAGTCTTAATTTATACAATAACTATGCATTTTGTCGGAAATCCCAATGAGGAATCCGAAAGCAAGAAAATAATTTTAACCAATTTAAGATGTCCAACTTTAGGCGATTTTAAATGGTATAAAGATATTTTTGTCACAAATATATTTCAAAGAAAAGATTGTAATCAACCTTTTTGGAAAGAACGATTTATTTCAGGATTACCATCTTTTTTAGCTGAAAAAGTAATCAATAAATTAAAAGAATATTCTGGTGGACAACCTGTCCCTTGGAATACAATAACATATGGCCAATTATTCGCATTTGTTAAAAAAGAAGGATTAGCTTTATGTCAAGAACATAAAGATAAAAAACGAAATGATAAATTCAAATTTAAACAAACAATGGGTTCGTTTTGTGAACAATATGGATATTCAAGACTTAATCCACCATCAAGAATTAAACGATTAAAACACAGGCATAATAGGTCAAATAATATTAAGTATTATCAAAAACAAAAATATTACCAAAAACCTTTTAATAATAAAAATTCTTCAAACTATCCTAAACAAAAGAATTTTCAAAAGAAACCATTCAATAAATACAATAAATTTAAATCTACTAATAATCTAGTTTGCTGGAATTGCAAACGTCCTGGACATAGATCCACGGATTGCAAAATGAAGAAAAAAATAAACGAAATATTTCAAGATCAACCTGATATCCAAGAAAAATTAACAAAATTATTAATATCAGAATCTGAATTATCAGAAAATGAGTCTTCTAATAATAATTCAATAAATGAGATAGAAAACTTAAGTGATTCTTCTACTGAATCACAAGAAATTTCTGATAATTTATGTAATTGTAACGTAATCAACGTAATAACTAAAGACAATAATAAACAATTCTTGTTAGACATTATAGACAAAATAAATGATCCTAATATTAAAAGGGAATATTTAACAAAATTAAAAGATATCATATATCAAGAAAATCAATTAGCTACTCCTCAACCATTTAGTCTAAATAAAATATTTGAAAAATATCCAACTCAAAGTTTATTTAAACAAGTAACAACTGGTGAATTGCAACATGAAGTTAAACAACTTAAAACTCAAATAAAAGATTTACAAATACTTGTTAATCAACAAGATTTAAAACAGTTACAAATAGACGCTCGTCTATCTTTAATAGAGTCACCAAACCTTAATCAAGCATCTTCAAGCAATAAAAATTTAGAAGATAATGATACTCACTTAGACCAAAATGAAGAATATATAAACAACATTAATAAAATAAATTATCAAAAGTGGTATACTAAGATTACATTACATATAGGACATGATTTCAAAATTAATACAGTAGCATTACTAGATTCTGGTGCAGACTATAACTGCATTCGAGAAGGTCTTATACCTACTAAATTTTATGAAAAAACCACTGAACGCCTTAGCGGCGCCAATGGAAGTAATTTAAAAGTAAAATATAAATTACCATGCGCAAAAATCTGTAATCAAGGATATTGTTTTAAAAACCAATTTATCCTAGTTAAAGATTTAACACAAGAAGTAATATTAGAAACACCATTCTTTACTCAAATTTATCCTTTTAAAGTATCCGAATATGGTATAACAACAAAAGTTGTAGGGACAAAAATGTTATTCGAATTTTTGTTACCTATAAAAACCAAAGAAATATTAGAACTCCAACAAAATACAATACAAAAAACAATTAACTTAATAAATGGAAAACATAAACATATTCAATATTTACAGGATGAAATTTCTTACAAAAAAATAGATGAACAATTAAAATCTCCCTATATAATTAATAAAATAAAAACTATTGAAAACAAATTAATCGAACAAGTATGTTCTGATCTACCCAATGCATTTTGGGAACGAAAACAACATACGGTTAGTCTACCTTATATAAAAGATTTTAATGAGAAACTTATACCAACTAAAGCAAGACCTATTCAAATGAATAAAGCATTGCTAGAACAATGTCAAAAAGAAATACAAGATTTATTAAACAAAAAATTAATTCGACCATCCAAGTCACCTTGGAGTTGTGCAGCATTTTATGTTAATAGCGCAGCAGAAAAGGAACGTGGAGTACCACGATTAGTTATAAATTACAAACCATTAAATGATGTATTACAATGGATTAGATATCCAATACCCAATAAAAGAGATCTATTAAAAAGATTATACAATGCAAAAAGCTTTTCAAAATTCGATATGAAAAGCGGATTTTGGCAAATACAAATTAACGAAAAAGATAAATATAAAACAGCATTCACGGTACCTTTTGGACATTACGAATGGAATGTAATGCCATTTGGACTTAAAAATGCACCATCTGAATTCCAACATATTATGAATGATATATTCAATAATTCTTCACCATTCGCTATAGTCTATATTGACGATGTCTTAATATATTCAACATCATTAGACCAACACTTTAGCCATTTAAACACATTTTTAAATATAGTAAAAAATAACGGATTAGTCTTATCAAAACAAAAAATGAATTTATTTCAAACAAAAATCAGATTCTTAGGACATAATATATATCAAGGAACTATGACACCCATATCAAGATCAATAGAATTTGCTGATAAATTCCCAGATGAACTAAGGGAAAAAACTCAATTACAAAGATTCCTAGGATGTCTGAACTATGTTTCAGATTTTCTACCTAATCTAAGAAAAACTATTCAACCATTATTTCAAAGACTACAAAAAAATCCTAAACCATGGACAAATCAACATACTAAGTTAGTACAGCAGGTTAAATTGCAAGTAAAAACCTTACCATGTGCGTTCATTCCAAATCCTGAAGCTAATATGATAGTTGAAACTGATGCTTCGGAAATAGGTTATGGAGGAATTCTGAAACAAAAACTATCAGAGTTTAGCCAAGAGTCTATAATACGTTTTCATTCTGGAGTCTGGATAGGACCCCAACAAACTTATTCAACAGTTAAAAAGGAAGTACTTTCCATAGTTAATTGTATTTCAAAATTTCAAGATGATTTAATCAACAAAAAATTCCTATTACGAGTTGACTGTAAGTCAGCAAAAGAAATATTACAAAAAGATGTTAAAAACCTGGTCTCTAAACAAATATTTGCCAGATGGCAAGCTATTCTATCTGTTTTTGATTTCGATATTCAATATATTAAAGGAGAAAATAATTCTTTGCCTGATTTTCTAACAAGAGAATATTTGCAGGAAAAACAACAAATATTCAACAACAACCTATTCAAGATGACAGACCCTAAAAGCAAGAAACCGATGACGCATCGGACTATATCAAAAACCAACCCCACCTTCGGGTAAACCTCTGAGTAATCAAAATACTTTCTCGGCTCTTGCCGAATTTCCTCCTCTTTCTTATGTAAATGCAGTAACCACCTTAAAAGGCCAAACCTCTTCTCAACCATCTTCTCCTATTCAAACCACTACCAAGTCAAATTACTTCCTCAAACCGCAAAAACAACATCTGTTAACTACCCATTATACAAAACCTGTTACCCTCAAAGAACTCCAAACATTTACCAACCGAGTCTTTTATACAGACGGACTTTACCCTACTGATAATGTACTCAAAAATAGAACCTTCTATGAGTATATTCTAGTAGACTCTGGTTCTGTTGAAATTACTCATCACCCTGCCAAAAACGATCCTAATCTCATATCCTATTCAACTTGTAAAATTCTTCGTATCCAATCTATTCAAGAGCTTGATTTCATTCATACCCATACTACCAAACCTTTCTCTACCCCTGGCTACCATATTAACGGCTACTCTTACATTGATTATATCAATGCTTTTTCTCGAACCTTTTACCTACGACCTTACGATCATTCCTGGTTTATTTCCTTTGATCGTAGCTGCCCAAAAACTATCCCTGGCTGGTTCTACGAATGGTGGCATTGGCTAGGCCCTACCAATGACATCTACCCAACCGATCTTCTCAAAACCGCTTACCCCTATTACCTCAAATATATTAATCAACAACCTGTTGGGTCATTCAACATTATTTCCTTCCATATTGACATGGGAATCCCGTGGATATGCTCATGGCATTTCAACATTGCTCTCTTTCTCCCATGCATGCCATGTTCCTTACTCCGAGAATTCCACATCAAATGGTGGGACAAGTTTAATCTTGACCGTTATTCTCTCACCAATATCCAAAAATTCTTCCAGATAAGCAAAGAAGTTCACACAGCTATAAAAGCTGTCTCTAAATCAATACCCCTCCTTAAACCAGATCAGCTTCTTGCATCCTCTTCTTCTAAACCCAAGCCATCTACTCAACCACCAAACAAACCATCTACTCAAGCATCGACTCGAAGTCCAACTTACTCATCCAGCTCTTCCAAATCCGCCTCTCGCCGCTCTGCTAAGCAAGCTCCCAAAAAATTATTGCCACAATAAGTCAACAGATGGAATCCTCCGATGATGAAGAGGACGATAACCAATCATTTGACACTATACAATCCGACGATCCATATGGTGGCCCCTTAGGCCAAGATCCATTTGATATTTAAAAAAAAAAAAAAAAAAAAAAAACCTAATAATAAGGTTATCTTAACACCTGATAGCAAAATCAAAGTTAAGGCTATTCCGAAGCAAACGGCTCTCGGTAAAGAATAATCAAATCCGTTTATAGCTGATGCTTTGCTCAAAAGCATGTTGGATGTATAGACATCCAGATAAGTTAATCAATGTATATTCTAGTAGACTCTGTATCTTATGTACCTTATTTACTACTTGTAATATCCCGACGAAACTAATAATCTACAGAGTATAGCTGTATGAAAAGACTATGTATCTAAGAAGTCAAGATCGCAACACCAAGAAAATGGGACCCACCTCCGACATATGGGACCCACTTATACACACAGCAAGCACTCAAAACGTAAGCAATGACGTAAGCAAAATGTCGGCACCACTACAGGACGACACGTAGCAACACACTGACGCAAGCAATGACATAAGCAAGCACCCAACTTCCCCTATAAATACTCAACTCTACCATCAGAGGAAGTACAAGCGATTTCTCGCACAACTTTCTCTCTCTACAAATCTCTACAAATCTCTCTACTCTTTGTAATCTCTTACTTAGCTCTTGTAATCAAAGTTTTAATAAAAATTACTTTTTCAAAACCACGTCTACGCTAGTAAGTAAATCTAGTACAGACAACGAGAACCCTGAGTCTTCAGACAATATTGGCACCTTCGACTTATTGTGTGGTTGCACTTCTCAGTATTTGTACCCTCATTCGTCGATAGTATCTCGGTTTTATTTGTACTTCTATTCACTCTCATTTCTATAATGAAGGGTCTTAATTATGTTTTTGGGATTCTAAACTGGAAAATGGTTAAATCCTTGGCAATGAAAGCATTGATTCTTCATATTCACATCCAAAGGTTTTATTTTAGCCTCCATATGAGTCTTCTTTCTACAAATCCCAAATTCACCATTAGAAACTCCTATAAGATTCAAAGAACTAACAGAACTGTGGGATAAGCTATAATACTTGTTTCTTACTTTTACTTGCTTCTTCACCTTGGTAGCATGCTTCAACTACTTTAAGACTTCAACACTTCTATTCACTCTCATTTCTATCATGAAGGGTCATAACTCTATTTTTGGGATTCTAAGCTTGAAAATGGTTAAATCCTTGGCAATGAAAGCATTGATTCTTCATATTCACATCCAAAGGTGTGGTTTCAGCCTCCATATGATTTTTTTATCTACAAATCCCAAATTCAGCATTAGTAACTCTTATAAGATTCAAAGAACTAACAGAACTGTGGGATAAGCTATAATACTTGTTTCTTACTTTGACTTGCTTCTTCACCTTGGTAGCATGCTTCAACTACTTTAAGACTTCAACACTTCTATTCAGTCTCATTTCAATCATGAAGGGTCATAACTCTGTTTTTGGGATTCTAAGCTTGAAAATGGTTAAATCTTTGGCAATGAAAGCATTGATTCTTCATATTCACATCCAAAGGTGTGGTTTCAGCCTCCATATGAGTCTTCTTTCTACAAATCCCAAATTCACCATTAGAAACTTCTATAAGATTCAAAGAACTAACAGAAATGGGGGATAAGCTATAATACTTGTTTCTTACTTTGAATTACTTCTTGACATTCGTAGCATGCTTCAACTACTTTGAGACTTCAACACTTCTGTTCACTCTCATTTCTATCATGAAGGGTCATAACTCTGTTTTTGGGATTCTAAACTTAAAAATAATCAAATCTTTGGCAATGAAAGCATTGATTCTTCATATTCACATCCAAAGGTGTTATTTTAGCCTCCATATGAGTCTTCTTTCTACAAATCCCAAATTCACCATTAGAAACTTCTATAAGATTCAAAGAACTAACAAAAATGGGGGATAAGCTATAATACTTGTTTCTTACTTTGACTTGCTTCTTCACCTTGGTAGCATGATTTAACTACTTTGAGACTTCAACACTTCTATTCACCCTCATTTTTATCATGAAGGGTCATATTTCTGTTTTTGGGATTCTAAACTTGAAAACGGTCAAATCTTTGGCAATGAAAGCGTTGATTCTTCATATTCACATCCTAAGGTGTTATTTTAGCCTCCATATGAGTCTTCTTTCTACAAATCCCAAATTCACCATTAGAAACTCCTATAAGATTCAAAGAACTAACAGAACTGTGAGATAAGCTATAATACTTGTTTCTTACTTTGACTTGCTTCTTCACCTTGGTAGCATGCTTCAACTACTTTAAGACTTCAACACTTCTATTCACTTTCATTTCTATCATGAAGGGTCATAACTCTGTTTTTGGGATTCTAAGCTTGAAAATGGTTAAATCCTTGGCAATGAAAGCATTGATTCTTCATATTCACATCGAAAGGTGTGGTTTCAGCCTCCATATGAGTCTTCTTTCTACAAATCCCAAATTCACCATTAGAAACTCCTATAAGATTCAAAGAACTAACAGAACTGTGGGATAAGCTATAATACTTGTTTCTTACTTTGACTTGCTTCTCCACCTTGGTAGCATGCTTCAACTACTTTGAGATTTCAACACTTCTATTCACTCTCATTTCTATCATGAAGGGTCATAATTCTCTTTTTGGGATTCTAAACTTGGATATGGTCAAATCTTTGGCAATGAAAGCATTGATTCTTCATATTCACATCCAAGGTGTTATTTTAGCCTCCATATGAGTCTTCTTTCTACAAATCCCAAATTCACCATTAGAAACTCCTATAGGATTCAAAGAACTAACAGAACTGTGAGATAAGCTATAATACTTGTTTCTTACTTTGACTTGCATCTTCACCTTGGTGGCATGCTTCAACTACTTTGAGATTTCAACACATCTATTCACTCTCATTTCTATCATGAAGGGTCATAATTCTGTTTTTGGGATTCTAAACTTGAAATGGTCAAATCCTTGTCAATGAAAGCATTGATTCTTCATATTCACATCAAAAGGTGTGGTTTCAGCCTCCATATGAGTCTTCTCTCTACAAATCCCAAATTCACCATTAGAAACTCCTATAAGATTCAAAGAACTAACAGAACTGTGGGATAAGCTATAATACTTGTTTCTTACTTTGACTTGCTTCTTCACCTTGGTAGCATGCTTCAACTACTTTAAGACTTCAACACTTCTATTCACTCTCATTTCTATCATGAAGGGTCATAACTCTGTTTTTGGGATTCTAAGCTTGAAAATAGTTAAATCCTTGGCAATGAAAGCATTGATTCTTCATATTCACATCCAAAGGTGTTGTTTTAGCCTCCATATGAGTCTTTTTTCTACAAATCCCAAATTCAGCATTAGTAACTCTTATAAGATTCAAAGAACTAACAGAACTGTGGGATAAGCTATAATACTTGTTTCTTACTTTGACTTGCTTCTTCACCTTGGTAGCATGCTTCAACTACTTTAAGACTTCAAACACTTCTATTTACTCTCATTTCTATCATGAAGGGTCATAACTCTGTTTTTGGGATTCTAAGCTTGAAAATGGTTAAATCCCTGGCAATGAAAGCATTGATTCTTCATATTCACATCCAAAGGTGTGGTTTCAGCCTCCATATGAGTCTTCTTTCTAAAAATCCCAAATTCACCATTAGAAACTTCTATAAGATTCAAAGAACTAACAGAAAAGGGGGATAAGCTATAATACTTGTTTCTTACTTTGACTTGCTTCTTCACCTTGGTAGCATGATTCAACTACATTGAGACTTCAACACTTCTATTCACTCTCATTTTTATCATGAAGGGTCATAATTCTGTTTTTGGGATTCTAAACTTGAAAACGGTCAAATCTTTGGCAATGAAAGCGTTGATTCTTCATATTCACATCCTAAGGTGTTATTTTAGCCTCCATATGAGTCTTCTTTCTACAAATCCCAAATTCACCATTAGAAACTTCTATAAGATTCAAAGATCTAACAGAACTGTGGGATAAGCTATAATACTTGTTTCTTACTTTGACTTGCATCTTCAGCTTGGTGGCATGCTTCAACTACTTTGAGATTTCAACACTTCTATTCACTCTCATTTCTATCATGAAGGGTCATAATTCTGTTTTTGGGATTCTAAACTTGAAAACGGTCAAATCTTTGGCAATGAAAGTGTTGATTCTTCATATTCACATCCTAAGGTGTTATTTTAGCCTCCATATGAGTCTTCTTTCTACAAATCCCAAATTCACCATTAGAAACTCCTATAAAATTCAAAGAACTAACAGAACTGTGGGATAAGCTATAATACTTGTTTCTTACTTTGACTTGCTTCTCCACCTTGGTAGCATGCTTCAACTACTTTGAGACTTCAACACTTCTATTTAGTCTCATTTCAATCATGAAGGGCCATAATTCTGTTTTTGGGATTCTAAACTTGAAATGGTCAAATCCTTGGCAATGAAAGCATTGATTCTTTATATTCACATCGAAAGGTGTGGTTTCAGCCTCCATATGAGTCTTCTTTCTACAAATCCCAAATTCACCATTAGAAACTCCTATAAGATTCAAACAACTAACAGAACTGTGGGATAAGCTATAATACTTGTTTTTTACTTAGACTTGCTTCTCCACCTTGGTAGCATGCTTCAACTACTTTGAGACTTCAACACTTTTATTCACTTTCATTTCTATCATGAAGGGTCATAATTCTGTTTTTCGGATTCTAAACTTGAAAATGGTCAAATCTTTGGCAATGAAAGCGTTGATTCTTCATATTCACATCCTAAGGTGTTATTTTAGCCTCCATATGAGTCTTCTTTCTACAAATCCCAAATTCACCATTAGAAACTCCTATAAGATTCAAAGAACTAACAGAACTGTGGGATAAGCTATAATACTTGTTTCTTACTTTGACTTGCATCTTCACCTTGGTGGCATGCTTCAACTACTTTGAGATTTCAACACTTCTATTCACTCTCATTTCTATCATGAAGGGTCATATTTCTGTTTTTGGGATTCTAAACTTGAAATGGTCTAATCCTTGGCAATCAAAGCATTGATTCTTCATATTCACATCCAAAGGTGTGGTTTCAGCCTCCATATGAGTCTTCTTTCTACGAATCTCAAATTCACCATTAGAAACTTCTATTAGATTCAAAGAACTAACAGAAATGGGGGATAAGTATTGAAAAAGGTAGGTAGAGTTTGGTCAGCTCGGGTACTATTCATCCGGGTACTGTTCATCCCGGGTTACGAAATCACTATTCATCCCGTAAGTCTTTGTTTACAAGTTATATGAATATCTTTCCGCCCCGGGTTACTGTTCATCCCGAGGGTCGGGTTACTATTCATACCGCTCTTGTATTTAGGGTTTTCCTTCTTTACTATAAAAGGAGGAAACCCTCCTTTATTGTTTCTTAACCTGATTTTCAGCCTCCATGGCTTAAGAGAAATGGCTGTGCCTTCAGTTCTTGTTTTCCTTAGTTCTCTTGATTTATTCTTGTCTAAAGACCAAATCTATTCTCTAAATCTTACATGGTATCAGAGCAATTCTTGATTCTGGGTTTTGTTCCAATTATTCTCATCTAGTTCTTGTTTTAAAATTCCGTAACTCTTGCTTCTTCACTCTGGTTCTTCTCAGTTTTACTCCTGGCACTTATCCTCCATTATCTTCTGGATCATCTCGGCACTGTCTGGGACTGGATCTGTGTTTTTTTGGCAGTATCAGGTTCTGTTTCTTGTTGGATCTGCTCGGATCTACTGTTCAAAGACGTGGCACTGTTCATCTTTTTGGGTTCTGAAACTTATCAGCTTTGTTCTATCTCTTGTGAGGTCTGTTTCAAGCTCTGGGTCTAGGTCTTGGCCTTGTTCTGGTTCTTTCCAAAAGGCTGTGTCTGATTCTGCCTGAGCTTGTGGTTCTTTGTCTGATTCTAGTTCTGTTCAAAGTTGATTCTGGTTTTCCCAAGGTGTCTAGTGGCTCTGGTCTTCTTGGTACTGTGAGAATTGATCTTGGAAGCTGATTCTTGTTTGTTCCCTTATCGTCTTGTGAGGAAAGCTGAAGCATGGAATCCTCAAAACACCTTGCCTTACCTGTTACCCTCAATGGTATGAACTACCTGCTGTGGGCTAGAACCACCAGAACAAATCTGTGTCGTGGTCTTTGGAACCACATTGATGCTCAAGTCAAGGAGACATCCACGGATAGGGAAGGAAAAATCATTAGTGGTGATTCAAGTTCTGAAGAGGGAAAATGGTTCCAAGAAGATCAAGGAGTTCTTGGACTACTCCAAAATTCACTTGAAACCGCTTATACTTGAAGCATACTCATATTGTGAGGGCAAAAGGAACTATGGGAGACACTGAAGAATGTCTATGGGAATGTCTCCAATCTCACCAGAGTATTTGAAGTGAAAAGCGATCAATAGTCTAAGCCAAGAGGATCTGGAGTTCACGAAGCATTTTGGAAAGTTCAGGTCACTTTGGGCAGAATTGGAGATGCTGAGGCCATTCTCGGTGGATCCGGCCATCCTCAAGGAAAGGAGCGAGCAAGACAAGGTCTTTGGACTGTTACTTACGCTGAACCCTGCATTTAATGATCTAATCAAACATATCCTTAGAGCTGAGAAGTTACCAAGCTTGGAGGAAGTGTGCTCTCAGGTTCAACGTGAACAAGGCTCGTTGGGTCTCTTTAGTGAAAAAAGGAAATAGTGATGGCTCACAGAGTTACTTTCAAGTCTGAAGATAGGAAGATACTCGTGTGTGATCACTGCAAGAAGAGAGGTCATACCAAGGATAAATGTTGGGGGCTCCACCCACATTTGTAGCGAGCCAAGGTCAAGGGGCAAGCAAACTCCTCCCAAGCAGTCTCAAAAAGCAAGCTCAGGTCGGAACATCTAGACAAGGAGATGATCTGGCCATGGTTACCTACTCCAATGATGTGGTGCGCAAGTCTGACTTAGAGGCTCTGATCAAGTCTCTAACCCATTTCCACAACAAGGAATCTGGTATCACTCACTTAGCCTCTTTACCGAATTTGCAAAGTAAAATATTAATTGTTGATTCTGGTGCCTCTCATCACATGATTAGCAACCGAAATCTCATTAATAATGTTAAACCGGCTAGTGGAAATGTGATAATTGCAAATGGTGATAGGATCCCCATAAGGGGAATAGGAGATTTAAAATTGTGTGACAAGAACTCTAAGGCTTTCTTTATGCCCTGAATTCACCTCTAACCTTGTCTCGAGTTAAAAAGGCTACAACTGATCTCAATTGCTATGCTATATTTGGTCCTAATAGCTTTCATTTTCGGGATATTGAGAGTGGAAAAGTTTTGGGAGAAGGAAACACTAATGGGGATTTATATGTTTTTGAGGACTCTCCAGCTGCAAAAGTCTACTCCTATTTCTTGTCAATCTTGTTATGCTGTTAGCCCTCATAAACTGTGGCAAGATACACTGGACCACCCCCATCCTAGGGCTTAAGAGCTTACGTTACCCCATGTTGTGTTTGACCATCTGAGCTGAAGCTTGCATCTTAGGCAAACATTGTAAAACTGTCTTTCCTAAATCTGCAACTATATATGAAAAATGTTTTGATCTTGTGCATTCTGATGTTTGGACTGCCCCATGTTTATCTAGAGATAATCATAGATACTATGTTACATTTATTGATGAGAAATCGAAATATACATGGGTCACACTGCTGGCATCTAAAGATAGAGTATTTGATGCATTTGTCAACTTTGAAAAATATGTCTCTAATCAGTTTAATGCAAAGATCAAGGTTTTCAGGTCTGACAATGGTGGAGAATACACTAGTCACAAATTCAAAGATCACCTAGCAAGACAGGGGATCATGCATCAAACGAGCTGCCCATATACTCCTCAACAAAATGGTGTAGCTGAGAGGAAGAATCGACACCTCATGGAAGTTGCTCGATCAATGATGTTTAACACCAATGTTCCAAGGAGATTCTGGAGTGATGCAGTCACAGCAGCATGTTATCTCATCAATAGGATTCCAACGAGAATTCTAAATGATTCATCTCCGTTTGAGGTATTGAACCAAACCATACCTTCTATTGATCACTTACGAGTGTTTGGGTGTGTTTGTTTTGTACTAAGACCAGGTGGACTGAGGGACAAGCTGGAAGCTAAGAGCACAAAGTGCATGTTCTTAGGCTACTCTACTACCCAGAAGGGCTACAAATGCTATGACTTCTCAAGGAACAGAATGATTGTGTCAAGAGATGTCAAGTTCATTGAGCACCAAGGGTATCACGACAAGAAGGATTGGGGAAGTTTGAAAGATTTAGCAAGATCACCATCTGACAGAGCTGCTAGTCTCCAACATCTCCTAAGTCATCTTGGAAATCCTCCCCCTTGGAGAGAAGATCAATCCGAGAAAGTTGAAACCAACCAGCAAAGAGTGGAAACTACTGAAGATCAACCCAATCCCCAGGCTTCACCTATCCCCATGGAGAACACTGATACCACTGAGCACACTCAGCCAGAACCAAACCCCCTTGACATGGAAAATGACCAAGATCACGATGAGGTGGGTAGGACTGAAGATGTGGTTCAAGAGGATTACCATGAAGCAGAAACTACTCCACCAACACCTCCTCCCCGGAGAAGCACTAGAAGGAGGTTTGGACCAGAACATTGGAGAGAAACTAGAGTCTACTTCAACAACCAGGCTATGGCTCATCCTACCCAAGCTACTTGTTCTCTTGACCTATTGCCAACCACACATCAAGCCTTCCTCGGTAAGCTTGATACTCAATGGATTCCACAGAGTTATGAAGAAGCTAAAGGAAGTAGAGAATGGCTCGGAGCAGTGGATGATGAGGTTGGGGCTATGGAAAGGAATCATACATGGGATGAAGCCGACCTACCCTTGGGAAAGAAGGCGGTTAGTTCAAGGTGGCTGTTCACTATCAAATCTGAGCAATGGAGATATTGAGAGGTACAAAGCCAGACTTGTTGCAAGAGGATTTACCCAGACCTATGGAGATGACTTCACTGAAACATTTGCTCCAGTCGCAAAGCTACATACAGTTCGTGTTGTTCTCTCATTGGCTACAAATCTGGATTGGGAGTTATGGCAAATGGATGTGAAGAATGCGTTCTTGCAAGGGGAACTTGAAGAGGAAGTATACATGACCCCCCCACCAGGCCTTGAAGACTCCATTGCTCCGGGAAAGGTTATGCGGTTGAGAAAAGCTATCTATGGTCTCAAACAATCTCCTAGAGCTTGGTATCGGAAACTGAGCTGTACTCTGGAACAAAAAGGGTTTAAGCGGTCTGAAGCTGATCACACATTGTTCACCGTCCAAAGTCCAAGAGGAATTGTGGTTGTCTTGATCTATGTGGATGACCTTATCATTTCCGGCAATGATAAGGAAGGTATTCTCGAAACTAAAACCTATCTCAAAGCTACATTTGATATCAAAGATCTTGGAGAACTAAAATATTTCCTAGGGATTGAAGTTTGTCGCTCTTGGAGGGGCTTATTTTCTCACAAAGGAAATATACACTTGATTTGTTGAATGAGACAGGTACAATGGAAGCAAAACCGGCCAAAACTCCTCTTGCAGATGGCTACAAAGTCAAGTGAAAGGAGAAAAAAAGAACAAGGAGCTCGAAGAAGAAGATCCATTAGACAAACCATATGCAGATCCTCTCCAATACCGAAGACTTGTGGGTAAGCTTATCTATCTGACTCTAACACGGCCTTGACTTGTGTTTTGCTTTGTGAATCAGGTGAGTCAATACATGCAAAAACCCCACACCACCACCTTTGGAATATGGTGGAGAGGATACTCAGATATCCTGAAAAAGAGTCTCGACAAGGCATATGGATGGGAAAGAAACGAGAATGCCGAGATTGTGGGTTACTTTGTGATGCTGACTATGCTGGTGACACAAATGATGATAGAAGTCAACCATTGGATATTGCACATTCGTTGGAGGGAATTTGGTAACATGGAAGTCTAAGAAGCAAAAGGTAGTGTCATGCTCAAGTGCTTTGAATCCTGAGTATGCAGAAATGAAGGAAGCTCACGGAGGAACTCATCTGGCTCAAGGCACTACTCAACATCTAGGCATTGAAACCACGAGACCCATCACAATGCATTGTGACAATCAAGCTGCTGCATACACATTGCCAGCAACTCCGGTTGTTTCACGAGAGGACAAAGCATATAGAAGTTGACCGCCACAAAGTTCGAGAGAAGATCAAAGAAGGAGTCACTCTACCATGCTTTACAAGAAGTGAAGATCAACTCACAGATATCTTCACCAAAGCTACAAGTCTCAAGGTTAGCACACACATCTACAGCAAACTTGGGCTTGTGGATCCAGCTCAACCTTGATCATATTCCCCTACTCGTAGAGCGTTATGCTCTTTTCCTCATCATAGACTTTTTCCCACGTGGTTTTTGTTTATGATGAGGTTTTTACCGAATGTAACGCCTCGCAGGTCCAAGCTTAGCCTTTGTTCACCGCCGGTTAAGCTGAGGGGAGTATTGATAAAAGTTAGGTAGAGTTTGGTCACCTCGGGTACTATTCATCCGGGTACTGTTCATCCCGGGTTACGAAATCACTATTCATCCCGTAGGTCTTTGTTTACAAGTTATATGAATATCTTTCCGCCCCAGGTTACTGTTCATCCCGAGGGTCGGGTTACTATTCATACCGCTCTTGTATTTAGGGTTTTCCTTCTTTACTATAAAAGGAGGAAACCCTCCTTTATTGTTTCTTAACCTGATTTTCAGCCTCCATGGCTTAAGAGAAATGGCTGTGCCTTCAGTTCTTGTTTTCCTTAGTTCTCTTGATTTATTCTTGTCTAAAGACCAAATCTATTCTCTAAATCTTACAGCTATAATACTTGTTTCTTACTTTGACTTGCTTCTTCACCTTGGTAGCATGATTCAACTACTTTGAGACTTCAACACTTCTATTCACTTTCATTTCTATCATGAAGGGTCATAAATCTGTTTTTGGGATTCTAAACTTGAAAATGGTCAAATCTTTGGCAATGAAAGCGTTGATTCTACATATTCACATCCAAAGGTGTTATTTTAGCCTCCATATGAGTCTTCTTTCTTCAAATCCCAAATTCACCATTAGAAACTCCTATAAAATTCAAAGAACTAACAGAACTGTGGGATAAGCTATAATACTTGTTTCTTACTTTGACTTGCATCTTCACCTTGGTAGCATGCTTTAACTACTTTGAGATTTCAACACTTCTATTCACTCTCATTTCTATCATTAAGGGTCATAATTCTGTTTTTGGGATTCTAAACATGAAAATGGTCAAATCTTTGGCAATGAAAGCGTTGATTCTTCATATTCACATCCAAAGGTGTTATTTTAGCCTCCATATGAGTCTTCTTTCTACAAATCCCAAATTCACCATTAGAAACTCCTATAAGATTCAAAGAACTAACAGAACTGTGGGATAAGCTATAATACTTGTTTCTTACTTTGCCTTGCTTCTCCACCTTGGTAGCATGCTTCAACTACTTTGAGACTTCAACACTTCTATTCAGTCTCATTTCAATCATGAAGGGCCATAAATCTGTTTTTGGGATTCTAAACTTGAAATGGTCAAATCCTTGGCAATCAAAGCATTGATTCTTCATATTCACATCCAAAGGTGTGGTTTCAGCCTCCATAGGAGTCTTCTTTCTACAAATCCCAAATTCACCATTAGAAACTTCTATAAGATTCAAAGAACTAACAGAACTGTGGGATAAGCTATAATACTTGTTTCTTACTTTGACTTGCTTCTCCACCTTTGTAGCATTCTTCAACTACTTTAAGACTTCAACACTTCTATTCACTCTCATTTCTATCATGAAGGGTCATAACTCTGTTTTTGGGATTCTAAGCTTGAAAATGGTTAAATCCTTGGCAATCAAAGCATTGATTCTTCATATTCACATCCAAAGGTGTGGTTTCAGCCTCCATATGAGTCTTCTTTCTACGAATCCCAAATTCACC
The DNA here is from genome assembly GCA_028015245.1 of Cardamine occulta. Taxonomy (NCBI): domain Eukaryota; kingdom Viridiplantae; phylum Streptophyta; class Magnoliopsida; order Brassicales; family Brassicaceae; genus Cardamine; species Cardamine occulta. The sequence continues at coordinate 15,547,748 of CM051362.1, forward strand.
ATTAGAAACTTCTATAAGATTCAAAGAACTAACAGAAATGGGGGATAAGCTATAATACTTGTTTCTTACTTTGACTTGCTTCTCCTTGGTAGCTTTAGTTCAACTACTTTGAGACTTCAACACTTCTATTCACTCTCATTTCTATCATGAAGGGTCATAATTTTGTTTTTGGGATTCTAAACTTGAAAATGGTCAAATCTTTGGCAATGAAAGCGTTGATTCTTCATATTCACATCCTAAGTTGTTATTTTAGCCTACATATGAGTCTTCTTTCTACAAATCCCAAATTCACCATTAGAAACTCCTATAAGATTCAAAGAACTAACAGAACTATGGGATAAGCTATAATACTTGTTTCTTACTTTGCCTTGCTTCTCCACCTTGGTAGCATGCTTCAACTACTTTGAGACTTCAACACTGCTATTCACTCTCATTTCTATCATGAAGGGTCATAATTCTGTTTTTGGGATTCTAAACATGAAATGGTCAAATCTTTGGCAATGAAAGCGTTGATTCTTCATATTCACATCCTTAGGTGTTATTTTAGCCTACATATGAGTCTTCTTTCTACAAATCCCAAATTCACCATTAGAAACTCTTATAAGATTCAAAGAACTAACAGAAATGGGGGATAAGCTATAATACTTGTTTCTTACTTTGAATTGCTTCTTGACATTCGTAGCATGATTCAACTACTTTAAGACTTCAACACTTCTATTCACTTTCATTTCTATCATGAAGGGTCATAATTCTGTTTTTGGGATTCTAAACTTGAAATGGTCAAATCCTTGGCAATCAAAGCATTGATTCTTCATATTCACATCCAAAGGTGTGGTTTCAGCCTCCATATGAGTTTTCTTTCTACGAATCCCAAATTCACCATTAGAAACTTCTATAAGATTCAAAGAACTAACAGAAATGGGGGATAAGCTATAATACTTGTTTCTTACTTTGACTTGCTTCTTCACCTTGGTAGCATGATTCAACTACTTTGAGACTTCAACACTTCTATTCACTCTCATTTCTATCATGAAGGGTCATAATTCTGTTTTTGGGATTCTAAACTTGAAAACGGTCAAATCTTTGGCAATGAAAGCGTTGATTCTTCATATTCACATCCTAAGGTGTTATTTTAGCCTCCATATGAGTCTTCTTTCTACAAATCCCAAATTCACCATTAGAAACTCCTCTAAGATTCAAAGAACTAACAGAACTGTGGGATAAGCTATAATACTTGTTTCTTACTTTGACTTGCTTCTCCACCTTGGTAGCATGCTTCAACTACTTTGAGACTTCAACACTTCTATTCACTTTCATTTCTATCATGAAGGGTCATAATTCTGTTTTTGGGATTCTAAACTTGAAAATGGTCAAATCTTTGGCAATGAAAGCGTTGATTCTTCATATTCACATCCAAAGGTGTTATTTTAGCCTCCATATGAGTCTTCTTTCTACAAATCCCAAATTCACCATTAGAAACTTCTATAAGATTCAAAGAACTAACAGAACTGTGGGATAAGCTATAATACTTGTTTCTTACTTTGACTTGCTTCTCCACCTTTGTAGCATTCTTCAACTACTTTAAGACTTCAACACTTCTATTCACTCTCATTTCTATCATGAAGGGTCATATTTCTGTTTTTGGGATTCTAAACTTGAAAATGGTCAAATCTTTGGCAATGAAAGCGTTGATTCTTCATATTCACATCCTAAGGTGTTATTTTAGCCTCCATATGAGTCTTCTTTCTACAAATCCCAAATTCACCATTAGAAACTCCTATAAGATTCAAAGAACTAACAGAACTGTGGGATAAGCTATAATACTTGTTTCTTACTTTGACTTGCTTCTTCACCTTGGTAGCATGATTCAACTACTTTGAGACTTCAACACTTCTATTCAGTCTCATTACTATCATGAAGGGTCATTATTCTGTTTTTGGGATTCTAAACATGAAATGGTCAAATCCTTGGCAATCAAAGCATTGATTCTTCATATTCACATATAAAGGTGTGGTTTCAGCCTCCATATGAGTCTTCTTTCTACAAATCCAAAATTCACCATTAGAAACTTCTATAAGATTCAAAGAACTAACAGAAATGGGGGATAAGCTATAATACTTGTTTCTTACTTTGACTTGCTTCTACACCTTGGTAGCATGCTTCAACTACTTTGAGACTTCAACACTTCTATTCACTCTCATTTCTATCATAAAGAGTCATAATTCTGTTTTTGGGATTCTAAACTTGAAAATGGTCAAATCTTTGGCAATAAAAGCGTTGATTCTTCATATTCACATCCAAAGGTGTTATTTTAGCCTCCATATGAGTCTTCTTTCTACAAATCCCAAATTCACCATTAGAAACTCCTATAAGATTCAAAGAACTAACAGAACTGTGGGATAAGCTATAATACTTGTTTCTTACTTTGACTTGCTTCTCCACCTTGGTAGCATGCTTCAACTACTTTGAGACTTCAACACTTCTATTCAGTCTCATTTCTATCATGAAGGGCCATAATTCTGTTTTTGGGATTCTAAACTTGAAAATGGTCAAATCCTTGGCAATAAAAGCATTGCTTCTTCATATTCACATCCAAAGGTGTGGTTTCAGCCTCCATATGAGTCTTCTTTCTACAAATCCCAAATTCACCATTAGAAACTTCTATAAGATTCAAAGAACTAACAGAAATGGAGGATAAGCTATAATACTTGTTTCTTACTTTGACTTGCTTCTCCACCTTGGTAGCATGCTTCAACTACTTTGAGACTTCAACACTTCTATTCACTCTCATTTCTATCATGAAGGGTCATAATTCTGTTTTTGGGATTCTAAACTTGAAAATGGTCAAATCTTTGGCAATGAAAGCGTTGATTCTTCATATTCACATCCAAAGGTGTTATTTTAGCCTCCATATGAGTCTTCTTTCTACAAATCCCAAATTCACCATTAGAAACTTCTATAAGATTCAAAGAACTAACAGAACTGTGGGATAAGCTATAATACTTGTTTCTTACTTTGACTTGCTTCTCCACCTTGGTAGCATGCTTCAACTACTTTGAGACTTCAACACTTCTATTCAGTCTCATTTCTATCATGAAGGGCCATAATTCTGTTTTTGGGATTCTAAACTTGAAAATGGTCAAATCCTTGGCAATGAAAGCATTGATTCTTTATATTCACATCGAAAGGTGTGGTTTCAGCCTCCATATGAGTCTTCTTTCTACAAATCCCAAATTCACCATTAGAAACTTCTATAAGATTCAAACAACTAACAGAACTGTGGGATAAGCTATAATACTTGTTTCTTACTTTGACTTGCATCTTCACCTTGGTGGCATGCTTCAACTACTTTGAGATTTCAACACTTCTATTCACTCTCATTTCTATCATGAAGGGTCATATTTTTGTTTTTGGGATTCTAAACGTGAAATGGTCTAATCCTTGGCAATCAAAGCATTGATTCTTCATATTCACATCCAAAGGTGTGGTTTCAGCCTCCATAGGAGTCTTCTTTCTACAAATCCCAAATTCACCATTAGAAACTTCTATAAGATTCAAAGAACTAACAGAACTGTGGGATAAGCTATAATACTTGTTTCTTATTTTGACTTGCTTCTCTACCTTTGTAGCATTCTTCAACTACTTTAAGACTTCAACACTTCTATTCACTCTCATTTCTATCATGAAGGGTCATAACTCTGTTTTTGGGATTCTAAGCTCGAAAATGGTTAAATCCTTGGCAATCAAAGCATTGATTCTTCATATTCACATCCAAAGGTGTGGTTTCAGCCTCCATATGAGTCTTCTTTCTACGAATCCCAAATTCACCATTAGAAACTTCTATAAGATTCAAAGAACTAACAGAAATGGGGGATAAGCTATAATACTTGTTTCTTACTTTGACTTGCTTCTTCACCTTGGTAGCATGATTCAACTACTTTGAGACTTTAACACTTCTATTCACTCTCATTTCTATCATGAAGGGTCATAATTCTGTTTTTGGGATTCTAAACTTGAAAACGATCAAATCGTTGGCAATGAAAGCGTTGATTCTTCATATTCACATCCTAAGGTGTTATTTTAGCCTCCATATGAGTCTTTTTTCTACAAATCCCAAATTCACCATTAGAAACTCCTATAAGATTCAAAGAACTAATAGAACTGTGGGATAAGCTATAATACTTGTTTCTTACTTTGACTTGCTTCTTCACCTTGGTAGCATGATTCAACTACTTTGAGACTTCAACACTTCTATTCACTTTCATTTCTATCATGAAGGGTCATAATTCTGTTTTTGGGATTCTAAACATAAAAATGGTCAAATCTTTGGCAATGAAAGCATTGATTCTTCATATTCACATCCAAAGGTGTTATTTTAGCCTCCATATGAGTCTTCTTTCTACAAATCCCAAATTCACTATTAGAAACTTCTATAAGATTCAAAGAACTAACAGAACCGTGGGATAAGCTATAATACTTCTTTCTTACTTTGACTTGCTTCTCCACCTTTGTAGCATTCTTCAACTACTTTGAGACTTTAACACTTCTATTCACTCTCATTTCTATCATGAAGGGTCATAATTCTGTTTTTGGGATTCTAAACTTGAAAACGGTCAAATCTTTGGCAATGAAAGCGTTGATTCTTCATATTCACATCCTAAGGTGTTATTTTAGCCTCCATATGAGTCTTCTTTCTACAAATCTCAAATTCACCATTAGAAACTCCTATAAGATTCAAAGAACTAACAGAACTGTGGGATAAGCTATAATACTTGTTTCTTACTTTGACTTGCTTCTTCACCTTGGTAGCATGATTCAACTACTTTGAGACTTCAACACTTCTGTTCACTTTCATTTCTATCATGAAGGGTCATAATTCTTTTTTTGGGATTCTAAACTTAAAAATTGTCAAATCCTTGGCAATCAAAGCATTGATTCTTCATATTCACATCCAAAGGTGTGGTTTCAGCCTCCATATGAGTCTTCTTTCTACGAATCCCAAATTCACCATTAGAAACTTCTATAAGATTCAAAGAACTAACAGAAATGGGGGATAAGCTATAATACTTGTTTCTTACTTTGACTTGCTTCTTCACCTTGGTAGCATGATTCAACTACTTTGAGACTTCAACACTTCTATTCACTCTCATTTCTATCATGAAGGGTCATAATTCTGTTTTTGGGATTCTAAACTTGAAAATGGTCAAATCTTTGGCAATGAAAGCGTTGATTCTTCATATTCACATCCTAAGGTGTTATTTTAGCCTCCATATGAGTCTTCTTTCTACAAATCCCAAATTCACCATTAGAAACTCCTATAAGATTCAAAGAACTAACAGAACTGTGGGATAAGCTATAATACTTGTTTCTTACTTTGACTTGCTTCTCCACCTTGGTAGCATGCTTCAACTACTTTGAGACTTCAACACTTCTATGAAGTCTCATTTCAATCATGAAGGGCCATAATTCTGTTTTTGGGATTCTAAACTTGAAATGGTCAAATCCTTGGCAATGAAAGCATTGATTTTTTATATTCACATCGAAAGATGTGGTTTCAGCCTCCATATGAGTCTTCTTTCTACAAATCCCAAATTCACCATTAGAAACTCTTATAAGATTCAAACAACTAACAGAACTGTGGGATAAGCTATAATACTTGTTTCTTACTTTGACTTGCATCTTCACCTTGGTGGCATGCTTCAACTACTTTGAGATTTCAACACTTCTATTCACTCTCATTTCTATCATGAAGGGTCATAATTCTGTTTTTGGGATTCTAAACTTAAAAATGGTCAAATCTTTGGCAATGAAAGCATTGAGTCTTCATATTCACATCCAAAGGTGTTATTTTAGCCTCCATATGAGTCTTCTTTCTACAAATCCCAAATTCACCATTAGAAACTCCTATAAGATTCAAAGAACTAACAGAACTGTGGGATAAGCTATAATACTTGTTTCTTACTTTGCCTTGCTTCTCCACCTTGGTAGCATGCTTCAACTACTTTGAGACTTCAACACTTCTATTCAGTCTCATTTCAATCATGAAGGGCCATAAATCTGTTTTTGGGATTCTAAACTTGAAATGGTCAAATCCTTGGCAATCAAAGCATTGATTCTTCATATTCACATCCAAAGGTGTGGTTTCAGCCTCTATATGAGTTCTTTCTACGAATCCCAAATTCACCATTAGAAACTTCTATAAGATTCAAAGAACTAACAGAAAAGGGGGATAAGCTATAATACTTGTTTCTTACTTTGACTTGCTTCTTCACCTTGGTAGCATGATTCAACTACATTGAGACTTCAACACTTCTATTCACTCTCATTTCTATCATGAAGGGTCATAATTCTGTTTTTGGGATTCTAAACTTGAAAACGGTCAAATATTTGGCAATGAAAGCGTTGATTCTTCATATTCACATCCTAAGGTGTTATTTTAGCCTCCATATGAGTCTTCTTTCTACAAATCCCAAATTCACAATTATAAACTCCTATAAGATTCAAAGAACTAACAGAACTGTGGGATAAGCTATAATACTTGTTTCTTACTTTGACTTGCTTCTCCACCTTGGTAGCATGCTTCAACTACTTTGAGACTTCAACACTTCTATTTAGTCTCATTTCAATCATGAAGGGCCATAATTCTGTTTTTGGGATTCTAAACTTGAAATGGTCAAATCCTTGGCAATGAAAGCATTGATTCTTTATATTCACATCGAAAGGTGTGGTTTCAGCCTCCATATGAGTCTTCTTTCTACAAATCCCAAATTCACCATTAGAAACTTCTATAAGATTCAAAGAACTAACAGAACTGTGGGATAAGCTATAATACTTGTTTCTTACTTTGACTTGCTTCTCCACGTTGGTAGCATGCTTCAACTACTTTGAGATTTCAACACTTCTATTCACTCTCATTTCTATCATGAAGGGCCATAATTCTGTTTTTGGGATTCTAAACTTGAAATTGGTCAAATCCTTGGCAATGAAAGCATTGATTCTTCATATTCACATCCAAAGGTGTGGTTTCAGCCTCCATATGAGTCTTCTTTCTACAAATCCCAAATTCACCATTAGAAACTCCTATAAGATTCAAAGAACTAACAGAACTGTGGGATAAGCTATAATACTTGTTTCTTACTTTGACTTGCTTCTCCACCTTGGTAGCATGCTTCAACTACTTTGAGACTTCAACACTTCTATTAAGTCTCATTTCAATCATGAATGGCCATAATTCTGTTTTTGGGATTCTAAACTTGAAATGGTCAAATCCTTGGCAATGAAAGCATTGATTCTTTATATTCACATCCTAAGGTGTGGTTTCAGCCTCTATATGAGTCTTCTTTCTACAAATCCCAAATTCACCATTAGAAACTCCTATAAGATTCAAAGAACTAACAGAACTTTGGGATAAGCTATAATACTTGTTTCTTACTTTGACTTGCTTCTCCACCTTGGTGGCATGCTTCAACTACTTTGAGATTTCAACACTTCTATTCAGTCTCATTTCAATCATGAAGGGCCATAATTCTGTTTTTGGGATTCTAAACTTGAAATGGTCAAATCTTTGGCAATGAAAGCATTGAGTCTTCATATTCACATCCAAAGGTGTTATTTTAGCCTCCATATGAGTCTTCTTTCTACAAATCCCAAATTCACCATTAGAAACTCCTATAAGATTCAAAGAACTAACAGAACTGTGGGATAAGCTATAATACTTGTTTCTTACTTTGCTCTTCTCCACCTTGGTAGCATGCTTCAACTACTTTGAGACTTCAACACTTCTATTCACTCTCATTTCTATCATGAAGGGCCATAATTCTGTTTTTGGGATTCTAAACTTGAAAATGGTCAAATCCTTGGCAATAAAAGCATTGCTTCTTCATATTCACATCCAAAGGTGTAGTTTTAGCCTCCTTATGAGTCTTCTTTCTACGAATCCCAAATTCACCATTAGAAACTTCTATAAGATTCAAAGAACTAACAGAAATGGGGGATAAGCTATAATACTTGTTTCTTACTTTGACTTGCTTCTTCACCTTGGTAGCATGCTTCAACTACTTTGAGACTTCAACACTTCTATTCACTCTCATTTCTATCATGAAGGGTCATAATTCTGTTTTTGGGATTCTAAACTTGAAAATGGTCAAATCTTTGGCAATGAAAGCGTTGATTCTTCATATTCACATCCTAAGGTGTTATTTTAGCCTCCATATGAGTCTTCTTTCTACAAATCCCAAATTCACCATTAGAAACTCCTATAAGATTCAAAGAACTAACAGAACTGTGGGATAAGCTATAATACTTGTTTCTTACTTTGACTTGCTTCTCCACCTTGGTAGCATGCTTCAACTACTTTGAGACTTCAACACTTCTATTCACTCTCATTTCTATCATGAAGGGCCATAATTCTGTTTTTGGGATTCTAAACTTGAAAATGGTCAAATCCTTGGCAATGAAAGCATTGATTCTTCATATTCACATCGAAAGGTGTGGTTTCAGCCTCCATATGAGTCTTCTTTCTACAAATCCCAAATTCACCATTAGAAACTTCTATAAGATTCAAAGATCTAACAGAACTGTGGGATAAGCTATAATACTTGTTTCTTACTTTGACTTGCATCTTCACCTTGGTGGCATGCTTCAACTACTTTGAGATTTCAACACTTCTATTCACTCTCATTTCTATCATGAAGGGTCATAATTCTATTTTTGGGATTCAAAACTTGAAATGGTCAAATCCTTGGCAATCAAAGCATTGATTCTTCATATTCACATCCATAGGTGTGGTTTCAGCCTCCATAGGAGTCTTCTTTCTACAAATTCCAAATTCACCATTAGAAACTTTTATAAGATTCAAAGAACTAACAGAACTGTGGGATAAGCTATAATACTTGTTTCTTACTTTGACTTGCTTCTCCACCTTTGTAGCATTCTTCAACTACTTTAAGACTTCAACACTTCTATTCACTCTCATTTCTATCATGAAGGGTCAAAACTCTGTTTTTGGGATTCAAAACTTGAAATGGTCAAATCCTTGGCAATCAAAGCATTGATTCTTCATATTCACATCCAAAGGTGTGGTTTCAGCCTCCATAGGAGTCTTCTTTCTACAAATCCCAAATTCACCATTAGAAACTTCTATAAGATTCAAAGAACTAACAGAAATGGGGGATAAGCTATAATACTTGTTTCTTACTTTGACTTGCTTCTTCACCTTGGTAGCATGATTCAACTACTTTGAGACTTCAACACTTCTATTCACTCTCATTTCTATCATGAAGGGTCATAATTCTGTTTTTGGGATTCTAAACTTGAAAATGGTCAAATCTTTGGCAATGAAAGCGTTGATTCTTCATATTCACATCCTAAGGTGTTATTTTAGCCTCCATATGAGTCTTCTTTCTACAAATCCCAAATTCACCATTAGAAACTCCTATAAGATTCAAACAACTAACAGAACTGTGGGATAAGCTATAATACTTGTTTCTTACTTTGACTTGCATCTTCACCTTGGTGGCATGCTTCAACTACTTTGAGATTTCAACACTTCTATTCACTCTCATTTCTATCATGAAGGGTCATATTTCTGTTTTTGGGATTCTAAACTTGAAATGGTCAAATCCTTGGCAATGAAAGCATTGATTCTTCATATTCACATCCAAAGGTGTGGTTTCAGCTTCTGTATGAGTCTTTTTCTACAAATCCCAAATTCACCATTAGAAACTTCTATAAGATTCAAAGAACTAACAGAACTGTGGGATAAGCTATAATACTTGTTTCTTACTTTGACTTGCTTCTCCACCTTGGTAGCATGCTTCAACTACTTTGAGACTTCAACACTTCTATTCAGTCTCATTTCTATCATGAAGGGCCATAATTCTGTTTTTGGGATTCTAAGCTTGAAAATGGTCAAATCCTTGGCAATAAAAGCATTGATTCTTCATATTCACATCCAAAGGTGTGGTTTCAGCCTCCATATGAGTCTTCTTTCTACAAATCCCAAATTCACCATTAGAAACTTCTATAAGATTCAAAGAACTGACAGAAATGGAGGATAAGCTATAATACTTGTTTCTTACTTTGACTTGCTTCTCCACCTTGGTAGCATGCTTCAACTACTTTGAGACTTCAACACTTCTATTCACTCTCATTTCTATCATGAAGGGTCATATTTTTGTTTTTGGGATTCTAAACGTGAAATGGTCTAATCCTTGGCAATCAAAGCATTGATTCTTCATATTCACATCCAAAGGTGTGGTTTCAGCCTCCATAGGAGTCTTCTTTCTACAAATCCCAAATTCACCATTAGAAACTCCTATAAGATTCAAAGAACTAACAGAACTATGGGATAAGCTATAATACTTGTTTCTTACTTTGCCTTGCTTCTCCACCTTAGTAGCATGCTTCAACTACTTTGAGACTTCAACACTTCTATTCAGTCACATTTCAATCATGAAGGGCCATAATTCTGTTTTTGGGATTCTAAACTTGAAATGGTCAAATCCTTGGCAATGAAAGCATTGATTCTTTATATTCACATCGAAAGGTGTGGTTTCAGCCTCCATATGAGTCTTCTTTCTACAAATTCACCATTAGAAATTTCTATAAGATTCAAAGAACTAACAGAAATGGGGGATAAGCTATTATACTTGTTTCTTACTTTGACTTGCTTCTTCACCTTGGTAGCATGATTCAACTACATTGAGACTTCAACACTTCTATTCACTTTCATTTTTATCATGAAGGGTCATAATTCTGTTTTTGGGATTCTAAACTTGAAAACGGTCAAATCTTTGGCAATGAAAGCGTTGATTCTTCATATTCACATCCTAAGGTGTTATTTTAGCCTCCATATGAGTCTTCTTTCTACAAATCCCAAATTCACCATTAGAAACTCCTATAAGATTCAAAGAACTAACAGAACTGTGGGATAAGCTATAATACTTATTTCTTACTTTGACTTGCTTCTCCACCTTGGTAGCATGCTTCAACTACTTTGAGACTTCAACACTTCTATTCAGTCTCATTTCTATCATGAAGGGCCATAATTCTGTTTTTGGGATTCTAAACTTGAAAATGGTCAAATCCTTGGCAATGAAAGCATTGATTCTTCATATTCACATCGAAAGGTGTGGTTTCAGCCTCCATATGAGTCTTCTTTCTACAAATCCCAAATTCACCATTAGAAACTTCTATAAGATTCAAAGAACTAACAGAACTGTGGGATAAGCTATAATACTTGTTTCTTACTTTGACTTGCTTCTCCACGTTGGTAGCATGCTTCAACTACTTTGAGACTTCAACACTTCTATTCAGTCTCATTTCTATCATGAAGGGCCATAATTCTGTTTTTGGGATTCTAAACTTGAAAATGGTCAAATCCTTGGCAATAAAAGCATTGCTTCTTCATATTCACATCCAAAGGTGTGGTTTCAGCCTCCATATGAGTCTTCTTTCTACAAATCCCAAATTCACCATTAGAAACTTCTATAAGATTCAAAGAACTAACAGAAATGGAGGATAAGCTATAATACTTGTTTCTTACTTTGACTTATACCAAACCTTGGTAGCATGCTTCAACTACTTTGAGACTTCAACACTTCTATTCACTCTCATTTCTATCATGAAGGGTCATAATTCTGTTTTTGGGATTCTAAACTTGAAAATGGTCAAATCTTTGGCAATGAAAGCGTTGATTCTTCATATTCACATCCTAAGGTGTTATTTTAGCCTCCATATGAGTCTTCTTTCTACAAATCCCAAATTCACCATTAGAAACTTCTATTAGATTCGAAGAACTAACAGAACTGTGGGATAAACTATAATACTTGTTTCTTACTTTGACTTGCTTCTCCACGTTGGTAGCATGCTTCAACTACTTTTAGACTTCAACACTTCTATTCAGTCTCATTTCAATCATGAAGGGCCATAATTCTATTTTTGGGATTCTAAACTTGAAATTGGTCAAATCCTTGGCAATGAAAGCATTGATTCTTCATATTCACATCCAAAGGTGTGGTTTCAGCCTCCATATGAGTCTTCCTTCTACAAATCCCAAATTCACCATTAGAAACTTCTATAAGATTCAAAGAACTAACAGAACTGTGGGATAAGCAATAATACTTGTTTCTTACTTTGACTTGCTTCTCCACCTTGGTAGCATGCTTCAACTACTTTGAGACTTCAACACTTCTATTCACTCTCATTTCAATCATGAAGGGTCATAATTCTGTTTTTGGGATTCTAAACGTTAAAATAGTCAAATCTTTGGCAATCAAAGCATTGATTATTCATATTCACATCCAAAGGTGTTATTTTAGCCTCCATATGAGTCTTCTTTCTACAAATCCTAAATTCACCATTAGAAACTCCTATAAGATTCAAAGAACTAACAGAACTGTGGGATAAGCTATAATACTTGTTTCTTATTTTTGACTTCCTTCTTACTTGGTAGCAGCATTCTTCACTTTGAGAGTTCAACACTTTTATTCATTTTTTTATTTTTAAAAAAAAAAAAAATTTTTTTTTTTTTTTATAAAAAAAAAAAAAAAAAAAATTTAAAAAAAAAAAAAAATATTTTTTTTAAAAAAAAAACATTTTTATTTTTATATATTCTTTCTCTGAATCCCAAATTCACCATTAGAAACTTCTATAAGATTCAAAGAACTAACAGAACTGTGGGATAAGCTATAATACTTGTTTCTTACTTTGACTTGCTTCTCCACGTTGGTAGCATGCTTCAACTACTTTGAGACTTCAACACTTCTATTCACTCTCATTTCTATCATGAAGGGTCATAATTCTTTTTTTGGGATTCTAAACGTGAAAATAGTCAAATCTTTGGCAATGAAAGCATTGATTCTTCATATTCACATCCAAAGGTGTTATTTTAGCCTCCATATGAGTCTTCTTTCTACAAATCCCAAATTCACCATTAGAAACTTCTATAAGATTCAAAGAACTAACAGAACTGTGGGATAAGCTATAATACTTGTTTCTTACTTTGACTTGCTTCTCCACCTTTGTAGCATTCTTCAACTACTTTAAGACTTCAACACTTCTATTCACTCTCATTTCTATCATGAAGGGTCAAAACTCTGTTTTTGGGATTCTAAGCTTGAAAATGGTTAAATCCTTGGCAATCAAAGCATTGATTCTTCATATTCACATCCAAAGGTGTGGTTTCAGCCTCCATATGAGTCTTCTTTCTACGAATCCCAAATTCACCATTAGAAACTTCTATAAGATTCAAAGAACTAACAGAAATGGGGGATAAGCTATAATACTTGTTTCTTACTTTGACTTGCTTCTTCACCTTGGTAGCATGATTCAACTACTTTGAGACTTCAACACTTCTATTCACTCTCATTTCTATCATGAAGGGTCATAATTCTATTTTTGGGATTCTAAACTTGAAAATGGTCAAATCTTTGGGAATGAAAGCGTTGATTCTTCATATTCACATCCTAAGGTGTTATTTTAGCCTCCATATGAGTCTTCTTTCTACAAATCCCAAATTCACCATAAGAAACTCCTAGAAGATTCAAAGAACTAACAGAACTGTGGGATAAGCTATAATACTTGTTTCTTACTTTGACTTGCTTCTCCACCTTGGTAGCATGCTTCAACTACTTTGAGACTTCAACACTTCTATTCAGTCTCATTTCAATCATGAAGGGCCATAATTCTGTTTTTGGGATTCTAAACTTGAAATGGTCAAATCCTTGGCAATGAAAGCATTGATTCTTTATATTCACATCGAAAGGTGTGGTTTCAACCTCCATATGAGTCTTCTTTCTACAAATTCACCATTAGAAATTTCTATAAGATTCAAAGAACTAACAGAAATGGGGGATAAGCTATTATACTTGTTTCTTACTTTGAATTGCTTCTTGGCATTCGTAGCATGCTTCAACTACTTTGAGACTTCAACACTTCCATTCACTCTAATTTCTATCATGAAGGGTCATAATTCTGTTTTTGGGATTCTAAACTTTAAAATGGTCAAATATTTGGCAATGAAAGCATTGATTCTTCATATTCACATCCTAAGGTGTTATTTTAGCCTACATATGAGTCTTCTTTCTACAAATCCCAAATTCACCATTAGAAACTCCTATAAGATTCAAAGAACTAACAGAACTTTGGGATAAGCTATAATACTTGTTTCTTACTTTGAGACTTCAACACTTCTATTCACTTTCATTTCTATCATGAAGGGTCATAATTCTCTTTTTGGGATTCTAAACGTGAAAATAGTCAAATCTTTGGCAATGAAAGCGTTGATTCTTCATATTCACATCCAAAGGTGTTATTTTAGCCTCCATATGAGTCTTCTTTCTACAAATCCCAAATTCACCATTAGAAACTCCTATAAGATTCAAAGAACTAACAGAACTGTGGGATAAGCTATAATACTTGTTTCTTACTTTGACTTGCTTCTCCACCTTGGTAGCATGCTTCAACTACTTTGAGACTTCAACACTTCTATTCAGTCTCATTTCTATCATGAAGGGCCATAATTCTGTTTTTGGGATTCTAAACTTGAAAATGGTCAAATCCTTGGCAATGAAAGCATTGATTCTTCATATTCACATCGAAAGGTGTGGTTTCAGCCTCCATATGAGTCTTCTTTCTACAAATCCCAAATTCACCATTAGAAACTTCTATAAGATTCAAAGAACTAACAGAACTATGGGATAAGCTATAATACTTGTTTCTTACTTTGACTTGCTTCTCCACCTTGGTAGCATGCTTCAACTACTTTGAGATTTCAACACTTCTATTCACTCTCATTTCTATCATGAAGGGTCATTATTCTGTTTTTGGGATTCTAAACTTGAAATGGTCAAATCCTTGGCAATCAAAGCATTGATTCTTCATATTCACATCCAAAGGTGTGGTTTCAGCCTCCATATGAGTCTTCTTTCTACGAATCCCAAATTCACCATTAGAAACTTCTATAAGATTCAAAGAACTAACAGAAATGGGGGATAAGCTATAATACTTGTTTCTTACTTTGACTTGCTTCTTCACCTTGGTAGCATGATTCAACTACTTTGAGACTTCAACACTTCTATTCACTCTCATTTCTATCATGAAGGGTCATAATTCTGTTTTTGGGATTCTAAACTTGAAAATGGTCAAATCTTTGGCAATGAAAGCGTTGATTCTTCATATTCACATCCTAAGGTGTTATTTTAGCCTCCATATGAGTCTTTTTTCTACAAATCTTAAATTCACGATTAGAAACTCCTATAAGATTCAAAGAACTAACAGTACTTTGGGATAAGCTATAATACTTGTTTCTTACTTTGACTTGCTTCTCCGCGTTGGTAGCATGCTTCAACTACTTTGAGACTTCAACACTTCTTTTCAGTCTCATTTCTATCATGAAGGGCCATAATTCTGTTTTTGGGATTCTAAACTTGAAAATGGTCAAATCCTTGGCAATGAAAGCATTGATTCTGTGTATTGACATCGAAGGGTGTGGTTTCAGCCTCCATATAAGTCTTCTTTCTACAAATCCCAAATTCACCATTAGAAACTTCTATAAGATTCAAAGAACTAACAGAACTGTGGGATAAGCTATAATACTTGTTTCTTACTTTGACTTGCATCTTCACCTTGGTGGCATGCTTTAACTACTTTGAGATTTCAACACTTCTATTCACTCTCATTTCTATCATGAAGGGTCATATATTTGTTTTTGGGATTCTAAACGTGAAATGGTCTAATCCTTGGCAATCAAAGCATTGATTCTTCATATTCACATCCAAAGGTGTGGTTTCAGCCTCCATAGGAGTCTTCTTTCTACAAATCCCAAATTCACCATTAGAAACTTCTATAAGATTCAAAGAACTAACAGAACTGTGGGATAAGCTATAATACTTGTTTCTTATTTTGACTTGCTTCTCCACCTTTGTAGCATTCTTCAACTACTTTAAGACTTCAACACTTCTATTCACTCTCATTTCTATCATGAAGGACCATAATTCTGTTTTTGGGATTCTAAGCTTGGAAATTGTCAAATCTTTGGCAAACAAAGCATTGATTCTTCATATTCACATCCAAAGGTGTGGTTTCAGCCTCCATATGAGTCTTCTTTCTACAAATCCCAAATTCACCATTAGAAACTTCTATAAGATTCAAAGAACTAACAGAAATGGGGGATAAGCTATAATGCTTGTTTCTTACTTTGACTTGCTTCTCCACCTTGGTAGCATGCTTCAACTACTTTGAGACTTCAACACTTCTATTCACTCTCATTTCTATCATGAAGGGTCATAATTCTGTTTTTGGGATTCTAAACTTGAAAATGGTCAAATCTTTGGCAATCAAAGCATTGATTCTTCATATTCACATCCTAAGGTGTTATTTTAGCCTCCATATGAGTCTTCTTTCTACAAATCCCAAATTCACCATTAGAAACTCCTATAAGATTCAAACAACTAACAGAACTGTGGGATAAGCTATAATACTTGTTTCTTACTTTGACTTGCATCTTCACCTTGGTGGCATGCTTCAACTACTTTGAGATTTCAACACTTCTATTCACTCTCATTTCTATCATGAAGGGTCATATTTCTGTTTTTGGGATTCTAAACTTGAAATGGTCAAATCCTTGGCAATCAAAGCATTGATTCTTCATATTCACATCCAAAGGTGTGGTTTCAGCCTCCATAGGAGTCTTCTTTCTACAAATCCCAAATTCACCATTAGAAACTTCTATAAGATTCAAAGAACTAACAGAACTGTGGGATAAGCTATAATACTTGTTTCTTACTTTGACTTGCTTCTCCACCTTGGTAGCATGCTTCAACTACTTTGAGACTTCAACACTTCTATTCAGTCTCATTTCTATCATGAAGGGCCATAATTCTGTTTTTGGGATTCTAAGCTTGAAAATGGTCAAATCCTTGGCAATAAAAGCATTGATTCTTCATATTCACATCCAAAGGTGTGGTTTCAGCCTCCATATGAGTCTTCTTTCTACAAATCCCAAATTCACCATTAGAAACTTCTATAAGATTCAAATAACTGAATGAAATGGAGGATAAGCTATAATACTTGTTTCTTACTTTGACTTGCTTCTCCACCTTGATAGCATGCTTCAACTACTTTGAGACTTCAACACTTCTATTCACTCTCATTTCTATCATGAAGGGTCATAATTCTGTTTTTGGGATTCTAAACTTGAAAATGGTCAAATCTTTGGCAATGAAAGCGTTGATTCTTCATATTCACATCCTAAGGTGTTATTTTAGCCTCCATATGAGTCTTCTTTCTACAAATCCCAAATTCACCATTAGAAACTCCTATAAGATTCAAAGAACTAACAGAACTGTGGGATAAGCTATAATACTTGTTTCTTACTTTGACTTCCTTCCACCTTGGTAGCATCTTTCAACTACTTTGAGACTTCAACACTTCTATTCACTCTCATTTCTATCATGAAGGGCCATAATTCTGTTTTTGGGATTCTACACTTGAAAATGGTCAAATCCTTTGCCAATGAAAGCATTGATTCTTTCATATTCACATCCGAAGGTGTGGTTTCAGCCTCCATATTTGTTTTCTTTCTACATCCCCAATTCACCATTAGAAACTTCTATAAGACTCAAAGACCTAACAGAACTATGGGATAAACTATAATGTTTGTTTCTTACTTTGACTTCTTCTCCCCCTTAATAGCATGCTTCAACTACTTTTAGACTTCAACACTTCTATTCACTCTAATTTCTATCATGAAGGGTCATAATTCTGTTTTTGGGATTCTAAACTTTAAAATGGTCAAATATTTGGCAATGAAAGCATTGATTCTTCATATTCACATCCTAAGGTGTTATTTTAGCCTACATATGAGTCTTCTTTCTACAAATCCCAAATTCACCATTAGAAACTCCTATAAGATTCAAAGAACTAACAGAACTGTGGGATAAGCTATAATACTTGTTTCTTACTTTGACTTGCTTCTTCACCTTGGTAGCATGCTTCAACTACTTTGAGACTTCAACACTTCTATTCACTCTCATTTCTATCATGAAGGGTCATAATTCTGTTTTGGGATTCTAAACTTGAAAATGGTCAAATCTTTGGCAATGAAAGCGTTGATTCTTCATATTCACATCCTAAGGTGTTATTTTAGCCTCCATATGAGTCTTCTTTCTACAAATCCCAAATTCACCATTAGAAACTCCTATAAGATTCAAAGAACTAACAGAACTGTGGGATAAGCTATAATACTTGTTTCTTACTTTGACTTGCTTCTCCACCTTGGTAGCATGCTTCAACTACTTTGAGACTTCAACACTTCTATTTAGTCTCATTTCAATCATGAAGGGCCATAATTCTGTTTTTGGGATTCTAAACTTGAAATGGTCAAATCCTTGGCAATCAAAGCATTGATTCTTCATATTCACATCCATAGGTGTGGTTTCAGCCTCCATAGGAGTCTTCTTTCTACAAATTCCAAATTCACCATTAGAAACTTTTATAAGATTCAAAGAACTAACAGAACTGTGGGATAAGCTATAATACTTGTTTCTTACTTTGACTTGCTTCTCCACCTTGGTAGCATGCTTCAACTACTTTGAGACTTCAACACTTCTATTCACTCTCATTTCTATCATGAAGGGTCATAATTCTGTTTTTGGGATTCTAAACTTGTAAATGGTCAAATCTTTGGCAATGAATGCATTGATTCTTCATATTCACATCCAAAGGTGTGGTTTCAGCCTCCATGTGAGTGTTCTTTCTACAAATCCCATATTCACCATAAGAAACTTCTATTAGATTCGAAGAACTAATAGAACTGTGGGATAAGCTATAATACTTGTTTCTTACTTTGACTTGCTTCTTCACCTTGGTAGCATGATTCAACTACTTTGAGACTTCAACACTTCTATTCACTCTCATTTCTATCATGAAGGGTCATATTTCTGTTTTTGGGATTCTAAACTTGAAAATGGTCAAATCTTTGGCAATGAAAGCGTTGATTCTTCATATTCACATCCTAAGGTGTTATTTTAGCCTCCATATGAGTCTTCTTTCTACAAATCCCAAATTCACCATTAGAAACTTCTATAAGATTCAAAGAACAAACAGAACTGTGGGATAAGCTATAATACTTGTTTCTTACTTTGACTTGCTTCTCCACCTTTGTAGCATTCTTCAACTACTTTAAGACTTCAACACTTCTATTCACTCTGATTTGTATCATGAAGAGTCATATTTCTGTTGTTGGGGTTGTAAACGTTAAAATAGTCGAGTCTTTGGCAATCAAAGCATTGCTTCTTCATATTCACATCCAAGGGTGTTATTTTAGCCTCCATATGAGTCTTCTTTCTACAAATCCCAAATTCACCATTAGAAACTTCTATAGGATTCAAAGAATAACTAGAACTGTGGGATAAGCTATAATACTTGTTTCTTACTTTGACTTGCATCTTCACCTTGGTAGCATGCTTATACTTTGAGATTTCAACACTTCTTATTTCTTCATTTTCTATCATGAAGGGTCATATTTCTGTTTTTGGGATTCTAAACTTGAAATGGTCAAATCCTTGGCAATCAAAGCATTGATTCTTCATATTCACATCCAAAGGTGTGGTTTCAGCCTCCATATGAGTCTTCTTTCTACGAATCCCAAATTCACCATTAGAAACTTCTATAAGATTCAAAGAACTAACAGAACTGTGGGATAAGCTATAATACTTGTTTCTTACTTTGACTTGCTTCTCCTCCTTGGTAGCATGCTTCAACTACTTTGAGACTTCAACACTTCTATTCACTCTCATTTCTATCATGAAGGGTCATAATTCTGTTTTTGGGATTCTAAACTTGAAAATGGTCAAATCTTTGGCAATGAAAGCGTTGATTCTTCATATTCACATCCTAAGGTGTTATTTTAGCCTCCATATGAGTCTTCTTTCTACAAATCCCAAATTCACCATTAGAAACTCCTATAAGATTCAAACAACTAACAGAACTGTGGGATAAGCTATAATACTTGTTTCTTACTTTGACTTGCATCTTCACCTTGGTGGCATGCTTCAACTACTTTGAGATTTCAACACTTCTATTCACTCTCATTTCTATCATGAAGGGTCATATTTCTGTTTTTGGGATTCTAAACTTGAAATGGTCAAATCCTTGGCAATCAAAGCATTGATTCTTCATATTCACATCCAAAGGTGTGGTTTCAGCCTCCATAGGAGTCTTCTTTCTACAAATCCCAAATTCACCATTAGAAACTTCTATAAAATTCAAAGAACTGTGGGATAAGCTATAATACTTGTTTCTTATTTTGACTTGCTTCTCCACCTTTGTAGCATTCTTCAACTACTTTAAGACTTCAACACTTCTATTCACTCTCATTTCTATCATGAAGGGTCATAACTCTGTTTTTGGGATTCTAAGCTTGAAAATGGTTAAATCCTTGGCAATCAAAGCATTGATTCTTCATATTCACATCCAAAGGTGTGGTTTCAGCCTCCATATGAGTCTTCTTTCTACGAATCCCAAATTCACCATTAGAAACTTCTATAAGATTCAAAGAACTAACAGAAATGGGGGATAAGCTATAATACTTGTTTCTTACTTTGATCACTTCTTACTTCCTTGGTAGCATGCTTCAACTACTTTGAGACTTCAACACTTCCATTCACTCTCATTTCTATCATGAAGGGTCATAATTCTGTTTTTGGGATTCTAAACTTGAAAATGGTCAAATCTTTGGCAATGAAAGCGTTGATTCTTCATATTCACATCCTAAGGTGTTATTTTAGCCTCCATATGAGTCTTCTTTCTACAAATCCCAAATTCACCATTAGAAACTCCTATAAGTTTCAAAAAACTAAAAGAACTGTGGGATAAGCTATAATACTTGTTTCTTACTTTGACTTGCTTCTCCACCTTGGTAGCATGCTTCAACTACTTTGAGAGTTCAACACTTCTATTCACTCTCATTTCTATCATGAAGGGCCATAATTCTGTTTTTGGGATTCTAAACTTGAAAATGGTCAATTCTTTGGCAATGAAAGCGTTGATTCTTCATATTCACATCCAAAGGTGTTATTTTAGCCTCCATATGAGTCTTCTTTCTACAAATCCCAAATTCACCATTAGAAACACCTATAAAATTCAAAGAACTAACAGAACTGTGGGATAAACTATAATACTTGTTTTTTACTTTGACTTGCTTCTCCACGTTGGTAGCATGCTTCAACTACTTTGACTTGCTTATTCACTTTTATTTCTATCATGAAGAATCATAATTCTGATTTTGGGATTCTAAACTTGAAAATGGTCAAATCTTTGGCAATGAAAGCGTTGATTCTTCATATTCACATCCAAAGGTGTTATTTTAGCCTCCATATGAGTCTTCTTTCTACAAATCCCAAATTCACCATTAGAAACCCCTATAAAATTCAAAGAACTAACAGAACTGTGGGATAAACTATAATACTTGTTTTTTACTTTGACTTGCTTCTCCACCTTGGTAGCATGCTTCAATTACTTTGAGATTTCAAC
>CM051362.1:15569381-15634134 GCA_028015245.1 Cardamine occulta
ATTCACATCCAAAGGTGTTATTTTTGCCTCCATATGAGTCTTATTTCTACAAATCCCAAATTCACCATTAGAATCTTCTATAAGCTTCAAAGAACTAACTTGGAAATTGTCAAATCTTTGGCAATGAAACATTGATTCTTTATATTCACATCCAAAGGTGTTATTTTAGCCTCCATATGAGTCTTCTTTCTACAAATCCCAAATTCGCCATTAGAAACTCCTATAAGATTCAAAGAACTAACAGAACTGTGGGATAAGCTATAATACTTGTTTCTTACTTTGACTTGCTTCTCCACCTTCGTAGCATGCTTCAACTACTTTGAGACTTCAACACTTCTGTTCACTCTCATTTCTATCATGAAGGGTCATAATTCTGTTTTTGGGATTCTAAACTTAAAAATGGTCAAATCTTTGGCAATGAAAGCATTGATTCTTCATATTCACATCTAAAGGTGTTATTTTAGCCTCCATATGAGTCTTTTTTCTACAAATCCCAAATTCACCATTAGAAACTCCTATAAGATTCAAAGAACTAACAGAACTGTGGGATAAGCTATAATACTTGTTTCTTACTTTGACCTGCTTCTTCACCTTGGTAGCATGCTTGAACTACTTTGAGAATTCAACACTTCTATTCACTCTCATTTCTATCATGAAGGGTCATAATTCCTGTTTTTGGGATTCTAAACTTGAAATGGTCAAATCCTCGGAAATGAAAGCATTGATTCTTCATATTCACATCCAAAGGTGTGGTTTCAGCCTCCATTTGAGTCTTCCTTCTACAAATCCCAAATTCACCACTAGAAACTTCTATAAGATTCAAAGAACTAACAGAACTGTGGGATAAGCTTTAATACTTGTTTCTTACTTTGACTTGCTTCTTCACCTTGGTAGCATTCTTCAACTACTTTAAGACTTCAACACTTCTATTCACTCTCAATTCTATCATGAAGGGTCATAACTCTGTTTTTGGGATTCTAAGCTTGAAAATGGTTAAATCGTTGGCAATGAAAGCATTGATTCTTCATATTCACATCCAAAGGTGTTATTTTAGCCTCCATATGAGTCTTCTTTCTACAAATCCTAAATTCACCATTAGAAACTCCTATAAGATTCAAAGAACTAACAGAACTGTGGGATAAGCTATAATATTTGTTTCTTACTTTGACTTGCTTCTCCACCTTGGTAGCATGCTTCAACTACTTTGAGACTTCAACACTTCTATTCACTCTCATTTCTATCATGAAGGGTCATAATTCTGTTTTTGGGATTCTAAACTTGAAAATGGTCAATTCTTTGGCAATGAAAGCGTTGATTCTTCATATTCACATCCAAAGGTGTTATTTTTGCCTCCATATGAGTCTTATTTCTACAAATCCCAAATTCACCATTAGAATCTTTTATAAGATTCAAAGAACTAACTTGGAAATGGTCAAATCTTTGGCAATGAAACATTGATTCTTTATATTCACATCCAAAGGTGTTATTTTAAACTCCATATGAGTCTTCTTTCTACAAATCCCAAATTCACCATTAGAAACTCCTATAAGATTCAAAGAACTAACAGAACTGTGGGATAAGCTATAATACTTGTTTCTTACTTTGACTTGCTTCTCCACCTTGGTAGCATGCTTCAACTACTTTGAGACTTCAACACTTCTATTCAGTCTCATTTCAATCATGAAGGTCCATAATTATGTTTTTGGGATTCTACACTTGAAAATGGTCAAATCCTTGGCAATGAAAGCATTGATTCTTTATATTCACATCGAAAGGTGTGGTTTTAGCCTCCATATGAGTCTTCTTTCTACAAATCCCAAATTCACCATTAGAAACTTCTATAAGATTCAAAGATCTAACAGAACTGTGGGATAAGCTATAATACTTGTTTCTTGCTTTGACTTGCTTCTCCACCTTGGTAGCACGCTTCAACTACTTTGAGACTTCAACACTTCTATTCACTCTCATTTCTATCATGAAGGGTCATAATTCTGTTTTTGGGATTCTAAACTTGAAAATGGTCAATTCTTTGGCAATGAAAGCGTTGATTCTTCATATTCACATCCAAAGGTGTTATTTTTGCCTCCATATGAGTCTTATTTCTACAAATCCCAAATTCACCATTAGAATCTTCTATAAGATTCAAAGAACTAACTTGGAAATGGTCAAATCTTTGGCAATGAAACATTGATTCTTTATATTCACATCCAAAGGTGTTATTTTAGCCTCCATATGAGTCTTCTTTCTACAAATCCCAAATTCGCCATTAGAAACTCCTATAAGATTCAAAAAACTAACAGAACTGTGGGATAAGCTATAATACTTGTTTCTTACTTTGACTTGCTTCTCCACCTTGGTAGCATGCTTCAACTACCTTGAGACTTCAACACTTCTATTCACTATCATTTCTATCATGAAGGGTCATAATTCTGTTTTTGGGATTCTAAACTTGAAATGGTCAAATCCTTGGCAATGAAAGCATTGATTCTTTATATTCACATCGAAAGGTGTGGTTTTAGCCTCCATATGAGTCTTCTTTCTACAAATCCCAAATTCACCATTAGAAACTTCTATAGGATTCAAAGATCTAACAGAACTGTGGGATAAGCTATAATATTTGTTTCTTACTTTGACTTGCTTCTCCACCTTGGTAGCATGCTTCAACTACTTTGAGACTTCAACACTTCTATTCACTCTCATATCTATCATGAAGGCTCATAATTCTGTTTTTGGGATTCTAAACTTGAAAATGGTCAATTCTTTGGCAATGAAAGCGTTGATTCTTCATATTCACATCCAAAGGTGTTATTTTTGCCTCCATATGAGTCTTATTTCTACAAATCCCAAATTCACCATTAGAATCTTTTATAAGATTCAAAGAACTAACTTGGAAATGGTCAAATCTTTGGCAATGAAACATTGATTCTTTATATTCACATCCAAAGGTGTTATTTTAGCCTCCATATGAGTCTTCTTTCTACAAATCCCAAATTCACCATTAGAAACTCCTATAAGATTCAAAGAACTAACAGAACTGTGGGATAAGCTATAATACTTGTTTCTTACTTTGACTTGCTTCCCCACCTTGGTAGCATGCTTAAACTACTTTGAGACTTCAACACTTCTATTTAGTCTCATTTCAATCATGAAGGTCCATAATTATGTTTTTGGGATTCTACACTTCAAATTGGTCAAATCCTTGGCAATGAAAGCATTGATTCTTTATATTCACATCGAAAGGTGTGGTTTTAGCCTCCATATGAGTCTTCTTTCTACAAATCCCAAATTCACCATTAGAAACTTCTATAAGATTCAAAGATCTAACAAAACTGTGGGATAAGCTATAATACTTGTTTCTTGCTTTGACTTGCTTCTCCACCTTGGTAGCACGCTTCAACTACTTTGAGACTTCAACACTTCTATTCACTCTCATTTCTATCATGAAGGGTCATAATTCTGTTTTTGGGATTCTAAACTTGAAAATGGTCAATTCTTTGGCAATGAAAGCGTTGATTCTTCATATTCACATCCAAAGGTGTTATTTTTGCCTCCATATGAGTCTTATTTCTACAAATCCCAAATTCACCATTAGAATCTTCTATAAGATTCAAAGAACTAGCTTGAAAATGGTTAAATCCTTGGCAATGAAAGCATTGATTCTTCATATTCACATCCAAAGGTGTGGTTTCAGCCTCCATATGAGTCTTCGTTCTACAAATCCCAAATTCACCATTAGAAACTTCTGTAAGATTCAAAGAACTAACAGAAATGGGGGATAAGCTATAATACTTGTTTCTTACTTTGACTTGCTTCTCCACCTTGGTAGCATGCTTCAACTACTTTGAGACTTCAACACTTCTGTTCACTCTCATTTCTATCATGAAGGGTCATAATTCTGTTTTTGGGATTCTAAACTTAAAAATGGTCAAATCTTTGGCAATGAAAGCATTGATTCTTCATATTCACATCTAAAGGTGTTATTTTAGCCTCCATATGAGTCTTTTTTCTACAAATCCCAAATTCACCATTAGAAACTCCTATAAGATTCAAAGAACTAATAGAACTGTGGGATAAGCTATAATACTTGTTTCTTACTTTGACCTGCTTCTTCACCTTGGTAGCATGCTTGAACTACTTTGAGATTTCAACACTTCTATTCACTCTCATTTCTATCATGAAGGGTCATAATTCCTGTTTTTGGGATTCTAAACTTGAAATGGTCAAATCCTTGGAAATGAAAGCATTGATTCTTCATATTCACATCCAAAGGTGTGGTTTCAGCCTCCATTTGAGTCTTCCTTCTACAAATTCCAAATTCACCACTAGAAACTTCTATAAGATTCAAAGAACTAACAGAACTGTGGGATAAGCTTTAATACTTGTTTCTTACTTTGACCTGCTTCTTCACCTTGGTAGCATGCTTGAACTACTTTGAGATTTCAACACTTCTATTCACTCTCAATTCTATCATGAAGGGTCATAACTCTGTTTTTGGGATTCTAAGCTTGAAAATGGTTAAATCATTGGCAATGAAAGCATTGATTCTTCATATTCACATCCAAAGGTGTTATTTTAGCCTCCATATGAGTCTTCTTTCTACAAATCCTAAATTCACCATTAGAAACTCCTATAAGATTCAAAGAACTAACAGAACTGTGGGATAAGCTATAATATTTGTTTCTTACTTTGACTTGCTTCTCCACCTTGGTAGCATGCTTCAACTACTTTGAGACTTCAACACTTCTATTCACTCTCATATCTATCATGAAGGGTCATAATTCTGTTTTTGGGATTCTAAACTTGAAAATGGTCAATTCTTTGGCAATGAAAGCGTTGATTCTTCATATTCACATCCAAAGGTGTTATTTTTGCCTCCATATGAGTCTTATTTCTACAAATCCAAAATTCACCATTAGAATCTTCTATAAGATTCAAAGAACTAACTTGGAAATGGTCAAATCTTTGGCAATGAAACATTGATTCTTTATATTCACATCCAAAGGTGTTATTTTAGCCTCCATATGAGTCTTCTTTCTACAAATCCCAAATTCGCCATTAGAAACTCCTATAAGATTCAAAGAACTAACAGAACTGTGGGATAAGCTATAATACTTGTTTCTTACTTTGACTTGCTTCTCCACCTTGGTAGCATGCTTCAACTACCTTGAGACTTCAACACTTCTATTCACTATCATTTCTATCATGAAGGGTCATAATTCTGTTTTTGGGATTCTAAACTTGAAATGGTCAAATCCTTGGCAATGAAAGCATTGATTCTTTATATTCACATCGAAAGGTGTGGTTTTAGCCTCCATATGAGTCTTCTTTCTACAAATCCCAAATTCCCCATTAGAAACTCCTATAAGATTCAAAGAACTAACAGAACTGTGGGATAAGCTATAATACTTGTTTCTTACTTTGACTTGCTTCTCCACCTTGGTAGCATGCTTCAACTACCTTGAGACTTCAACACTTCTATTCACTATCATTTCTATCATGAAGGGTCCTAATTCTGTTTTTGGGATTCTAAACTTGAAATGGTCAAATCCTTGGCAATGAAAGCATTGATTCTTTATATTCACATCGAAAGGTGTGGTTTTAGCCTCCATATGAGTCTTCTTTCTACAAATCCCAAATTCACCATTAGAAACTTCTATAAGATTCAAAGATCTAACAGAACTGTGGGATAAGCTATAATATTTGTTTCTTACTTTGACTTGCTTCTCCACCTTGGTAGGATGCTTCAACTACTTTGAGACTTCAACACTTCTATTCACTCTCATATCTATCATGAAGGGTCATAATTCTGTTTTTGGGATTCTAAACTTGAAAATGGTCAATTCTTTGGCAATGAAAGCGTTGATTCTTCATATTCACATCCAAAGGTGTTATTTTTGCCTCCATATGAGTCTTATTTCTACAAATCCCAAATTCACCATTAGAATCTTTTATAAGATTCAAAGAACTAACTTGGAAATGGTCAAATCTTTGGCTTTGAAACATTGATTCTTTATATTCACATCCAAAGGTGTTATTTTAGCCTCCATATGAGTCTTCTTTCTACAAATCCCAAATTCGCCATTAGAAACTCCTATAAGATTCAAAGAACTAACAGAACTGTGGGATAAGCTATAATACTTGTTTCTTACTTTGACTTGCTTCTCCACCTTGGTAGCATGCTTCAACTACCTTGAGACTTCAACACTTCTATTCACTATCATTTCTATCATGAAGGGTCATAATTCTGTTTTTGGGATTTTAAACTTGAAATGGTCAAATCCTTGGCAATGAAAGCATTGATTCTTTATATTCACATCGAAAGGTGTGGTTTTAGCCTCCATATGAGTCTTCTTTCTACAAATCCCAAATTCACCATTAGAAACTTCTATAAGATTCAAAGATTTAACAGAACTGTGGGATAAGCTATAATATTTGTTTCTTACTTTGACTTGCTTCTCCACCTTGGTAGGATGCTTCAACTACTTTGAGACTTCAACACTTCTATTCACTCTCATATCTATCATGAAGGGTCATAATTCTGTTTTTGGGATTCTAAACTTGAAAATGGTCAATTCTTTGGCAATGAAAGCGTTGATTCTTCATATTCACATCCAAAGGTGTTATTTTTGCCTCCATATGAGTCTTATTTCTACAAATCCCAAATTCACCATTAGAATCTTTTATAAGATTCAAAGAACTAACTTGGAAATGGTCAAATCTTTGGCAATGAAACATTGATTCTTTATATTCACATCCAAAGGTGTTATTTTAAACTCCATATGAGTCTTCTTTCTACAAATCCCAAATTCACCATTAGAAACTCCTATAAGATTCAAAGAACTAACAGAACTGTGGGATAAGCTATAATACTTGTTTCTTACTTTGACTTGCTTCTCCACCTTGGTAGCATGCTTCAACTACTTTGAGACTTCAACACTTCTATTCAGTCTCATTTCAATCATGAAGGTCCATAATTATGTTTTTGGGATTCTACACTTGAAAATGGTCAAATCCTTGGCAATGAAAGCATTGATTCTTTATATTCACATCGAAAGGTGTGGTTTTAGCCTCCATATAAGTCTTCTTTCTACAAATCTCAAATTCACCATTAGAAACTTCTATAAGATTCAAAGATCTAACAGAACTGTGGGATAAGCTATAATACTTGTTTCGGCTTTGACTTGCTTCTCCACCTTGGTAGCACGCTTCATCTACTTTGAGACTTCAACACTTCTATTCACTCTCATTTCTATCATGAAGGGTCCTAATTCTGTTTTTGGGATTCTAAACTTGAAAATGGTCAATTCCTTTGGCAATGAAAGCGTTGATTCTTCATATTCACATCCAAAGGTGTTATTTTTGCCTCCATATGAGTCTTATTTCTACAAATCCCAAATTCACCATTAGAATCTTCTATAAGATTCAAAGAACTAACTTGGAAATGGTCAAATCTTTGGCAATGAAACATTGATTCTTTATATTCACATCCAAAGGTGTTATTTTAGCCTCCATATGAGTCTTCTTTCTACAAATCCCAAATTCGCCATTAGAAACTCCTATAAGATTCAAAGAACTAACAGAACTGTGGGATAAGCTATAATACTTGTTTCTTACTTTGACTTGCTTCTCCACCTTGGTAGCATGCTTCAACTACCTTGAGACTTCAACACTTCTATTCACTATCATTTCTATCATGAAGGGTCATAATTCTGTTTTTGGGATTCTAAACTTGAAATGGTCAAATCCTTGGCAATGAAAGCATTGATTCTTTATATTCACATCGAAAGGTGTGGTTTTAGCCTCCATATGAGTCTTCTTTCTACAAATCCCAAATTCACCATTAGAAACTTCTATAAGATTCAAAGATCTAACAGAACTGTGGGATAAGCTATAATATTTGTTTCTTACTTTGACTTGCTTCTCCACCTTGGTAGGATGCTTCAACTACTTTGAGACTTCAACACTTCTATTCACTCTCATATCTATCATGAAGGGTCATAATTCTGTTTTTGGGATTCTAAACTTGAAAATGGTCAATTCTTTGGCAATGAAAGCGTTGATTCTTCATATTCACATCCAAAGGTGTTATTTTTGCCTCCATATGAGTCTTATTTCTACAAATCCCAAATTCACCATTAGAATCTTTTATAAGATTCAAAGAACTAACTTGGAAATGGTCAAATCTTTGGCAATGAAACATTGATTCTTTATATTCACATCCAAAGGTGTTATTTTAGCCTCCATATGAGTCGTCTTTCTACAAATCCCAAATTCACCATTAGAAACTCCTATAAGATTCAAAGAACTAACAGAACTGTGGGATAAGCTATAATACTTGTTTCTTACTTTGACTTGCTTCTCCACCTTGGTAGCATGCTTCAACTACTTTGAGACTTCAACACTTCTATTCAGTCTCATTTCAATCATGAAGGTCCATAATTATGTTTTTGGGATTCTACACTTGAAAATGGTCAAATCCTTGGCAATGAAAGCATTGATTCTTTATATTCACATCGGAAGGTGTGGTTTTAGCCTCCATATGAGTCTTCTTTCTACAAATCCCAAATTCACCATTAGAAACTTCTATAAGATTCAAAGATCTAACAGAACTGTGGGATAAGCTATAATACTTGTTTCTTGCTTTGACTTGCTTCTCCACCTTGGTAGCACGCTTCAACTACTTTGAGACTTCAACACTTCTATTCACTCTCATTTCTATCATGAAGGGTCATAATTCTGTTTTTGGGATTCTAAACTTGAAAATGGTCAATTCTTTGGCAATGAAAGCGTTGATTCTTCATATTCACATCCAAAGGTGTTATTTTTGCCTCCATATGAGTCTTATTTCTACAAATCCCAAATTCACCATTAGAATCTTCTATAAGATTCAAAGAACTAACTTGGAAATGGTCAAATCTTTGGCAATGAAACATTGATTCTTTATATTCACATCCAAAGGTTTTATTTTAGCTTCCATATGAGTCTTCTTTCAACAAATCCGAAATTCAGCATTAGAAACTCCTATAAGATTCAAAGAACTAACAGAACTGTGGGGAAGCTATAATACTTGTTTCTTACTTTGACTTGCTTCTTCACCTTGGTAGCATGCTTCAACTACTTTGAGACTTCAACACTTCTATTCACTCTCATTTCTATCATGAAGGGTCATAATTCTGTTTTGGGATTCTAAACTTGGAAATGGTCAAATCCTTGGCAATGAAAGCATTGATTCTTTATATTCACATCGAAAGGTGTGGTTTTACCCTCCATATGAGTCTTCTTTCTACAACTCCCAAATTCACCATTTGAATTTTCTATAAGTTTCAAAGAACTAACAGAACTGTGGGATAAGCTATAATACTTGTTTCTTACTTTGACATGCTTCTCCACCTTGGTAGGATGCTTCAACTACTTTGAGACTTCAACACTTCTATTCACTCTCATATCTATCATGAAGGGTCATAATTCTGTTTTTGGGATTCTAAGCTTGAAAATGGTCAAATCCTTTGGCAATGAAAGCGTTGATTCTTCATATTCACATCCAAAGGTGTTATTTTTGCCTCCATATGAGTCTTATTTCTACAAATCCCAAATTCACCATTAGAATCTCTGATAAGATGCAAAAAACTAACTTGAAATGGTCAAATCTTTGGCAATGAAACATTGATCCTTTATATTCACATCCAAAGGTGTTATTTTAGCCTCCATATGAGTCTTCTTTCTACAAATCCCAAATTCACCATTAGAAACTCCTATAAGATTCAAAGAACTAACAGAACTGTAGGATAAGCTATAATACTTGTTTCTTACTTTGACTTGCTTCTCCACCTTGGTAGCATGCTTCAACTACTTTGAGACTTCAACACTTCTATTCAGTCTCATTTCAATCATGAAGGTCCATAATTATGTTTTTGGGATTCTACACTTGAAAATGGTCAAATCCTTGGCAATGAAAGCATTGATTCTTTATATTCACATCGAAAGGTGTGGTTTTAGCCTCCATATAAGTCTTCTTTCTACAAATCTCAAATTCACCATTAGAAACTTCTATAAGATTCAAAGATCTAACAGAACTGTGGGATAAGCTATAATACTTGTTTCTTGCTTTGACTTGCTTCTCCACCTTGGTAGCACGCTTCAACTACTTTGAGACTTCAACACTTCTATTCACTCTCATTTCTATCATGAAGGGTCATAATTCTGTTTTTGGGATTCTAAACTTGAAAATGGTCAATTCTTTGGCAATGAAAGCGTTGATTCTTCATATTCACATCCAAAGGTGTTATTTTTGCCTCCATATGAGTCTTATTTCTACAAATCCCAAATTCACCATTAGAATCTTCTATAAGATTCAAAGAACTAACTTGGAAATGGTCAAATCTTTGGCAATGAAACATTGATTCTTTATATTCACATCCAAAGGTGTTATTTTAGCCTCCATATGAGTCTTCTTTCTACAAATCTTAAATTCACCATTATAAACTCCTATAAGATTAAAAAAACTAACAGAACTGTGGGATAAGCTATAATACTTGTTTCTTACTTTGACTTGCTTCTCCACCTTGGTAGCATGCTTCAACTAGTTTGAGAGTTCAACACTTCTATTCAGTCTCATTTCTATCATGAAGGGTCATAATTCTGTTTTTGGGATTCTAAACTTGAAATGGTCAAATCCTTGGCAATGAAAGCATTGATTCTTTATATTCACATCGAAAGGTGTGGTTTTAGCCTCCATATGAGTCTTCTTTCTACAAATCCCAAATTCACCATTAGAAACTTCTATAAGATTCAAAGATCTAACAGAACTGTGGGATAAGCTATAATATTTGTTTCTTACTTTGACTTGCTTCTCCACCTTGGTAGGATGCTTCAACTACTTTGAGACTTCAACACTTCTATTCACTCTCATATCTATCATGAAGGGTCATAATTCTGTTTTTGGGATTCTAAACTTGAAAATGGTCAATTCTTTGGCAATGAAAGCGTTGATTCTTCATATTCACATCCAAAGGTGTTATTTTTGCCTCCATATGAGTCTTATTTCTACAAATCCCAAATTCACCATTAGAATCTTTTATAAGATTCAAAGAACTAACTTGGAAATGGTCAAATCTTTGGCAATGAAACATTGATTCTTTATATTCACATCCAAAGGTGTTATTTTAAACTCCATATGAGTCTTCTTTCTACAAATCCCAAATTCACCATTAGAAACTCCTATAAGATTCAAAGAACTAATAGAACTGTGGGATAAGCTATAATACTTGTTTCTTACTTTGACTTGCTTCTCCACCTTGGTAGCATGCTTCAACTACTTTGAGACTTCAACACTTCTATTCAGTCTCATTTCAATCATGAAGGTCCATAATTATGTTTTTGGGATTCTACACTTGAAAATGGTCAAATCCTTGGCAATGAAAGCATTGATTCTTTATATTCACATCGAAAGGTGTGGTTTTAGCCTCCATATGAGTCTTCTTTCTACAAATCCCAAATTCACCATTAGAAACTTCTATAAGATTCAAAGATCTAACAGAACTGTGGGATAAGCTATAATACTTGTTTCTTGCTTTGACTTGCTTCTCCACCTTGGTAGCACGCTTCAACTACTTTGAGACTTCAACACTTCTATTCACTCTCATTTCTATCATGAAGGGTCATAATTCTGTTTTTGGGATTCTAAACTTGAAAATGGTCAATTCTTTGGCAATGAAAGCGTTGATTCTTCATATTCACATCCAAAGGTGTTATTTTTGCCTCCATATGAGTCTTATTTCTACAAATCCCAAATTCACCATAAGAATCTTCTATAAGATTCAAAGAACTAACTTGGAAATGGTCAAATCTTTGGCAATGAAACATTGATTCTTTATATTCACATCCAAAGGTGTTATTTTAGCCTCCATATGAGTCTTCTTTCTACAAATCCCAAATTCACCATTAGAAACTCCTATAAGATTCAAAGAACTAACAGAACTGTGGGATAAGCTATAATACTTGTTTCTTACTTTGACGTGCTTCTCCACCTTGGTAGCATGCTTCAACTACCTTGAGACTTCAACACTTCTATTCAGTCTCATTTCAATCATGAAGGTCCATAATTATGTTTTTGGGATTCTAAACTCGAAAATGGTCAAATTCTTGGCAATGAAAGCATTGATTCTTTATATTCACATCGAAAGGTGTGGTTTTAGCCTCCATATGAGTCTTCTTTCTACAAATCCCAAATTCACCATTAGAAACTTCTATAAGATTCAAAGATCTAACAGAACTGTGGGATAAGCTATAATACTTGTTTCTTACTTTGACCTGCTTCTTCACCTTGGTAGCATGCTTGAACTACTTTGAGATTTCAACACTTCTATTCACTCTCATTTCTATCATGAAGGGTCATAATTCTGTTTTTGGGATTCTAAACTTGAAATGGTCAAATCCTTGGAAATGAAAGCATTGATTCTTCATATTCACATCCAAAGGTGTGGTTTCAGCCTCCATTTGAGTCTTCCTTCTACAAATCCCAAATTCACAACTAAAAACTTCTATAAGATTCAAAGAACTAACAGAACTGTGGGATAAGCTTTAATACTTGTTTCTTACTTTGACTTGCTTCTCCACCTTGGTAGCATTCTTCAACTACTTTAAGACTTCAACACTTCTATTCACTCTCATTACTATCATGAAGGGTCATAATTCTGTTTTTTGGATTCTAAGCTTAAAAATGGTCAAATCCTTGGCAATGAAAGCATTGATTTATCATATTCACATCCAAAGGTGTTATTTTAGCCTCCATATGAGTCTTTTTTCTACAAATCCCAAATTCACCATTAGAAACTCCTATAAGATTCAAAGAACTAACAGAACTGTGGGGTAAGCTATAATACTTGTTTCTTACTTTGACCTGCTTCTTCACCTTGGTAGCATGCTTGAACTACTTTGAGACTTCAACACTTCTATTCACTCTCATATCTATCATGAAGGGTCATAATTCTGTTTTTGGGATTCTAAACTTGAAAATGGTCAATTCTTTGGCAATGAAAGCGTTGATTCTTCATATTCACATCCAAAGGTGTTATTTTTGCCTCCGTATGAGTCTTATTTCTACAAATCCCAAATTCACCATTAGAATCTTTTATAAGATTCAAAGAACTAACTTGGAAATGGTCAAATCTTTGGAAATGAAACATTGATTCTTTATATTCACATCCAAAGGTGTTATTTTAGCCTCCATATGAGTCTTCTTTCTACAAATCCCAAATTCACCATTAGAAACTCCTATAAGATTCAAAGAACTAACAGAACTGTGGGATAAGCTATAATACTTGTTTCTTACTTTGACTTGCTTCTCCACCTTGGTAGCATGCTTCAACTACTTTGAGACTTCAACACTTCTATTCAGTCTCATTTCAATCATGAAGGTCCATAATTATGTTTTTGGGATTCTACACTTGAAAATGGTCAAATCCTTGGCAATGAAAGCATTGATTCTTTATATTCACATCGAAAGGTGTGGTTTTAGCCTCCATATGAGTCTTCTTTCTACAAATCCCAAATTCACCATTAGAAACTTCTATAAGATTCAAAGATCTAACAGAACTGTGGGATAAGCTATAATATTTGTTTCTTACTTTGACTTGCTTCTCCACCTTGGTAGCATGCTTCAACTACTTTGAGACTTCAACACTTCTATTCACTCTCATATCTATCATGAAGGGTCATAATTCTGTTTTTGGGATTCTAAACTTGAAAATGGTCAATTCTTTGGCAATGAAAGCGTTGATTCTTCATATTCACATCCAAAGGTGTTATTTTTGCCTCCATATGAGTCTTATTTCTACAAATCCCAAATTCACCATTAGAATCTTTTATAAGATTGGAAAGAACTAACTTGGAAATGGTCAAATCTTTGGCAATGAAACATTGATTCTTTATATTCACATCCAAAGGTGTTATTTTAGCCTCCATATGAGTCTTCTTTCTACAAATCCCAAATTCACCATTAGAAACTCCTATAAGATTCAAACAACTAACAGAACTGTGGGATAAGCTATAATACTTGTTTCTTACTTTGACTTGATTCTCCACCTTGGTAGCATGCTTCAACTACTTTGAGACTTCAACACTTCTATTCAGTCTCATTTCAATCATGAAGGTCCATAATTATGTTTTTGGGATTCTACACTTGAAAATGGTCAAATCCTTGGCAATGAAAGCATTGATTCTTTATATTCACATCGAAAGGTGTGGTTTTAGCCTCCATATGAGTCTTCTTTCTACAAATCCCAAATTCACCATTAGAAACTTTTATAAGATTCAAAGATCTAACAGAACTGTGGGATAAGCTATAATACTTGTTTCTTGCTTTGACTTGCTTCTCCACCTTGGTAGCACGCTTCAACTACTTTGAGACTTCAACACTTCTATTCACTCTCATTTCTATCATGAAGGGTCATAATTCTGTTTTTGGGATTCTAAACTTGAAATGGTCAAATCCTTGGCAATGAAAGCATTGATTCTTTATATTCACATCGAAAGGTGTGGTTTTAGCCTCCATATGAGTCTTCTTTCTACAAATCCCAAATTCACCATTAGAAACTTCTATAAGATTCAAAGATCTAACAGAACTGTGGGATAAGCTATAATATTTGTTTCTTACTTTGACTTGCTTCTCCACCTTGGTAGCATGCTTCAACTACTTTGAGACTTCAACACTTCTATTCACTCTCATATCTATCATGAAGGGTCATAATTCTGTTTTTGGGATTCTAAACTTGAAAATGGTCAATTCTTTGGCAATGAAAGCGTTGATTCTTCATATTCACATCCAAAGGTGTTATTTTTGCCTCCGTATGAGTCTTATTTCTACAAATCCTAAATTCACCATTAGAATCTTTTATAAGATTCAAAGAACTAACTTGGAAATGGTCAAATCTTTGGAAATGAAACATTAATTCTTTATATTCACATCCAAAGGTGTTATTTTAGCCTCCATATGAGTCTTCTTTCTACAAATCCCAAATTCACCATTAGAAACTCCTATAAGATTCAAAGAACTAACAGAACTGTGGGATAAGCTATAATACTTGTTTCTTACTTTGACTTGCTTCTCCACCTTGGTAGCATGCTTCAACTACTTTGAGACTTCAACACTTCTATTCAGTCTCATTTCAATCATGAAGGTCCATAATTATGTTTTTGGGATTCTACACTTGAAAATGGTCAAATCCTTGGCAATGAAAGCATTGATTCTTTATATTCACATTAAAAGGTGTGGTTTTAGCCTCCATATGAGTCTTCTATCTACAAATCCCAAATTCACCATTAGAAACTTCTATAAGATTCAAAGATCTAACAGAACTGTGGGATAAGCTATAATACTTGTTTCTTGCTTTGACTTGCTTCTCCACCTTGGTAGCACGCTTCAACTACTTTGAGACTTCAACACTTCTATTCACTCTCATTTCTATCATGAAGGGTCATAATTCTGTTTTTGGGATTCTAAACTTGAAAATGGTCAATTCTTTGGCAATGAAAGCGTTGATTCTTCATATTCACATCCAAAGGTGTTATTTTTGCCTCCATATGAGTCTTATTTCTACAAATCCCAAATTCACCATTAGAATCTTTTATAAGATTGAATGAACTAACTTGGAAATGGTCAAATCTTTGGCAATGAAACATTGATTCTTTATATTCACATCCAAAAGTGTTATTTTAGCCTCCATATGAGTCTTCTTTCTACAAATCCCAAATTCACCATTAGAAACTCCTATAAGATTCAAACAACTAACAGAACTGTGGGATAAGCTATAATACTTGTTTCTTACTTTGACTTGATTCTCCACCTTGGTAGCATGCTTCAACTACTTTGAGACTTCAACACTTCTATTCAGTCTCATTTCAATCATGAAGGTCCATAATTATGTTTTTGGGATTCTACACTTGAAAATGGTCAAATCCTTGGCAATGAAAGCATTGATTCTTTATATTCACATCGAAAGGTGTGGTTTTAGCCTCCATATGAGTCTTCTTTCTACAAATCCCAAATTCACCATTAGAAACTTTTATAAGATTCAAAGATCTAACAGAACTGTGGGATAAGCTATAATACTTGTTTCTTACTTTGACTTGCATCTTCACCTTGGTAGCATGATTCAACTACTTTGAGATTTCAACACTTCTATTCACTCTCATTTCTATCATGAAGGGTCATATTTCTGTTTTTGGGATTCTAAACTTGAAATGGTCAAATCCTTGGCAATGAAAGCATTGATTCTTTATATTCACATCGAAAGGTGTTGTTTCAGCCTCCATATGAGTCTTCTTTCTACAAATCCCAAATTCACCATTAGAAACTTCTATAAGATTCAAAGATCTAACAGAACTGTGGGATAAGCTATAATACTTGTTTCTTACTTTGACTTGCTTCTCCACCTTTGTAGCATGCTTCAACTACTTTAAGACTTCAACACTTCTATTCACTCTCATTTCTATCATGAAGGGTCATAATTCTGTTTTTGGGATTCTAAACTTGAAAAGGGTCAATTCCTTTGGCAATGAAAGCGTTGATTCTTCATATTCACATCCAAAGGTGTTATTTTTTGCCTCCATGATGAGTCTTATTTCTACAAATCCTAAATTCACCATTAGAATCTTTTATAAGATTCAAAGAACTAACTTGAAATGGTCAATTCTTTGGCAATGAAACATTAATTCTTTATATTCACATCCAAAGGTGTTATTTTAGCCTCCATATGAGTCTTCTTTCTACAAATCCCAAATTCACCATTAGAAACTCCTATAAGATTCAAAGAACTAACAGAACTGTGGGATAAGCTATAATACTTGTTTCTTACTTTGACTTGCTTCTCCACCTTGGTAGCATGCTTCAACTACTTTGAGACTTCAACACTTCTATTCAGTCTCATTTCAATCATGAAGGTCCATAATTATGTTTTTGGGATTCTACACTTGAAAATGGTCAAATCCTTGGCAATGAAAGCATTGATTCTTTATATTCACATTAAAAGGTGTGGTTTTAGCCTCCATATGAGTCTTCTATCTACAAATCCCAAATTCACCATTAGAAACTTCTATAAGATTCAAAGATCTAACAGAACTGTGGGATAAGCTATAATACTTGTTTCTTGCTTTGACTTGCTTCTCCACCTTGGTAGCACGCTTCAACTACTTTGAGACTTCAACACTTCTATTCACTCTCATTTCTATCATGAAGGGTCATAATTCTGTTTTTGGGATTCTAAACTTGAAAATGGTCAATTCTTTGGCAATGAAAGCGTTGATTCTTCATATTCACATCCAAAGGTGTTATTTTTGCCTCCATATGAGTCTTATTTCTACAAATCCCAAATTCACCATTAGAATCTTCTATAAGATTCAAAGAACTAACTTGGAAATGGTCAAATCTTTGGCAATGAAACATTGATTCTTTATATTCACATCCAAAGGTGTTATTTTAGCCTCCATATGAGTCTTCTTTCTACAAATCCCAAATTCACCATTAGAAACTCCTATAAGATTCAAAGAACTAACAGAACTGTGGGATAAGCTATAATACTTGTTTCTTACTTTGACTTGCTTCTCCACCTTGGTAGCATGCTTCAACTACTTTGAGACTTCAACACTTCTATTCAGTCTCATTTCAATCATGAAGGGCCATAATTCTGTTTTTGGGATTCTAAACTTGAAATGGTCAAATCCTTGGCAATGAAAGCATTGATTCTTTATATTCACATCGAAAGGTGTGGTTTCAGCCTCCATATTAGTCTTCTTTCTACAAATCCCAAATTCACCATTAGAAACTTCTATAAGATTCAAAGATCTAACAGAACTGTGGGATAAGCTATAATACTTGTTTCTTACTTTGACCTGCATCTTCACCTTGGTGGCATGCTTCAACTACTTTGAGATTTCAACACTTCTATTCACTCTCATTTCTATCATGAAGGGTCATTATTCTGTTTTTGGGATTCTAAACTTGAAATGGTCAAATCCTTGGCAATCAAAGCATTGATTCTTCATATTCACATCCAAAGGTGTGGTTTCAGCCTCCATATGAGTCTTCTTTCTACGAATCCCAAATTCACAACTAAAAACTTCTATAAGATTCTAAGAACTAACAGAACTGT
The DNA here is from genome assembly GCA_028015245.1 of Cardamine occulta. Lineage (NCBI taxonomy): Eukaryota > Viridiplantae > Streptophyta > Magnoliopsida > Brassicales > Brassicaceae > Cardamine > Cardamine occulta. The sequence continues at coordinate 15,587,528 of CM051362.1, forward strand.
GGGATAAGCTTTAATACTTGTTTCTTACTTTGACTTGCTTCTCCACCTTGGTAGCATTCTTCAACTACTTTAAGACTTCAACACTTCTATTCACTCTCATTACTATCATGAAGGGTCATAATTCTGTTTTTTGGATTCTAAGCTTAAAAATGGTCAAATCCTTGGCAATGAAAGCATTGATTTATCATATTCACATCCAAAGGTGTTATTTTAGCCTCCATATGAGTCTTTTTTCTACAAATCCCAAATTCACCATTAGAAACTCCTATAAGATTCAAAGAACTAACAGAACTGTGGGGTAAGCTATAATACTTGTTTCTTACTTTGACCTGCTTCTTCACCTTGGTAGCATGCTTGAACTACTTTGAGACTTCAACACTTCTATTCACTCTCATTTCTATCATGAAGGGTCATAATTCTGTTTTTGGGATTCTAAACTTGAAAATGGTCAATTCTTTGGCAATGAAAGCGTTGATTCTTCATATTCACATCCAAAGGTGTTATTTTTGCCTCCGTATGAGTCTTATTTCTACAAATCCCAAATTCACCATTAGAATCTTTTATAAGATTCAAAGAACTAACTTGACAATGGTCAAATCTTTGGAAATGAAACATTGATTCTTTATATTCACATCCAAAGGTGTTATTTTAGCCTCCATATGAGTCTTCTTTCTACAAATCCCAAATTCACCATTAGAAACTCCTATAAGATTCAAAGAACTAACAGAACTGTGGGATAAGCTATAATACTTGTTTCTTACTTTGACTTGCTTCTCCACCTTGGTAGCATGCTTCAACTACTTTGAGACTTCAACACTTCTATTCAGTCTCATTTCAATCATGAAGGTCCATAATTATGTTTTTGGGATTCTACACTTGAAAATGGTCAAATCCTTGGCAATGAAAGCATTGATTCTTTATATTCACATCGAAAGGTGTGGTTTTAGCCTCCATATGAGTCTTCTTTCTACAAATCCCAAATTCACCATTAGAAACTTCTATAAGATTCAAAGATCTAACAGAACTGTGGGATAAGCTATAATATTTGTTTCTTACTTTGACTTGCTTCTCCACCTTGGTAGCATGCTTCAACTACTTTGAGACTTCAACACTTCTATTCACTCTCATATCTATCATGAAGGGTCATAATTCTGTTTTTGGGATTTTAAACTTGAAAATGGTCAATTCTTTGGCAATGAAAGCGTTGATTCTTCATATTCACATCCAAAGGTGTTATTTTTGCCTCCATATGAGTCTTATTTCTACAAATCCCAAATTCACCATTAGAATCTTTTATAAGATTGAAAGAACTAACTTGGAAATGGTCAAATCTTTGGCAATGAAACATTGATTCTTTATATTCACATCCAAAGGTGTTATTTTAGCCTCCATATGAGTCTTCTTTCTACAAATCCCAAATTCACCATTAGAAACTCCTATAAGATTCAAACAACTAACAGAACTGTGGGATAAGCTATAATACTTGTTTCTTACTTTGACTTGATTCTCCACCTTGGTAGCATGCTTCAACTACTTTGAGACTTCAACACTTCTATTCAGTCTCATTTCAATCATGAAGGTCCATAATTATGTTTTTGGGATTCTACACTTGAAAATGGTCAAATCCTTGGCAATGAAAGCATTGATTCTTTCTATTCACATCGAAAGGTGTGGTTTTAGCCTCCATATGAGTCTTCTTTCTACAAATCCCAAATTCACCATTAGAAACTTTTATAAGATTCAAAGATCTAACAGAACTGTGGGATAAGCTATAATACTTGTTTCTTGCTTTGACTTGCTTCTCCACCTTGGTAGCAGCTTAACTACTTTGAGACTTCAACACTTCATTCACTCATTTCTACATGAAGGGTCATAATTTGTTTTTGGGATTCTAAACTAAATTCAAACTTGGCAATGAAAGCTTGATTCTTCATATTCACATCAAAGGTTTTTTGCCCCATACGAGTCTTCTACAAATCCCAAATCACCATTAAAACTCATAAGATTAAAACTAACTGGTAAGAAAATTGATTTATATTCAACCAAAGTTTTTCTATCATATAGCTTTTCACAAACCAAATTCACCATTAGAACTTCTAAAGAAATGTCAAACTTGAATAAACATTGATTTTATTCACACAAAGGATTTAGCCCATAAGTTTACAAATCCCAAATTCACCATTAAAACTTATAAGATTCAAAACTAAAGAAGTGGATAACTAAATGCATGTTTCATACTTTGATTTGCTTCTCCACCTTGGTAGCATGCTTCAACTACTTTAAGACTTCAACACTTCTATTCACTATCATTTCTATCTTGAAGGGTCATAACTCTGTTTTTAGGATTCTACAATTGAAAATGGTCAAATCCTTGGCAATGAAAGCATTGATTCTTTATATTCACATCGAAAGGTGTGGTTTTAGCCTCCATATGAGTCTTCTTTCTACAAATCCCAAATTCACCATTAGAAACTTCTATAAGATTCAAAGATCTAACAGAACTGTGGGATAAGCTATAATATTTGTTTCTTACTTTGACTTGCTTCTCCACCTTGGTAGCATGCTTCAACTACTTTGAGACTTCAACACTTCTATTCACTCTCATTTCTATCATGAAGGGTCATAATTCTGTTTTTGGGATTCTAAACTTGAAAATGGTCAAATCTTTTGGCAAAGAAAGCGTTGATACCGCATATACACATCCAAAGGTGTTATTTTTGCCTCCAGATGAGTCCTATTTCTACAAATCCTAAATTCACCATTAGAATCTTTTATAAGATTCAAAGAACTAACTTTGAAATGGTCAAATCTTTGGAAATGAAACATTAATTCTTTATATTCACATCCAAAGGTGTTATTTTAGCCTCCATATGTGTCGTCTTTCTACAAATCCCAAATTCACCATTAGAAACTCCTATAAGATTCAAAGAACTAACAGAACTGTGGGATAAGCTATAATACTTGTTTCTTACTTTGACTTGCTTCTCCACCTTGGTAGCATGCTTCAACTACTTTGAGACTTCAACACTTCTATTCAGTCTCATTTCAATCATGAAGGTCCATAATTATGTTTTTGGGATTCTACACTTGAAAATGGTCAAATCCTTGGCAATGAAAGCATTGATTCTTTATATTCACATTGAAAGGTGTGGTTTTAGCTTCCATATGAGTCTTCTTTCTACAAATCCCAAATTCACCATTAGAAACTTCTATAAGATTCAAAGAACTAACAGAACTGTGGGATAAGCTATAATACTTGTTTCTTACTTTGACTTGCTTCTCCACCTTGGTAACACGCTTCAACTACTTTGAGACTTCAACACTTCTATTCACTCACATTTCTATCATGAAGGGTCATAATTCTGTTTTTAGGATTCTACACTTGAAATGGTCTAATGCTTGGCAATGAAAGCATTGATTCTTCATATTCACATCCAAAGGTGTTATTTTTGCCTCCATATGAGTCTTATTTCTACAAATCCAAAATTCACCATTAGAATCTTCTATAAGATTCAAAGAACTAACTTGGAAATGGTCAAATCTTTGGCAATGAAACATTGATTCTTTATATTCACATCCAAAGGTGTTATTTTAGCCTCCATATGAGTCTTCTTTCTACAAATCCCAAATTCACCATTAGAAACTCCTATAAGATTCAAAGAACTAACAGAACTGTGGGATAAGCTATAATACTTGTTTCTTACTTTGACTTGCTTCTCCACCTTGGTAGCATGCTTCAACTACTTTGAGACTTCAACACTTCTATTCACTATCATTTCTATCATGAAGGGTCATAATTCTGTTTTTGGGATTCTAAACTTGAAATGGTCAAATCCTTGGCAATGAAAGCATTGATTCTTTATATTCACATTAAAAGGTGTGGTTTTAGCCTCCATATGAGTCTTCTTTCTACAAATCCCAAATTGACCATTAGAAACTTCTATAAGATTCAAAGATCTAACAGAACTGTGGGATAAGCTATAATATTTGTTTCTTACTTTGACTTGCTTCTCCACCTTGGTAGCATGCTTCAACTACTTTGAGACTTCAACACTTCTATTCACTCTCATATCTATCATGAAGGGTCATAATTCTGTTTTTGGGATTCTAAACTTGAAAATGGTCAAACCTTTGGCAATGAAAGCGTTGATTCTTCATATTCACATCCAAAGGTGTTATTTTGGCTTCCATATGAGTCTTATTTATATAAATCCCAAATTCACCATTAGAATCTTTTATAAGATTCAAAGAACTAACTTGAAATGGTCAAATCTTTGGAAATGAAACATTGATTCTTTATATTCACATCTAAAGGTGTTATTTTAGCCTCCATATGAGTCTTCTTTCTACAAATCCCAAATTCACCATTAGAAACTCCTATAAGATTCAAAGAACTAACAGAACTGTGGGATAAGCTATAATACTTGTTTCTTACTTTGACTTGCTTCTCCACCTTGGTAGCATGCTTCAACTACTTTGAGACTTCAACACTTCTATTCAGTCTCATTTCAATCATGAAGGTCCATAATTATGTTTTTGGGATTCTACACTTGAAAATGGTCAAATCCTTGGCAATGAAAGCATTGATTCTTTATATTCACATTAAAAGGTGTGGTTTTAGCCTCCATATGAGTCTTCTTTCTACAAATCCCAAATTCACCATTAGAAACTTCTATAAGATTCAAAGATCTAACAGAACTGTGGGATAAGCTATAATACTTGTTTCTTGCTTTGACTTGCTTCTCCACCTTGGTAGCATGCTTCAACTACTTTGAGACTTCAACACTTCTATTCACTCTCATTTCTATCATGAAGGGTCATAATTCTGTTTTTGGGATTCTAAACTTGAAAATGGTCAATTCCTTTGGCAATGAAAGCGTTGATTCTTCATATTCACATCCAAAGGTGTTATTTTTGCCTCCATATGAGTCTTATTTCTACAAATCCAAAATTCACCATTAGAATCTTCTATAAGATTCAAAGAACTAACTTGAAATGGCCAAATCCTTGGCAATGAAACATTGATTCTTTATATTCACATCCAAAGGTGTTATTTTAGCCTCCATATGAGTCTTCTTTCTACAAATCCCAAATTCACCATTAGAAACTCCTATAAGATTCAAAGAACTAACAGAACTGTGGGATAAGCTATAATACTTGTTTCTTACTTTGACTTGCTTCTCCACCTTGGTAGCATGCTTCAACTACTTTTTACACTTCCACACTACCATTCACTATCATTTCTATCATGAAGGGTCATAATTCTGTTTTTGGGATTCTAAACTTGAAATGGTCAAATCCTTGGCAATGAAAGCATTGATTCTTTATATTCACATTAAAAGGTGTGGTTTTAGCCTCCATATGAGTCTTCTTTCTACAAATCCCAAATTGACCATTAGAAACTTCTATAAGATTCAAAGATCTAACAGAACTGTGGGATAAGCTATAATATTTGTTTCTTACTTTGACTTGCTTCTCCACCTTGGTAGCATGCTTCAACTACTTTGAGACTTCAACACTTCTATTCACTCTCATATCTATCATGAAGGGTCATAATTCTGTTTTTGGGATTCTAAACTTGAAAATGGTCAATTCTTTGGCAATGAAAGCGTTGATTCTTCATATTCACATCCAAAGGTGTTATTTTTGCCTCCGTATGAGTCTTATTTCTACAAATCCCAAATTCACCATTAGAATCTTTTATAAGATTCAAAGAACTAACTTGGAAATGGTCAAATCTTTGGAAATGAAACATTGATTCTTTATATTCACATCTAAAGGTGTTATTTTAGCCTCCATATGAGTCTTCTTTCTACAAATCCCAAATTCACCATTAGAAACTCCTATAAGATTCAAAGAACTAACAGAACTGTGGGATAAGCTATAATACTTGTTTCTTACTTTGACTTGCTTCTCCACCTTGGTAGCATGCTTCAACTACTTTGAGACTTCAACACTTCTATTCATTCTCATTTCAATCATGAAGGTCCATAATTATGTTTTTGGGATTCTACACTTGAAAATGGTCAAATCCTTGGCAATGAAAGCATTGATTCTTTATATTCACATTAAAAGGTGTGGTTTTAGCCTCCATATGAGTCTTCTTTCTACAAATCCCAAATTCACCATTAGAAACTCCTATAAGATTCAAAGAACTAACAGAACTGTGGGATAAGCTATAATACTTGTTTCTTACTTTGACTTGCTTCTCCACCTTGGTAGCACGCTTCAACTACTTTGAGACTTCAACACTTTTATTCACTCTCATTTCTATCATGAAGGGTCATAATTCTGTTTTTGGGATTCTACACTTGAAATGGTCTAATCCTTTGCAATGAAAGCATTGATTCTTCATATTCACATCCAAAGGTGTTGTTTCAGCCTCCATATGAGTCTTATTTCTACAAATCCAAAATTCACCATTAGAATCTTCTATAAGTTTCAAAGAACTAACGTGAAATGGTCAATTCTTTGGCAATAAAAGCGTTGATTCTTCATATTCACATCCAAAGGTGTTATTTTAGCCTCCATATGAGTCTTCTTTCTACAAATCCCAAATTCACCATTAGAAACTCCTATAAGATTCAAAGAACTAACAGAACTGTGGGATAAGCTATATTACTTTTTTCTTACTTTGACTTGCTTCTCCACCTTGGTAGCATACTTCAACTACTTTAAGACTTCAACACTTCTATTCACTATCATTTCTATCATGAAGGGTCATAATTCTGTTTTTGGGATTCTAAACTTGAAAATGGTCAAATCTTTGGCAATGAAAGCATTGATTCTTCATATTCACATCCAAAGGTGTTATTTTAGCCTCCATATGAGTCTTCTTTCTACAAATCCCAAATTGACCATTAGAAACTTCTATAAGATTCAAAGATCTAACAGAACTGTGGGATAAGCTATAATATTTGTTTCTTACTTTGACTTGCTTCTCCACCTTGGTAGCATGCTTCAACTACTTTGAGACTTCAACACTTCTATTCACTCTCATATCTATCATGAAGGGTCATAATTCTGTTTTTGGGATTCTAAACTTGAAAATGGTCAATTCTTTGGCAATGAAAGCGTTGATTCTTCATATTCACATCCAAAGGTGTTATTTTTGCCTCCATATGAGTCTTATTTCTACAAATCCCAAATTCACCATTAGAATCTTCTATAAGATTCAAAGAACTAACTTGAAATGGTCAAATCTTTGGAAATGAAACATTGATTCTTTATATTCACATCCAAAGGTGTTATTTTAGCCTCCATATGAGTCTTCTTTCTACAAATCCCAAATTCACCATTAGAAACTCCTATAAGATTCAAAGAACTAACAGAACTGTGGGATAAGCTATAATACTTGTTTCTTACTTTGACTTGCTTCTCCACCTTGGTAGCATGCTTCAACTACTTTGAGACTTCAACACTTCTATTCAGTCTCATTTCAATCATGAAGGTCCATAATTATGTTTTTGGGATTCTACACTTGAAAATGGTCAAATCCTTGGCAATGAAAGCATTGATTCTTTATATTCACATTAAAAGGTGTGGTTTTAGCCTCCATATGAGTCTTCTTTCTACAAATCCCAAATTCACCATTAGAAACTTCTATAAGATTCAAAGATCTAACAGAACTGTGGGATAAGCTATAATACTTTTTTTTGACTTGCTTTCTCCACCTTGGTAGCACGCTTCAACTACTTTGAGACTTCAACACTTCTATTCACTCTCATTTCTATCATGAAGGGTCATAATTCTGTTTTTGGGATTCTAAACTTGAAAATGGTCAATTCTTTGGCAATGAAAGCGTTGATTCTTCATATTCACATCCAAAGGTGTTATTTTTGCCTCCATATGAGTCTTATTTCTACAAATCCAAAATTCACCATTAGAATCTTCTATAAGATTCAAAGAACTAACTTGGAAATGGTCAAATCTTTGGCAATGAAACATTGATTCTTTATATTCACATCCAAAGGTGTTATTTTAGCCTCCATATGAGTCTTCTTTCTACAAATCCCAAATTCACCATTAGAAACTCCTATAAGATTCAAAGAACTAACAGAACTGTGGGATAAGCTATAATACTTGTTTCTTACTTTTACTTTGTTCTCCACCTTGCTAGCGTGCTTCAGCTACTTTCGAGACTTCAACACTTCTATTCACTATCATTTCTATCATGAAGGGTCATAATTCTGTTTTTGGGATTCTAAACTTGAAATGGTCAAATCCTTGGCAATGAAAGCATTGATTCTTTATATTCACATCGAAAGGTGTGGTTTTAGCCTCCATATGAGTCTTCTTTCTACAGATCCCAAATTCACCATTAGAAACTTCTATAAGATTCAAAGATCTAACAGAACTGTGGGATAAGCTATAATATTTGTTTCTTTTTGACTTGCTTCTCCACCTTGGTAGCATGCTTCAACTACTTTGAGACTTCAACACTTCTATTCACTCTCATATCTATCATGAAGGGTCATAATTCTGTTTTTGGGATTCTAAACTTGAAAATGGTCAATTCTTTTGGCAATGAAAGCGTTGATTCTTCATATTCACATCCAAAGGTGTTATTTTTGCCTCCATGATGAGTCTTATTTCTACAAATCCCAAATTCACCATTAGAATCTTTTATAGGATTCAAAGAACTAACTTGAAATGGTCAAATCTTTGGAAATGAAACATTGATTCTTTATATTCACATCTAAAGGTGTTATTTTAGCCTCCATATGAGTCTTCTTTCTACAAATCCCAAATTCACCATTAGAAACTCCTATAAGATTCAAAGAACTAACAGAACTGTGGGATAAGCTATAATACTTGTTTCTTACTTTGACTTGCTTCTCCACCTTGGTAGCATGCTTCAACTACTTTGAGACTTCAACACTTCTATTCAGTCTCATTTCAATCATGAAGGTCCATAATTATGTTTTTGGGATTCTACACTTGAAAATGGTCAAATCCTTGGCAATGAAAGCATTGATTCTTTATATTCACATTAAAAGGTGTGGTTTTAGCCTCCATATGAGTCTTCTTTCTACAAATCCCAAATTCACCATTAGAAACTTCTATAAGATTCAAAGATCTAACAGAACTGTGGGATAAGCTATAATACTTGTTTCTTGCTTTGACTTGCTTCTCCACCTTGGTAGCACGCTTCAACTACTTTGAGACTTCAACACTTCTATTCACTCTCATTTCTATCATGAAGGGTCATAATTCTGTTTTTGGGATTCTAAACTTGAAAATGGTCAATTCTTTGGCAATGAAAGCGTTGATTCTTCATATTCACATCCAAAGGTGTTATTTTTGCCTCCATATGAGTCTTATTTCTACAAATCCAAAATTCACCATTAGAATCTTCTATAAGATTCAAAGAACTAACTTGGAAATGGTCAAATCTTTGGCAATGAAACATTGATTCTTTATATTCACATCCAAAGGTGTTATTTTAGCCTCCATATGAGTCTTCTTTCTACAAATCCCAAATTCGCCATTAGAAACTCCTATAAGATTCAAAGAACTAACAGAACTGTGGGATAAGCTATAATACTTGTTTCTTACTTTGACTTGCTTCTCCACCTTGGTAGCATGCTTCAACTACCTTGAGACTTCAACACTTCTATTCACTATCATTTCTATCATGAAGGGTCATAATTCTGTTTTTGGGATTCTAAACTTGAAATGGTCAAATCCTTGGCAATGAAAGCATTGATTCTTTATATTCACATTAAAAGGTGTGGTTTTAGCCTCCATATGAGTCTTCTTTCTACAAATCCCAAATTGACCATTAGAAACTTCTATAAGATTCAAAGATCTAACAGAACTGTGGGATAAGCTATAATATTTGTTTCTTACTTTGACTTGCTTCTCCACCTTGGTAGCATGCTTCAACTACTTTGAGACTTCAACACTTCTATTCACTCTCATATCTATCATGAAGGGTCATAATTCTGTTTTTGGGATTCTAAACTTGAAAATGGTCAATTCTTTGGCAATGAAAGCGTTGATTCTTCATATTCACATCCAAAGGTGTTATTTTTGCCTCCATATGAGTCTTATTTCTACAAATCCCAAATTCACCATTAGAATCTTTTATAAGATTCAAAGAACTAACTTGAAATGGTCAAATCTTTGGAAATGAAACATTGATTCTTTATATTCACATCCAAAGGTGTTATTTTAGCCTCCATATGAGTCTTCTTTCTACAAATCCCAAATTCACCATTAGAAACTCCTATAAGATTCAAAGAACTAACAGAAATGTGGGATAAGCTATAATACTTGTTTCTTACTTTGACTTGCTTCTCCACCTTGGTAGCATGCTTCAACTACTTTGAGACTTCAACACTTCTATTCAGTCTCATTTCAATCATGAAGGTCCATAATTATGTTTTTGGGATTCTACACTTGAAAATGGTCAAATCCTTGGCAATGAAAGCATTGATTCTTTATATTCACATTAAAAGGTGTGGTTTTAGCCTCCATATGAGTCTTCTTTCTACAAATCCCAAATTCACCATTAGAAACTTCTATAAGATTCAAAGATCTAACAGAACTGTGGGATAAGCTATAATATTTGTTTCTTTACTTTGACTTCTCCACCTTGGTAGCATGCTTCAACTACTTTGAGACTTCAACACTTCTATTCACTCTCATTTCTATCATGAAGGGTCATAATTCTGTTTTTGGGATTCTAAACTTGAAAATGGTCAATTCTTTGGCAATGAAAGCGTTGATTCTTCATATTCACATCCAAAGGTGTTATTTTTGCCTCCATATGAGTCTTATTTCTACAAATCCAAATTCACCATTAGGATCTTCTATAAGATTCAAAGAACTAACTTGAAATGGTCAAATCTTTGGCAATGAAACATTGATTCTTTATATTCACATCCAAAGGTGTTATTTTAGCCTCCATATGAGTCTTCTTTCTACAAATCCCAAATTCACCATTAGAAACTCCTATAAGATTCAAAGAACTAACAGAACTGTGGGATAAGCTATAATACTTGTTTCTTACTTTGACTTGCTTCTCCACCTTGGTAGCATGCTTCAACTACTTTGAGACTTCAACACTTCTATTCAGTCTCATTTCAATCATGAAGGTCCATAATTATGTTTTTGGGATTCTACACTTGAAAATGGTCAAATCCTTGGCAATGAAAGCATTGATTCTTTATATTCACATTAAAAGGTGTGGTTTTAGCCTCCATATGAGTCTTCTTTCTACAAATCCCAAATTCACCATTAGAAACTTCTATAAGATTCAAAGATCTAACAGAAATGGGGGATAAGCTATAATACTTGTTTCTTACTTTGACTTGCTTCTCCACCTTGGTAGCATGCTTCAACTACTTACAGACTTCAACACTTTTATTCACTCTCATTTCTATCATGAAGGGTCATAATTATGTTTTTGGGATTCTAAACGTGAAAATGGTCAAATCTTTGGCAATGAAAGCGTTGATTCTTCATATTCACATCCAAAGGTGTTATTTTAGCCTCCATATGAGTCTTCTTTCTTCAAATCCCAAATTCACCAATAGAATCTTTTATAAGATTCAAAGAACTAACTCGAAATGGTCAAATCTTTGGAAATGAAACATTGATTCTTTATATTCACATCCAAAGGTGTTATTTTAGCCTCCATATGAGTCTTCTACCTACAAATCCCAAATTCGCGAGTAGAACCTCCTGGGAGATTGAAAGAACTTCCAGAACTGCCGGATCTTCTATAATACTTGTTTCTTACTTTGACTTGCTTCTCCACCTTGGTAGCATGCTTCAACTACTTTGAGACTTCAACACTTCTATTCAGTCTCATTTCAATCATGAAGGTCCATAATTATGTTTTTGGGATTCTACACTTGAAAATGGTCAAATCCTTGGCAATGAAAGCATTGATTCTTTATATTCACATCGAAAGGTGTGGTTTTAGCCTCCATATGAGTCTTCTTTCTACAAATCCCAAATTCACCATTAGAAACTTCTATAAGATTCAAAGATCTAACAGAACTGTGGGATAAGCTATAATACTTGTTTCTTGCTTTGACTTGCTTCTCCACCTTGGTAGCATGCTTCAACTACTTTGAGACTTCAACACTTCTATTCACTCTCATTTCTATCATGAAGGGTCATAATTCTGTTTTTGGGATTCTAAACTTGAAAATGGTCAATTCTTTGGCAATGAAAGCGTTGATTCTTCATATTCACATTCAAAGGTGTTATTTTTGCCTCCATATGAGTCTTATTTCTACAAATCCCAAATTCACCATTAGAAACTTCTATAAGATTCAAAGATCTAACAGAACTGTGGGATAAGCTATAATACTTGTTTCTTGCTTTGACTTGCTTCTCCACCTTGGTAGCATGCTTCAACTACTTTGAGACTTCAACACTTCTATTCACTCTCATTTCTATCATGAAGGGTCATAATTCTGTTTTTGGGATTCTAAACTTGAAAATGGTCAATTCTTTGGCAATGAAAGCGTTGATTCTTCATATTCACATCCAAAGGTGTTATTTTTGCCTCCATATGAGTCTTATTTCTACAAATCCAAAATTCACCATTAGAATCTTCTATAAGATTCAAAGAACTAACTTGGAAATGGTCAAATCTTTGGCAATGAAACATTGATTCTTTATATTCACATCCAAAGGTGTTATTTTAGCCTCCATATGAGTCTTCTTTCTACAAATCCCAAATTCGCCATTAGAAACTCCTATAAGATTCAAAGAACTAACAGAACTGTGGGATAAGCTATAATACTTGTTTCTTACTTTTACTTGCTTCTCCACCTTGGTAGCATGCTTCAACTACCTTCAGACTTCAACACTTCTATTCACTATCATTTCTATCATGAAGGGTCATAATTCTGTTTTTGGGATTCTAAACTTGAAATGGTCAAATCCTTGGCAATGAAAGCATTGATTCTTTATATTCACATCGAAAGGTGTGGTTTTAGCCTCCATATGAGTCTTCTTTCTACAAATCCCAAATTCACCATTAGAAACTTCTATAAGATTCAAAGATCTAACAGAACTGTGGGATAAGCTATAATATTTGTTTCTTACTTTGACTTGCTTCTCCACCTTGGTAGCATGCTTCAACTACTTTGAGACTTCAACACTTCTATTCACTCTCATATCTATCATGAAGGGTCATAATTCTGTTTTTGGGATTCTAAACTTGAAAATGGTCAATCCTTTGGCAATGAAAGCGTTGATTCTTCATATTCACATCCAAAGGTGTTATTTTTGCCTCCGTATGAGTCTTATTTCTACAAATCCCAAATTCACCATTAGAATCTTTTATAAGATTCAAAGAACTAACTTGGAAATGGTCAAATCTTTGGAAATGAAACATTGATTCTTTATATTCACATCTAAAGGTGTTATTTTAGCCTCCATATGAGTCTTCTTTCTACAAATCCCAAATTCACCATTAGAAACTCCTATAAGATTCAAAGAACTAACAGAACTGTGGGATAAGCTATAATACTTGTTTCTTACTTTGACTTGCTTCTCCACCTTGGTAGCATGCTTCAACTACTTTGAGACTTCAACACTTCTATTCAGTCTCATTTCAATCATGAAGGTCCATAATTATGTTTTTGGGATTCTACACTTGAAAATGGTCAAATCCTTGGCAATGAAAGCATTGATTCTTTATATTCACATAAAAGGGCGTGGTTTTAGCCTCCATATGAGTCTTCTTTCTACAAATCCCAAATTCACCATTAGAAACTTCTATAAGATTCAAAGATCTAACAGAACTGTGGGATAAGCTATAATACTTGTTTCTTGCTTTGACTTGCTTCTCCACCTTGGTAGCACGCTTCAACTACTTTGAGACTTCAACACTTCTATTCACTCTCATTTCTATCATGAAGGGTCATAATTCTGTTTTTGGGATTCTAAACTTGAAAATGGTCAATTCTTTGGCAATGAAAGCGTTGATTCTTCATATTCACATCCAAAGGTGTTATTTTTGCCTCCATATGAGTCTTATTTCTACAAATCCAAAATTCACCATTAGAATCTTCTATAAGATTCAAAAGAACTACCTTGAAAATGGTCAAATCTTTGGCAATGAAACATTGATTCTTTATATTCACATCCAAAGGTGTTATTTTAGCCTCCATATGAGTCTTCTTTCTACAAATCCCAAATTCACCATTAGAAACTCCTATAAGATTCAAAGAACTAACAGAACTGTGGGATAAGCTATAATACTTGTTTCTTACTTTGACATGCTTCTCCACCTTGGTAGCATGCTTCAACTACTTTGAGACTTCAACACTTCTATTCACTCTCATTTCTATCATGAAGGGTCAGAATTCTGTTTTTGGGATTCTAAACTTGAAATGGTCAAATCCTTGGCAATGAAAGCATTGATTCTTTATATTCACATTAAAAGGTGTGGTTTTAGCCTCCATATGAGTCTTCTTTCTACAAATCCCAAATTGACCATTAGAAACTTCTATAAGATTCAAAGATCTAACAGAACTGTGGGATAAGCTATAATATTTGTTTCTTACTTTGACTTGCTTCTCCACCTTGGTAGCATGCTTCAACTACTTTGAGACTTCAACACTTCTATTCACTCTCATATCTATCATGAAGGGTCATAATTCTGTTTTTGGGATTCTAAACTTGAAAATGGTCAATTCTTTTGGCAATGAAAGCGTTGATTCTTCATATTCACATCCAAAGGTGTTATTTTTGCCTCCGTATGAGTCTTATTTCTACAAATCCCAAATTCACCATTAGAATCTTTTATAAGATTCAAAAGAACTAACTTGAAATGGTCAAATCTTTGGAAATGAAACATTGATTCTTTATATTCACATCCAAAGGTGTTATTTTAGCCTCCATATGAGTCTTCTTTCTACAAATCCCAAATTCACCATTAGAAACTCCTATAAGATTCAAAGAACTAACAGAAATGTGGGATAAGCTTATAATACTTGTTTCTTACTTTGACTTGCTTCTCCACCTTGGTAGCATGCTTCAACTACTTTGAGACTTCAACACTTCTATTCAGTCTCATTTCAATCATGAAGGTCCATAATTATGTTTTTGGGATTCTACACTTGAAAATGGTCAAATCCTTGGCAATGAAAGCATTGATTCTTTATATTCACATTAAAAGGTGTGGTTTTAGCCTCCATATGAGTCTTCTTTCTACAAATCCCAAATTCACCATTAGAAACTTCTATAAGATTCAAAGATCTAACAGAACTGTGGGATAAGCTATAATATTTGTTTCTTACTTTGACTTGCTTCTCCACCTTGGTAGCATGCTTCAACTACTTTGAGACTTCAACACTTCTATTCACTCTCATATCTATCATGAAGGGTCATAATTCTGTTTTTGGGATTCTAAACTTGAAAATGGTCAATTCTTTGGCAATGAAAGCGTTGATTCTTCATATTCACATCCAAAGGTGTTATTTTTGCCTCCATATGAGTCTTATTTCTACAAATCCAAATTCACCATTAGAATCTTCTATAAGATTGAAAGAACTAACTTGGAAATGGTCAAATCTTTGGCAATGAAACATTGATTCTTTATATTCACATCCAAAGGTGTTATTTTAGCCTCCATATGAGTCTTCTTTCTACAAATCCCAAATTCACCATTAGAAACTCCTATAAGATTCAAAGAACTAACAGAACTGTGGGATAAGCTATAATACTTGTTTCTTACTTTGACTTGCTTCTCCACCTTGGTAGCATGCTTCAACTACTTTGAGACTTCAACACTTCTATTCAGTCTCATTTCAATCATGAAGGTCCATAATTATGTTTTTGGGATTCTACACTTGAAAATGGTCAAATCCTTGGCAATGAAAGCATTGATTCTTTATATTCACATTAAAAGGTGTGGTTTTAGCCTCCATATGAGTCTTCTTTCTACAAATCCCAAATTCACCATTAGAAACTTCTATAAGATTCAAAGATCTAACAGAACTGTGGGATAAGCTATAATACTTGTTTCTTGCTTTGACTTGCTTCTCCACCTTGGTAGCATGCTTCAACTACTTTGAGACTTCAACACTTCTATTCACTCTCATTTCTATCATGAAGGGTCATAATTCTGTTTTTGGGATTCTAAACTTGAAAATGGTCAATTCTTTGGCAATGAAAGCGTTGATTCTTCATATTCACATCCAAAGGTGTTATTTTTGCCTCCGTATGAGTCTTATTTCTACAAATCCCAAATTCACCATTAGAATCTTTTATAAGATTCAAAGAACTAACTTGGAAATGGTCAAATCTTTGGAAATGAAACATTGATTCTTTATATTCACATCCAAAGGTGTTATTTTAGCCTCCATATGAGTCTTCTTTCTACAAATCCCAAATTCACCATTAGAAACTCCTATAAGATTCAAAGAACTAACAGAACTGTGGGATAAGCTATAATACTTGTTTCTTACTTTGACTTGCTTCTCCACCTTGGTAGCATGCTTCAACTACTTTGAGACTTCAACACTTCTATTCAGTCTCATTTCAATCATGAAGGTCCATAATTATGTTTTTGGGATTCTACACTTGAAAATGGTCAAATCCTTGGCAATGAAAGCATTGATTCTTTATATTCACATCGAAAGGTGTGGTTTTAGCCTCCATATGAGTCTTCTTTCTACAAATCCCAAATTCACCATTAGAAACTTCTATAAGATTCAAAGATCTAACAGAACTGTGGGATAAGCTATAATACTTGTTTCTTGCTTTGACTTGCTTCTCCACCTTGGTAGCATGCTTCAACTACTTTGAGACTTCAACACTTCTATTCACTCTCATTTCTATCATGAAGGGTCATAATTCTGTTTTTGGGATTCTAAACTTGAAAATGGTCAATTCTTTGGCAATGAAAGCGTTGATTCTTCATATTCACATTCAAAGGTGTTATTTTTGCCTCCATATGAGTCTTATTTCTACAAATCCCAAATTCACCATTAGAAACTTCTATAAGATTCAAAGAACTAACTTGGAAATGGTCAAATCTTTGGCAATGAAACATTGATTCTTTATATTCACATCCAAAGGTGTTATTTTAGCCTCCATATGAGTCTTCTTTCTACAAATCCCAAATTCACCATTAGAAACTCCTATAAGATTCAAAGAACTAACAGAACTGTGGGATAAGCTATAATACTTGTTTCTTACTTTGACGTGCTTCTCCACCTTGGTAGCATGCTTCAACTACCTTGAGACTCCAACACTTCTATTCAGTCTCATTTCAATCATGAAGGTCCATAATTATGTTTTTGGGATTCTAAACTCGAAAATGGTCAAATCCTTGGCAATGAAAGCATTGATTCTTTATATTCACATCGAAAGGTGTGGTTTTAGCCTCCATATGAGTCTTCTTTCTACAAATCCCAAATTCACCATTAGAAACTTCTATAAGATTAAAAGATCTAACAGAACTGTGGGATAAGCTATAATACTTGTTTCTTACTTTGACCTGCTTCTTCACCTTGGTAGCATGCTTGAACTACTTTGAGATTTCAACACTTCTATTCACTCTCATTTCTATCATGAAGGGTCATAATTCTGTTTTTGGGATTCTAAACTTGAAATGGTCAAATCCTTGGAAATGAAAGCATTGATTCTTCATATTCACATCCAAAGGTGTGGTTTCAGCCTCCATTTGAGTCTTCCTTCTACAAATCCCAAATTCACAACTAAAAACTTCTATCAGATTCAAAGAACTAACAGAACTGTGGGATAAGCTTTAATACTTGTTTCTTACTTTGACTTGCTTCTCCACCTTGGTAGCATTCTTCAACTACTTTAAGACTTCAACATTTATATTCACTCTCATTTCTATCATGAAGGGTCATAATTCTGTTTTTGGGATTCTAAGCTTAAAAATGGTCAAATCCTTGGCAATGAAAGCATTGATTTATCATATTCACATCCAAAGGTGTTATTTTAGCCTCCATATGAGTCTTTTTTCTACAAATCCCAAATTCACCATTAGAAACTCCTATAAGATTCAAAGAACTAACAGAACTGTGGGGTAAGCTATAATACTTGTTTCTTACTTTTACATGCTTCTTCACCTTGGTAGCATGCTTGAACTACTTTGACACTTCAACACTTCTATTCACTCTCATTTCTATCATAAAGGGTCATAATTCTGTTTTTGGGATTCTAAGCTTGAAAATGGTTAAATCCTTGGCAATGAAAGCATTGATTATTCATATTCACATCCAAAGGTGTTATTTTAGCCTCCATATGAGTCTTCTTTCTACAAATCCCAAATTCACCATTAGAAACTCCTATAAGATTCAAAGAACTAACAGAACTGTGGGATAAGCTATAATACTTGTTTCTTACTTTGACTTGCTTCTCCACCTTGGTAGCATGCTTCAACTACCTTGAGACTTCAACACTTCTATTCAGTCTCATTTCAATCATGAAGGTCCATAATTATGTTTTTGGGATTCTACACTTGAAAATGGTCAAATCCTTGGCAATGAAAGCATTGATTCTTTATATTCACATCGAAAGGTGTGGTTTTAGCCTCCATATGAGTCTTCTTTCTACAAATCCCAAATTCACCATTAGAAACTTCTATAAGATTCAAAGATCTAACAGAACTGTGGGATAAGCTATAATACTTGTTTCTTACTTTGACTTGCTTCTCCACCTTGGTAGCATGCTTCAACTACTTTGAGACTTCAACACTTCTATTCACTCTCATTTCTATCATGAAGGGTCATAATTCTGTTTTTGGGATTCTAAACTTGAAAATGGTCAATTCTTTGGCAATGAAAGCGTTGATTCTTCATATTCACATCCAAAGGTGTTATTTGTGCCTCCATATGAGTCTTATTTCTACAAATCCCAAATTCACCATTAGAATCTTCTATAAGATTTAAAGATCTAACAGAAATGTGGGATAAGCTATAATACTTGTTTCTTGCTTTGACTTGCTTCTCCACCTTGGTAGCACGCTTCAACTACTTTGAGACTTCAACACTTCTATTCACTCTCATTTCTATCATGAAGGGTCATAATTCTGTTTTTGGGATTCTAAACTTGAAAATGGTCAATTCTTTGGCAATGAAAGCGTTGATTCTTCATATTCACATCCAAAGGTGTTATTTTTGCCTCCATATGAGTCTTATTTCTACAAATCCCAAATTCACCATTAGAATCTTCTATAAGATTCAAAGAACTAACTCGAAATGGTCAAATCTTTGGCAATGAAACATTGATTCTTTATATTCACATCCAAAGGTGTTATTTTAGCCTCCATATGAGTCTTCTTTCTACAAATCCCAAATTCACCATTAGAAACTCCTATAAGATTCAAAGAACTAACAGAACTGTGGGGTAAGCTATAATACTTGTTTCTTACTTTCACCTGCTTCTTCACCTTGGTAGCATGCTTGAACTACTTTGACACTTCAACACTTCTATTCACTCTCATTTCTATCATAAAGGGTCATAATTCTGTTTTTGGGATTCTAAGCTTGAAAATGGTTAAATCCTTGGCAATGAAAGCATTGATTATTCATATTCACATCCAAAGGTGTTATTTTAGCCTCCATATGAGTCTTCTTTCTACAAATCCCAAATTCACCATTAGAAACTCCTATAAGATTCAAAGAACTAACAGAACTGTGGGATAAGCTATAATACTTGTTTCTTACTTTGACTTGCTTCTCCACCTTGGTAGCATGCTTCAACTACTTTGAGACTTCAACACTTCTATTCAGTCTCATTTCAATCATGAAGGTCCATAATTATGTTTTTGGGATTCTAAACTCGAAAATGGTCAAATCCTTGGCAATGAAAGCATTGATTCTTTATATTCACATCGAAAGGTGTGGTTTTAGCCTCCATATGAGTCTTCTTTCTACAAATCCCAAATTCACCATTAGAAACTTCTATAAGATTCAAAGATCTAACAGAACTGTGGGATAAGCTATAATACTTGTTTCTTACTTTGACTTGCTTCTCCACCTTGGTAGCATGCTTCAACTACTTTGAGACTTCAACACTTCTATTCACTCTCATTTCTATCATGAAGGGTCATAATTCTGTTTTTGGGATTCTAAACTTGAAAATGGTCAATTCTTTGGCAATGAAAGCGTTGATTCTTCATATTCACATCTAAAGGTGTTATTTTAGCCTCCATATGAGTCTTTTTTCTACAAATCCCAAATTCACCATTAGAATCTTCTATAAGATTTAAAGATCTAACAGAAATGTGGGATAAGCTATAATACTTGTTTCTTGCTTTGACTTGCTTCTCCACCTTGGTAGCACGCTTCAACTACTTTGAGACTTCAACACTTCTATTCACTCTCATTTCTATCATGAAGGGTCATAATTCTGTTTTTGGGATTCTAAACTTGAAAATGGTCAATTCTTTGGCAATGAAAGCGTTGATTCTTCATATTCACATCCAAAGGTGTTATTTTTGCCTCCATATGAGTCTTATTTCTACAAATCCCAAATTCACCATTAGAATCTTCTATAAGATTCAAAGAACTAACTTGGAAATGGTCAAATCTTTGGCAATGAAACATTAATTCTTTATATTCACATCCAAAGGTGTTATTTTAGCCTCCATATGAGTCTTCTTTCTACAAATCCCAAATTCACCATTAGAAACTTCTATAAGATTCAAAGATCTAACAGAACTGTGGGATAAGCTATAATACTTGTTTCTTGCTTTGACTTGCTTCTCCACCTTGGTAGCATGCTTCAACTACTTTGAGATTTCAACACTTCTATTCACTCTCATTTCTATCATGAAGGGTCATAATTCTGTTTTTGGGATTCTAAACTTGAAAATGGTCAATTCTTTGGCAATGAAAGCGTTGATTCTTCATATTCACATCCAAAGGTGTTATTTTTGCCTCCGTATGAGTCTTATTTCTACAAATCCCAAATTCACCATTAGAATCTTTTATAAGATTCAAAGAACTAACTTGGAAATGGTCAAATCTTTGGAAATGAAACATTGATTCTTTATATTCACATCTAAAGGTGTTATTTTAGCCTCCATATGAGTCTTCTTTCTACAAATCCCAAATTCACCATTAGAAACTCCTATAAGATTCAAAGAACTAACAGAACTGTGGGATAAGCTATAATACTTGTTTCTTACTTTGACTTGCTTCTCCACCTTGGTAGCATGCTTCAACTACTTTGAGACTTCAACACTTCTATTCAGTCTCATTTCAATCATGAAGGTCCATAATTATGTTTTTGGGATTCTACACTTGAAAATGGTCAAATCCTTGGCAATGAAAGCATTGATTCTTTATATTCACATTAAAAGGTGTGGTTTTAGCCTCCATATGAGTCTTCTTTCTACAAATCCCAAATTCACCATTAGAAACTTCTATAAGATTCAAAGATCTAACAGAACTGTGGGATAAGCTATAATACTTGTTTCTTGCTTTGACTTGCTTCTCCACCTTGGTAGCACGCTTCAACTACTTTGAGACTTCAACACTTCTATTCACTCTCATTTCTATCATGAAGGGTCATAATTCTGTTTTTGGGATTCTAAACTTGAAAATGGTCAATTCTTTGGCAATGAAAGCGCTTGATTCTTCATATTCACATCCCAAGGTGTTTTTTTTGCCTCCATATGAGTCTTATTTCTACAAATCCAAAATTCACCATTAGAATCTTCTATAAGATTCAAAGAACTAAGCTTGAAAATTGTTAAATCCTTGGCAATGAAACATTGATTCTTTATATTCACATCCAAAGGTGTTATTTTAGCCTCCATATGAGTCTTCTACCTACAAATCCCAAATTCACGATTAGAAACTCCTATAAGATTCAAAGAACTAACAGAACTATGGGATATTCTATAATACTTGTTTCTTACTTTGACTTGCTTCTCCACCTTGGTAGCATGCTTCAACTACTTTGAGACTTCAACACTTCTATTCAGTCTCATTTCAATCTTGAACGTCCATAATTCTGTTTTTGGGATTCTACACTTGAAAATGGTCAAATCCTTGGCAATGAAAGCATTGATTCTTTATATTCACATCGAAAGGTTTGGTTTTAGCCTCCATATGAGTCTTCTTTCTACAAATCCCAAATTCACCATTAGAAACTTCTATAAGATTCAAAGAACTAACAGAACTGTGGGATAAGCTATATTATTTGTTTCTTACTTTGACTTGCTTCTCCACCTTGGTAGCATGCTTCAACTACTTTGAGACTTCAACACTTCTATTCACTCTCATTTCTATCGTGAAGGGTCATAATTCTGTTTTTGGGATTCTAAACTTGAAAATGGTCAAATCCTTGTCAATGAAAGCATTGATTCTGCATGTTCACATCCGAAGGTGTTATTTTTTGCCTCCATATGAGTCTTATTTCTACAAATCCCAAATTCACCATTAGAATCTTTTATAAGATTCAAAGAACTAACTTGAAATGGTCAAATAGTTGGAAATGAAACATTGATTCTTTATATTCACATCCAAAGGTGTTATTTTAGCCTCCATATGAGTCTTCTTTCTACAAATCCCAAATTCACCATTAGAAACTCCTATAAGATTCAAAGAACTAACAGAACTGTGGGATAAGCTATAATACTTGTTTCTTACTTTGACTTGCTTCTCCACCTTGGTAGCATGCTTCAACTACTTTGAGACTTCAACACTTCTATTCAGTCTCATTTCAATCATGAAGGTCCATAATTATGTTTTTGGGATTCTACACTTGAAAATGGTCAAATCCTTGGCAATGAAAGCATTGATTCTTTATATTCACATTAAAAGGTGTGGTTTTAGCCTCCATATGAGTCTTCTTTCTACAAATCCCAAATTCACCATTAGAAACTTCTATAAGATTCAAAGATCTAACAGAACTGTGGGATAAGCTATAATATTTGTTTCTTACTTTGACTTGCTTCTCCACCTTGGTAGAATGCTTCAACTACTTTGAGACTTCAACACTTCTATTCACTCTCATATCTATCATGAAGGGTCATAATTCTGTTTTTGGGATTCTAAACTTGAAAATGGTCAATTCTTTGGCAATGAAAGCGTTGATTCTTCATATTCACATCCAAAGGTGTTATTTTTGCCTCCATATGAGTCTTATTTCTACAAATCCAAATTCACCATTAGAATCTTCTATAAGATTCAAAGAACTAACTTGGAAATGGTCAAATCTTTGGCAATGAAACATTGATTCTTTATATTCACATCCAAAGGTGTTATTTTAGCCTCCATATGAGTCTTCTTTCTACAAATCCCAAATTCACCATTAGAAACTTCTATAAGATTCAAAGAACTAACAGAACTGTGGGATAAGCTATAATACTTGTTTCTTACTTTGACTTGCTTCTCCACCTTGGTAGCATGCTTCAACTACTTTGAGACTTCAACACTTCTATTCAGTCTCATTTCAATCATGAAGGTCCATAATTCTGTTTTTGGGATTCTACACTTGAAAATGGTCAAATCCTTGGCAATGAAAGCATTGATTCTTTATATTCACATCGAAAGGTGTGGTTTTAGCCTCCATATGAGTCTTCTTTCTACAAATCCCAAATTCACCATTAGAAACTTCTATATGATTCAAAGAACTAACAGAACTGTGGGATAAGCTATAATACTTGTTTCTTACTTTGACTTGCTTCTCCACCTTGGTAGCATGCTTCAACTACTTTGAGACTTCAACACTTCTATTCACTCTCATTTCTATCATGAAGGGTCATAATTCTGTTTTTGGGATTCTAAACTTGAAAATGGTCAATTCTTTGGCAATGAAAGCGTTGATTCTTCATATTCACATCCAAAGGTGTTATTTTTTGCTCCAGTATGAGTCTTATTTCTACAAATCCCAAATTCACCATTAGAATCTTTTATAAGATTCAAAGAACTAACTTGAAATGGTCAAATCTTTGGAAATGAAACATTGATTCTTTATATTCACATCCAAAGGTGTTATTTTAGCCTCCATATGAGTCTTCTTTCTACAAATCCCAAATTCACCATTAGAAACTCCTATAAGATTCAAAGAACTAACAGAACTGTGGGATAAGCTATAATACTTGTTTCTTACTTTGACTTGCTTCTCCACCTTGGTAGCATGCTTCAACTACTTTGAGACTTCAACACTTCTATTCAGTCTCATTTCAATCATGAAGGTCCATAATTATGTTTTTGGGATTCTACACTTGAAAATGGTCAAATCCTTGGCAATGAAAGCATTGATTCTTTATATTCACATCGAAAGGTGTGGTTTTAGCCTCCATATGAGTCTTCTTTCTACAAATCCCAAATTCACCATTAGAAACTTCTATAAGATTCAAAGATCTAACAGAACTGTGGGATAAGCTATAATACTTGTTTCTTGCTTTGACTTGCTTCTCCACCTTGGTAGCACGCTTCAACTACTTTGAGACTTCAACACTTCTATTCACTCTCATTTCTATCATGAAGGGTCATAATTCTGTTTTTGGGATTCTAAACTTGAAAATGGTCAACTCTTTTGGCAATGAAAGCGTTGATTCTTCATATTCACATCCAAAGGTGTTATTTTTTGCCTCCATATGAGTCTTATTTCTACAAATCCCCAATTCACGATTAGAATCTTCTATAAGATTCAAAGAACTAACTTGGAAATGGTCAAATCTTTGGCAATGAAACATTGATTCTTTATATTCACATCCAAAGGTGTTATTTTAGCCTCCATATGAGTCTTCTTTCTACAAATCCCAAATTCACCAGTAGAAACTCCTATGAGATTCTTAGAACTACCAGAACTAGGTGATAAGCTATAATACTTGTTTCTTACTTTGACGTGCTTCTCCACCTTGGTAGCATGCTTCAACTACCTTGAGACTTCAACACTTCTATTCAGTCTCATTTCAATCATGAAGGTCCATAATTATGTTTTTGGGATTCTAAACTCGAAAATGGTTAAATCCTTGGCAATGAAAGCATTGATTCTTTATATTCACATCGAAAGGTGTGGTTTTAGCCTCCATATGAGTCTTCTTTCTACAAATCCCAAATTCACCATTAGAAACTTCTATAAGATTCAAAGATCTAACAGAACTGTGGGATAAGCTATAATACTTGTTTCTTACTTTGACTTGCATCTTCAGCTTGGTGGCATGCTTCAACTACTTTGAGATTTCAACACTTCTATTCACTCTCATTTCTATCATGAAGGGTCATAATTCTATTTTTGGGATTCAAAACTTGAAATGGTCAAATCCATGGCAATCAAAGCATTGATTCTTCATATTCACATCCATAGGTGTGGTTTCAGCCTCCATTTGAGTCTTCCTTCTACAAATCCCAAATTCACAACTAAAAACTTCTATCAGATTCAAAGAACTAACAGAACTGTGGGATAAGCTTTAATACTTGTTTCTTACTTTGACTTGCTTCTCCACCTTGGTAGCATTCTTCAACTACTTTAAGACTTCAACACTTCTATTCACTCTCATTTCTATCATGAAGGGTCATAATTCTATTTTTTGGATTCTAAGCTTAAAAATGGTCAAATCCTTGGCAATGAAAGCATTGATTTATCATATTCACATCCAAAGGTGTTATTTTAGCCTCCATATGAGTCTTTTTTCTACAAATCCCATATTCACCATTAGAAACTCCTATAAGATTCAAAGAACTAACAGAACTGTGGGGTAAGCTATAATACTTGTTTCTTACTTTGACCTGCTTCTTCACCTTGGTAGCATGCTTGAACTACTTTGACACTTCAACACTTTTATTCACTCTCATTTCTATCATAAAGGGTCATAATTCTGTTTTTGGGATTCTAAGCTTGAAAATGGTTAAATCCTTGGCAATGAAAGCATTGATTATTCATATTCACATCCAAAGGTGTTATTTTAGCCTCCATATGAGTCTTCTTTCTACAAATCCCAAATTCACCATTAGAAACTCCTATAAGATTCAAAGAACTAACAGAACTGTGGGATAAGCTATAATACTTGTTTCTTACTTTGACTTGCTTCTCCACCTTGGTAGCATGCTTCAACTACCTTGAGACTTCAACACTTCTATTCAGTCTCATTTCAATCATGAAGGTCCATAATTATGTTTTTGGGATTCTAAACTCGAAAATGGTCAAATCCTTGGCAATGAAAGCATTGATTCTTTATATTCACATCGAAAGGTGTGGTTTTAGCCTCCATATGAGTCTTCTTTCTACAAATCCCAAATTCACCATTAGAAACTTCTATAAGATTCAAAGATCTAACAGAACTGTGGGATAAGCTATAATACTTGTTTCTTACTTTGACTTGCTTCTCCACCTTGGTAGCATGCTTCAACTACTTTGAGACTTCAACACTTCTATTCACTCTCATTTCTATCATGAAGGGTCATAATTCTGTTTTTGGGATTCTAAACTTGAAAATGGTCAATTCTTTGGCAATGAAAGCGTTGATTCTTCATATTCACATCCAAAGGTGTTATTATATGAGTCTTCTTTCTACAAATCCCAAATTCACCATTAGAAACTTCTATAAGATTTAAAGATCTAACAGAAATGTGGGATAAGCTTATAATACTTGTTTCTTACTTTGACTTGCTTCTCCACCTTGGTAGCATGCCTCAACTACTTTGAGACTTCGACACTTCTATTCACTCTCATTTCTATCATGAAGGGTCATAATTCTGTTTTTGGGATTCTAAACTTGAAAATGGTCAATTCTTTGGCAATGAAAGCGTTGATTCTTCATATTCACATCCAAAGGTGTTATTTTTGCCTCCATATGAGTCTTATTTCTACAAATCCCAAATTCACCATTAGAATCTTCTATAAGATTCAAAGAACTAACTTGGAAATGGTCAAATCTTTGGCAATGAAACATTGATTCTTTATATTCACATCCAAAGGTGTTATTTTAGCCTCCATATGAGTCTTCTTTCTACAAATCCCAAATTCACCATTAGAAACTCCTATAAGATTCAAAGAACTAACAGAACTGTGGGGTAAGCTATAATACTTGTTTCTTACTTTGACCTGCTTCTTCACCTTGGTAGCATGCTTGAACTACTTTGACACTTCAACACTTCTATTCACTCTCATTTCTATCATAAAGGGTCATAATTATGTTTTTGGGATTCTAAGCTTGAAAATGGTTAAATCCTTGGCAATGAAAGCATTGATTATTCATATTCACATCCAAAGGTGTTATTTTAGCCTCCATATGAGTCTTCTTTCTACAAATCCCAAATTCACCATTAGAAACTCCTATAAGATTCAAAGAACTAACAGAACTGTGGGATAAGCTATAATACTTGTTTCTTACTTTGACTTGCTTCTCCACCTTGGTAGCATGCTTCAACTACCTTGAGACTTCAACACTTCTATTCAGTCTCATTTCAATCATGAAGGTCCATAATTATGTTTTTGGGATTCTAAACTCGAAAATGGTCAAATCCTTGGCAATGAAAGCATTGATTCTTTATATTCACATCGAAAGGTGTGGTTTTAGCCTCCATATGAGTCTTCTTTCTACAAATCCCAAATTCACCATTAGAAACTTCTATAAGATTCAAAGATCTAAGAGAACTGTGGGATAAGCTATAATACTTGTTTCTTACTTTGACTTGCTTCTCCACCTTGGTAGCATGCTTCAACTACTTTGAGACTTCAACACTTCTATTCACTCTCATTTCTATCATGAAGGGTCATAATTCTGTTTTTGGGATTCTAAACTTGAAAATGGTCAATTCTTTGGCAATGAAAGCGTTGATTCTTCATATTCACATCCAAAGGTGTTATTTAGGCCTCCATATGAGTCTTATTTCTACAAATCCCAAATTCACCATTAGAAACTTCTATAAGATTCAAAGAACTAACAGAACTGTGGGATAAGCTATAATACTTGTTTCTTACTTTGACTTGCTTCTCCACCATGGTAGCATTCTTCAACTACTTTAAGACTTCAACACTTCTATTCACTCTCATTTCTATCATGAAGGGTCATAACTCTGTTTTTGGGATTCTAAACTTGAAAATGGTCAATTCTTTGGCAATGAAAGCGTTGATTCTTCATATTCGCATCCAAAGGTGTTATTTTAGCCTCCATATGAGTCTTCTTTCTACAAATCCCAAATTCACCATTAGAAACTTCTATAAGATTCTAAACTTGAAATGGTCAAATCTTTGGCAATGAAACATTGATTCTTTATATTCACATCCAAAGGTGTTATTTTAGCCTCCATATGAGTCTTCTTTCTACAAATCCCAAATTCACCATTAGAAACTCCTATAAGATTCAAAGAACTAACAGAACTGTGGGATAAGCTATAATGCTTGTTTCTACTACTTTGACTTTCTCCACCTTGGTAGCATGCTTCAACTACCTTGAGACTTCAACACTTCTATTCAGTCTCATTTCAATCATGAAGGTCCATAATTATGTTTTTGGGATTCTAAACTCGAAAATGGTCAAATCCTTGGCAATGAAAGCATTGATTCTTTATATTCACATCGAAAGGTGTGGTTTTAGCCTCCATATGAGTCTTCTTTCTACAAATCCCAAATTCACCATTAGAAACTTCTATAAGATTCAAAGAACTAACAGAACTGTGGGATAAGCTATAATACTTGTTTCTTACTTTGACCTGCTTCTTCACCTTGGTAGCATGCTTAAACTACTTTGAGATTTCAACACTTCTATTCACTCTCATTTCTATCATGAAGGGTCATAATTCTGTTTTTGAGATTCTAAACTTGAAATGGTCAAATCCTTGGAAATGAAAGCATTGATTCTTCATATTCACATCCAAAGGTGTGGTTTCAGCCTCCATTTGAGTCTTCCTTCTACAAATACCAAATTCACCACTAGAAACTTCTATAAGATTCAAAGAACTAACAGAACTTTGGGATAAGCTTTAATACTTGTTTCTTACTTTGACTTGCTTCTCCACCTTGGTAGCATTCTTCAACTACTTTAAGACTTCAACACTTCTATTCACTCTCATTTCTATCATGAAGGGTCATAATTCTGTTTTTGGGATTCTAAGCTTAAAAATGGTCAAATCCTTGGCAATGAAAGCATTGATTTATCATATTCACATCCAAAGGTGTTATTTTAGCCTCCATATGAGTCTTTTTTCTACAAATCCCAAATTAACCATTAGAAACTCTTATAAGATTCAAAGAACTAACAGAACTGTGGGGTAAGCTATAATACTTGTTTCTTACTTTGACTTGCTTCTCCACGTTGGTAGCATGCTTCAACTACTTTGAGACTTCAACACTTTTATTCAGTCTCATTTCTATCAAGAAGGGCCATAATTCTGTTTTTGGGATTCTAAACATGAAAATGGTTAAATCTTTGGCAATGAAAGCGTTGATTATTCATATTCACATCCAAAGGTGTTATTTTAGCCTCCATATGAGTCTTCTTTCTACAAATCCCAAATTCACCATTAGAAACTCCTATAAGATTCAAAGAACTAACAGAACTGTGGGATAAGCTATAATACTTGTTTCTTACTTTGACTTGCTTCTCCACCTTGGTAGCATGCTTCAACTACCTTGAGACTTCAACACTTCTATTCAGTCTCATTTCAATCATGAAGGTCCATAATTATGTTTTTGGGATTCTAAACTCGAAAATGGTCAAATCCTTGGCAATGAAAGCATTGATTCTTTATATTCACATCGAAAGGTGTGGTTTTAGCCTCCATATGAGTCTTCTTTCTACAAATCCCAAATTCACCATTAGAAACTTCTATAAGATTCAAAGATCTAACAGAACTGTGGGATAAGCTATAATACTTGTTTCTTACTTTGACTTGCTTCTCCACCTTGGTAGCATGCTTCAACTACTTTGAGACTTCAACACTTCTATTCACTCTCATTTCTATCATGAAGGGTCATAATTCTGTTTTTGGGATTCTAAACTTGAAAATGGTCAAATTCTAGGAAATAAAAGCTTTGATTCTTCATATTCACATCGAAAGGTGTGGTTTCAGCCTCTATATGAGTCTATTTCTACAAATCCCAAATTCACCATTAGAAACTTCTATAAGATTTAAAGATCTAACAGAACTGTGGGATATGCTATAATACTTGTTTCTTACTTTGACTTGCTTCTCCACCTTGGTAGCATGCTTCAACTACTTTGAGACTTCAACACTTCTATTCACTCTAATTTCTATCATGAAGGGTCATAATTCTGTTTTTGGGATTCTAAACTTGAAATGGTCAAATTCTTGGCAATGAAAGCATTGATTCTTCATATTCACATCCAAAGGTGTTATTTTAGCCTCCATATGAGTCTTCTTTCTATAAATCCCAAATTCACCATTAGAAACTTCTATAATATTCAAAGAACTAACAGAACTGTAGGATAAGCTATAATACTTGTTTCTTACTTTGACTTGCTTCTCCACCTTGGTAGCATGCTTCAACTACTTTGAGACTTCAACACTTCTATTCACTCTCATTTCTATCATGAAGGGTCATAATTCTGTTTTTGGGATTCTAAACTTGAAAATGGTCAATTCTTTGGCAATGAAAGCGTTGATTCTTCATATTCACATCCAAAGGTGTTATTTTAGCCTCCATATGAGTCTTCTTTCTACAAATCCCAAATTCACCATTAGAAACTTCTATAAGATTCAAAGAACTAACTGAACTGTGGGATAAGCTATAATACTTATTTCTTACTTTGACTTGCTTCTCCACCTTGGTAGCATGCTTCAACTACTTTCAGATTTCAACACTTCTATTCACTCTCATTTCTATCATGAAGGGTCTTAATTATGTTTTTGGGATTCTAAACTGGAAAATGGTTAAATCCTTGGCAATCAAAAGCATTGATTCTTCATATTCACATCCAAAGGATTTATTTTAGCCTCCATATGAGTCTTCTTTCTACAAATCCCAAATTCACCATTAGAAACTTCTATAAGATTCAAAGAACTAACAGAACTGTGGGATAAGCTATAATACTTATTTCTTACTTTGACTTGCTTCTCCACGTTGGTCGCATGCTTCAACTACTTTGAGATTTCAACACTTCTATTCACTCTCATTTCTATCATGAAAGGTCTTAATTATGTTTTTGGGATTCTAAACTGGAAAATGGTTAAATCCTTGGCAATGAAAGCATTGATTCTTCATATTCACATCGAAAGGTGTGGTTTCAGCCTCTATATGAGTCTATTTCTACAAATCCCAAATTCACCATTAGAAACTTCTATAAGATTTAAAGATCTAACAGAACTGTGGGATATGCTATAATACTTGTTTCTTACTTTGACTTGTTTTACTTTGACTTGTTTCTAACTTTGTCTTGCGTCTCCACCTTGGTAGCATGCTTCAACTACTTTGATATTTCAACACTTCTATTCACTCTCATTTCTATCATGAAGGGTCATAATTCTGTTTTTGGGATTCTATACTTGAAATGGTCAAATCCTTAGCAATGAAAGCATTGATTCTTCATATTCACATCCAAAGGTGTGGTTTCAGCTACCATATAAGTCTTCCTTCTACAAATCCCAAATTCACCACTAGAAACTTCTATAAGATTCAAAGAACTAACAGAACTGTGGGATAAGCTATAATACTTGTTTCTTACTTTGACTTGCTTCTTCACCTTGGTAGCATGCTTCAATTACTTTGAGACTTTAACACTTATATTCACTCTCTTATCTATCATGAAGGGTCATAACTCTGTTTTTGGGATTCTAAACTTGAAAATGGTTAAATCCTTTTCAATGAAAGCATTGATTCTTCATATTCACATCCAAAGGTGTGGTTTCAGCCTCCATATGAGTCTTCTTTCTACAAATCCCAAATTCACCATTAGAAACTTCTATAAGATTCAAAGAACTAACAGAACTGTGGGATAAGCTATAATACTTGTTTCTTACTTTGACTTGCTTCTCCACCGTGGTAGCATTCTTCAACTACTTTAAGACTTCAACACTTCTATTCACTCTCATTTCTATCATGAAGGGTCATAACTCTGTTTTTGGGATTCTAAGCTTGAAAATGGTTAAATCCTTGGCAATGAAAGCATTGATTATTCATATTCACATCCAAAGGTGTGGTTTCAGCCTCCATATGAGTCTTCTTTCTACAAATCCCAAATTCACCATTAGAAACTTGTATAAGATTCAAAGAACTAACAGAACTGTGGGGTAAGCTATAATACTTGTTTCTTACTTTGACTTGCTTCTTCACCTTGGTAGCATGCTTCAACTACTTTGAGACTTCAACACTTCTATTCACTCTCATTTCTATCATGAAGGGTCATAATTCTGTTTTTGGGATTCTAAACTTGAAAATGGTCAATTCTTTGGCAATGAAAGCGTTGATTCTTCATATTCACATCCAAAGGTGTTATTTTTGGCTCCATATGAGTTTTATTTCTACAAATCCCAAATTCACCATTAGAATCTTCTATAAGATTCAAAGAACTAACTTGGAAATGGTCAAATCTTTGGCAATGAAACATTGATTCTTTATATTCACATCCAAAGGTGTTATTTTAGCCTCCATAAGTCTTCTTTCTACAAATCCCAAATTCACCATTAGAAACTCCTATGAGATTCTAAAAACTAACAGAACTGTGGGATAAGCTATATAATCCGAGTTTCTTACTTTGACTTGCTTCTCCACCTTGGTAGCATGCTTCAACTACTTTGAGACTTCAACACTTCTATTCAGTCTCATATCAATCATGAAGGTCCATAATTATGTTTTTGGGATTTCTACACTTGAAAATGGTCAAATCCTTGGCAATGAAAGCATGGATGCGCGATATTCACGTCGAAAGGTGAGGTCTTAGCCTCCATATGAGTCTTCTTTCTACAAATCCCAAATTCACCATTAGAAACTTCTATAAGATTCAAAGATCTAACAGAACTGTGGGATAAGCTATAATACTTGTTTCTTACTTTGACTTGCTTCTCCACCTTGGTAGCATGCTTCAACTACTTTGAGACTTCAACACTTCTATTCACTCTCATTTCTATCATGAAGGGTCATAATTCTGTTTTTGGGATTCTAAACTTGAAAATGGTCAATTCTTTGGCAATGAAAGCGTTGATTCTTCATATTCACATCCAAAGGTGTTATTTTAGCCTCCATATGAGTCTTCTTTCTACAAATCCCAAATTCACCATTAGAAACTTCTATAAGATTCAAAGAACTAACTGAACTGTGGGATAAGCTATAATACTTATTTCTTACTTTGACTTGCTTCTCCACCTTGGTAGCATGCTTCAACTACTTTAAGACTTCAACACTTCTATTCACTCTCATTTCTATCTTGAAGGGTCATAACTCCGTTTTTGGGATTCTAAACTGGAAAATGGTTAAATCCTTGGCAATGAAAGCATTGATTCTTCATATTCACATCCAAAGGTTTTATTTTAGCCTCCATATGAGTCTTCTTTCTACAAATCCCAAATTCACCATTAGAAACTTCTATAAGATTCAAAGAACTAACTGAACTGTGGGATAAGCTATAATACTTGTTTCTTACTTTGACTTGCTTCTCCACCTTGGTAGCATACTTTAACTACTTTAAGACTTCAACACTTCTATTCACTCTCATTTCTATCATGAAGGGTCTTAATTATGTTTTTGGGATTCTAAACTGGAAAATGGTTAAATCCTTGGCAATGAAAGCATTGATTCTTCATATTCACATCAATAGGTGTTGTTTAAGCCTCCATATGTGTCTTCTTTCTACAAATCCCAAATTCAGCATTAGAAACTCCTATACGATTCAAAGAACTAACAGAACTATGGGATAAGCTATAATACTTGTTTCTTACTTTGACTTGTTTCTTACTTTGACTTGCTTCTCCACCTTGGTAGCATGCTTCAACTACTTTTCTGCCTTAACACTTCTATTCACTCTTATTTGTATCTTGAAGGTTCATAACTCTGTTTTTGGGATTCTAAACTTGAAATGGTCAAATCCTTGGCAATGAAAGCATTGATTCTTCATATTCATATCGAACGGTGTGGTTTCAGCCTCTATATGAGTCTTCTTTCTACAAATCCCAAATTCACCATTAGATACTTCTATAAGATTCAAAGAACTAACAGAACTGTGGGGTAAGCTATAATACTTGTTTCGTACTTTGACTTGCTTCTTCACCTTGGTAGCATGCTTCAACTAGTTTGAGACTTCAACACTACTATTCAGTCTCATTTCTATTATGAAGGGCCATAATTCTGTTTTTGGTATTCTAAACTTGGAAATGGTCAAATCTTTGGCAATGAAACATTGATTCTTTATATTCACATCGAAAGGTGTTATTTTAGCCTCCATATGAGTCTTCTTTGTACAAATCTTAAATTCACCATTAGAAACTCCTATAAGATTCAAAGAACTAACAGAACTGTGGGATAAGCTATAATACTTGTTTCTTACTTTGACTTGCTTCTTCACCTTGGTAGCATGCTTCAACTACTTTGAGACTTCAACACTTCTATTCACTCTCATTTCTATCATGAAGGGTCATAATTCTGTTTTGGGATTCTAAACTTGGAAATGGTCAAATCTTTGGCAATGAAACATTGATTCTTTATATTCACATCCAAAGGTGTTATTTTAGCCTCCATATGAGTCTTCTTTCTACAAATCTTAAATTCACCATTATAAACTCCTATAAGATTAAAAAAACTAACAGAACTGTGGGATAAGCTATAATACTTGTTTCTTACTTTGACTTGCTTCTCCACCTTGGTAGCATGCTTCAACTACTTTGAGACTTCAACACTTCTATTCAGTCTCATTTCAATCATGAAGGTCCATAATTCTGTTTTTGGGACTCCAACCTTGAAATTGGTCAACTCCTTGGCAATGAAAGCATTGATTCTTTATATTCACATCGAAAGGTGTGGTTTTAGCCTCCATATGAGTCTTCTTTCTACAAATCCCAAATTCACCATTAGAAACTTCTATAAGATTCAAAGATCTAACAGAACTGTGGGATAAGCTATAATACTTGTTTCTTTGTTTGACTTGCTTCTCCACCTTGGTGGCATGCTTCAACTACTTTGAGACTTCAACACTTCTATTCACTCTCATTTCTATCATGAAGGGTCATAATTTTGTTTTTGGAATTCTAAACTTGAAAATGGTCAATTCTTTGGCAATGAAAGCATTGATTCTTCATGACATCCAAAGGTGTTATTATATGAGTCTTCTTTCTACAAATCCCAAATTCACCATTAGAAACTTCTATAAGATTCAAAGAACTAACTGAACTGTGGGGTAAGCTATAATACTTATTTCTTACTTTGACTTGCTTCTCCACCTTGGTAGCATGCTTCAATTACTTTCAGATTTCAACACTTCTATTCACTCTCATTTCTATCATGAAGGGTCTTAATTATGTTTTTGGGATTCTAAACTAGAAAATGGTTAAATCCTTGGCAATGAAAGCATTGATTCTTCATATTCACATCCAAAGGTTTTATTTTAGCCTCCATATGAGTCTTCTTTCTACAAATCCCAAATTCACCATTAGAAACTTCTATAAGACTCGAAGAACTAACTCAACTGTGGGGTAATCTATAATACTTATTTCTTACTTTGACTTGCTTCTCCACCTTGGTAGTATGCTTCAACTACTTTGAGATTTCAACACTTTTATTCACTCTCATTTCTATCATGAAGGGTCTTAATTATGTTTTTGGGATTCTAAACTGGAAAATGGTTAAATCCTTGGCAATGAAAGCATTGAGTCTTCATATTCACATCCAAAGGTTTTATTTTAGCCTCCATATGAGTCTTCTTTCTACAAATCCCAAATTCAGCATTAGAAACTCCTATAAGATTCAAAGAACTAACGGTGCTGTGGGCTAAGCTATAAAACTTGACTTTACTTGTTTTCTTTGACTTGTTTCTTACTTTGACTTGCTTCTCCACCTTGGTAGCATGCTTCAACTACTTTGAGACATCAACACTTCTATTCACTCTCATTTCTATCATGAAGGGTCATAATTCTGTTTTGGGATTCTAAACTGGAAATGGTCAAATCCTTGGCAATGAAAGCATTGATTCTTCATATTCACATCTAAAGGTGTGGTTTCAGCTACCATATAAGTCTTCCTTCTACAAATCCCAAATTCACCTCTAGAAACTTCTATATGATTCAAAGAACTAACAGAACTGTGGGATAAGCTATAATACTTGTTTCTTACTTTGACTTGCTTCTCCACCTTGGTAGCATGCTTCAACTACTTTAAGACTTCAACACTTCTATTCAGTCTCATTTCAATCATGAAGGTCCATAATTCTGTTTTTGGGATTCTAAGCTTGAAAATGGTTAAATCCTTTTCACTGAAAGCATTGGTTTTTCATATTCACATCCACGGGTGTGGTTTCAGCCTCCATATGAGTCTTCTTTTTTACAAATCCCAAATTCATCTATGAGAAACTTCTATAAGATTCAAAGAACTAACAGAACTGTGGGATAAGCTATAATACTTGTTTCTTACTTTGACTTGCTTCTCCACCATGGTAGCATTCTTCAACTACTTTAAGACTTCAACACTTCTATTCACTCTCATTTCTATCATGAAGGGTCATAACTCTGTTTTTGGGATTCTAAGCTTGAAAATGGTTAAATCCTTGGCAATGAAAGCATTGATTATTCATATTCACATCCAAAGGTGTGGTTTCAGCCTCCATATGAGTCTTCTTTCTACAAATCCCAAATTCACCATTAGAAACTTGTATAAGATTCAAAGAACTAACAGAACTGTGGATAAGTTTATAATACTTGTTTCTTACTTTGACTTGCTTCTTCATCTTGGTAGCATGCTTCAACTACTTTGAGACTTCAACACTTCTATTCACTCTGATTTCTATCATGAAGGGTCATAATTCTGTTTTTGGGATCCTAAACTTGAAAATGGTCAATGTCTTTTCAATGAAAGCATTGATTCTTCATATTCACATCCAAAGGTGTTATTTTTGGCTCCATATGAGTTTTATTTCTACAAATCCCAAATTCACCATTAGAATCTTCTATAAGATTCAAAGAACTAACTTGAAATGGTTAAATCTTTGGCAATGAAACATTGATTCTTTATATTCACATCCAAAGGTTTTATTTTAACCTCCATATGAGTCTTCTTTCAACAAATCCCAAATTCACCATTAGAAACTTCTATAATATTCAAAGAACTAACAGAACTGTAGGATAAGCTATAATACTTGTTTCTTACTTTGACTTGCTTCTCCACCTTGGTAGCATGCTTCAACTACTTTGAGACTTCAACACTTCTATTCACTCTCATTTCTATCATGAAGGGTCATAATTCTGTTTTTGGGATTCTAAACTTGAAAATGGTCAATTCTTTGGCAATGAAAGCGTTGATTCTTCTTCATATTCACATCCAAAGGTGTTATTTTAGCCTCCATATGAGTCCTCTTTCTACAAATCCCAAATTCACCATTAGAAACTTCTATAAGATTCAAAGAACTAACTGAACTGTGGGATAAGCTATAATACTTGTTTCTTACTTTGACTTGCTTCTCCACCTTGGTAGCATGCTTCAACTACTTTCAGATTTCAACACTTCTATTCACTCTCATTTCTATCATGAAAGGTCTTAATTATGTTTTTGGGATTCTAAACTGGAAAATGGTTAAATCCTTGGCAATGAAAGCATTGATTCTTTATATTCACATCCAAAGGTTTTATTTTAGCCTCCATATGAGTCTTCTTTCTACAAATCCCAAATTCACCATTAGAAACTTCTATAAGATTCAAAGAACTAACTGAACTGTGGGATAAGCTATAATACTTATTTCTTACTTTGACTTGCTTCTCCGCCTTGGTAGCATGCTTCAACTACTTTCAGATTTCAACACTTCTCTTCACTCTTCTTTGCACCCTGAAGGGTCTTAATTATGTTTTTGGGATTCTAAACTGGAAAATGGTTAAATCCTTGGCAATGAAAGCATTGATTCTTCATATTCACATCCAAAGGTTTTATTTTAGCCTCCATATGAGTCTTCTTTCTACAAATCCCAAATTCAGCATTAGAAACTCCTATAAGATTCAAAGAAATAACAGAACTATGGGATAAGCTATAATACTTGTTTCTTACTTGTTGACTTCTTGCTTCTTCACCTTGGTAGCATGCTTCAACTACTTTAAGACTTCAACACTTCTATTCACTCTCATTTCTATCATGAAGGGTCATAATTCTTTTTTTGGGATTCTAAACTTGAAATGGTCAAATCCTTGGCAATGAAAGCATTGATTCTTCATATTCACATCCAAAGGTGTGGTTTCAGCTTCCATATGAGTCTTCTTTCTACAAATCCCAAATTCACCATTAGAAACTTCTATAAGATTCAAAGAACTAACAAAAATAGGGGATAAGTTATAATACTTGTTTCTTACTTTGAATTGCTTCTTCACATTCGTAGCGTGCTTCAACTACTTTGAGACTTCAACACTTCTGTTCACTCTCATTTCTATCATGAAGGGTCATAATTCTAGTTTTGGGATTCTAAACTTGGAAATGGTCAAATCTTTGACAATGAAACATTGATTCTTTATATTCACATCCAAAGGTGTTATTTTAGCCTCCATATGAGTCTTCTTTCTACAAATCCCAAATTCACCATTAGAAACTTCTATAAGATTCAAAGAACTAACAGAACTGTGGGGTAAGCTATAATACTTGTTTCTTACTTTGACTTGCTTCTTCACCTTGGTAGCATGCTTCAACTACTTTGAGACTTCAACACTTCTATTCACTCTCATTTCTATCATGAAGGGTCATAATTCTGTTTTGGGATTCTAAACTTGAAATGGTCAAATCCTTGGCAATGAAAGCATTGATTCTTCATATTCACATCCAAAGGTGTTATTTTAGCCTCCATATGAGTCTTCTTTCTACAAATCCCAAATTCACCATTAGAAACTCCTATAAGATTCAAAGAACTAACAGAACCGTGGGATAAGCTATAATACTTGTTTCTTACTTTGACTTGCTTCTCCACCTTGGTAGCATGCTTCAACTACTTTGAGACTTCAACACTTCTATTCACTCTCATTTCCATCATGAAGGGTCATAATTCTGTTTTTGGGATTCTAAACTTGAAAATGGTCAAATCTTTGGCAATGAAAGCATTGATTCTTCATATTCACATCCAAAGGTGTGGTTTCAGCCTCCAAATGAGTCTTCTTTCTATAAATCCCAAATTTACCATTAGAAACTTCTATAAGATTCAAAGAACTAATAGAACTGTGGGATAAGCTATAATACTTGTTTCTTACTTTGACATGCTTCTCCACCTTGGTAGCATGCTTTAACTACTTTGAGACTTCAACACTTCTATTCACTCTCATTTCCATCATGAAGGGTCATAATTCTGTTTTTGGGATTCTAAACTTGAAAATGGTCAAATCCTTGGCAATGAAAGCATTGATTCTTCATATTCACATCCAAAGGTGTTATTTTAGCCTCCATATGACTCTTCTTTCTACACATCTCAAATTCACCATTAGAAACTTCTATAAGCTTCAAAGAACTAACAGAACTGTGGGATAAGGTTATAATACTTGTTTCTTACTTTGACTTGCTTCTTCAC
This sequence comes from Cardamine occulta, assembly GCA_028015245.1. Taxonomy (NCBI): domain Eukaryota; kingdom Viridiplantae; phylum Streptophyta; class Magnoliopsida; order Brassicales; family Brassicaceae; genus Cardamine; species Cardamine occulta. The sequence continues at coordinate 15,627,129 of CM051362.1, forward strand.
CTTGGTAGCATGCTTCAACTACTTTGAGACTTCAACACTTCTATTCACTCTCATTTCTATCATGAAGGGTCATAATTCTGTTTTGGGATTCTAAACTTGAAAATGGCCAAATCCTTGTCAATGAAACCATTGATTCTTCATATTCAAATCAATAGGTGTTGTTTCAGCCTCCATATGTGTCTTCTTTCTACAAATCCCAAATTCACCATCAGAAACTTCTATAAGATTCAAAGAACTAACGGAACTGTGGGATAAGCTATAATACTTGTTTCTTTACTTTGACTTGCTTCTTCACCTTGGTAGCATGCTTCAATTACTTTGAGACTTTAACACTTCTATTCACTCTCATTTCTATCATGAAGGGTCATAATCTTTTTTTTGGGTTCTTAAATTTAAAATGGTTAAATCCTTGGCAATGAAAGGATTGATTCTTCATATTCACATCCAAATGTGTGGTTTCAGCCTCCATATGAGTCTTCTTTCTACAAATCCCAAATTCACTATTAGAAACTTCTATAAGATTCAAAGAACTAACAGAACTGTGGGATAAGCTGTACTACTTGTTGCTTGCTGTGGCTTGCTTGTCCACGTTGGTAGCATGCTTCAACTACTTTGAGGATTTCAACACTTCTATTCACTCTCATTTCTATCATGAAGGGTCATAATTCTGTTTTTGGGATTCTAACTGAAAATGGTTAAATCCTTGGCAATGAAAGCATTGATTCTTCATCTTAACATCCAACAGAGCGGTTTCAGTCTCCCTCTGAGTCTTCTTTCCACAAATCCCAAATTCACCATTAGAAACTTTATAAGATTCAAAGAACTAACAGAACTGGTAAGTTTATAATATTTGTTTCTTACTTTGACTTTCTTCTCCACGTTGGTAGCATGCTTCAACTACTTTGATATTTCAACACTTCTATTCACTCTCATTTCTATCATGAAGGGTCATATTTCTGTTTTTGGGATTATAAACTTTGAAATGGTCAAATCTTTGGCAATGAAACATTGATTCTTTATATTCACATCCAAAGGTTTTATTTTAGCCTCCATATCAGTCTTCTTTCAACAAATCCGAAATTCAGCATTAGAAACTCCTAAAAGATTCAAAGTACTAATAGAACTGTGGGATAAGCTATAATACTTGTTTTTTACTTTGACTTGTTTCTTCACCTTGGTAGCATGCTTCAACTACTTTGAGATTTCAACACTTCTATTCACTCTAATTTCTATCATGAAGGGTCATAATTCTGTTTTTGGGATTCTAAACTTGAAATAGTCAAATCTTTGGCAATGAAAGCATTGATTCTTCATATTCACATCCAAAGGTGTGGTTTATTCCATATGAGTCTTCTTTCTACAAATCCCAAATTCACCATTAGAAACTCCTATAAGATTCAAAGAACTAACAGAACTGTGGGATAAGCTATAATACTTGTTTCTTACTTTGACTTGCTTCTCCACGTTGGTAGCATACTTCAACTACTTTGAGACTTCAACACTTCTATTCACTCTCATTTCTATCATGAAGGGTCATAATTCTGTTTTTTGGGATTCTAAACTTGAAAATGGTCAAATCTTTGGCAATGAAAGCATTGATTCTTCATATTCACATCCAAAGGTGTGGTTTCAGCCTCCATGTGAGTCTTCTTTCTACAAATCCCAAATTCATCATTAGAAACTTCTATAAGATTCAAAGAACTAATAGAAATGGAGGATAAGCTATAATACTTGTTTCTTACTTTGACTTGCTTCTCCACGTTGGTAGCATGCTTCAACTACTGTGGGATTGCAAGTCTTCTATTCACTCTCATTTCTATCATGAAGGGTCATAATTATGTTTTTGGGGATTCTAAACTGAAAATGGTTAAATCTCTTGGCAATGAAAGCATTGATTCTTCATATCCACATCCAAAGGTGTTGTTTCAGCCTCCATATGAGTCTTCTTTCTACAAATCCCAAATTCACCATTAGAAACTTTTATAAGATTTAAGGAACTAACAGAACTGTGGGATAAGCGAAAATACTTGTTTCTTACTGTGACTTGCTTCTCCACGTTGGTCGCATGCTTCAACTACTTTGAGATTTCAACACTTCTATTCACTCTCATTTCTATCATGAAGGGTCTTAATTATGTTTTTGGGATTCTAAACTGGAAAATGGTTAAATCCTTGGCAATGAAAGCATTGATTATTCATATTCACATCCAACGGTGTGGTTTCGGCCTCCATATGAGTATTCCTTCTACAAATCCCAAATTCACCATTAGAAACTTCTATAAGATTCAAAGAACTAACAGAACTGTGGGATAAGCTATAATACTTATTTCTTTACTTTACTTGTTTACTGACTTGCTTTCTTCGCATTCGTAGCATGCTTCAACTACTTTAAGACTTCAACACTTCTGTTCACTCTCATTTCTATCATGAAGGGTCATAATTCTATTTTGGGATTCTAAACTTGAAATGGTCAAATCCTTGGCAATGAAAGCATTGATTCTTCATATTCACATCCAAAGGTGTGGTTTCAGCCTCCATATATGTTTTGTTTTTAAAACTCCCAAATTCACCAATAGAAACTCCTATGGGATTCAAAGAACTGACAGAACTGTGGATAAGCTTATAATACTTGTTTCTTACTTTGACTTGCTTCTTCACCTTGGTAGCATGCTTCAATTACTTTAAGACTTTAACACTTCTATTCACTCTCATTTCTAACATGAAGGGTCATAATTCTGTTTTGGGATTCTAAACTTGAAAATGGTTTAAATCCAAATGAAAGCATTGATTCTTCATATTCACATCCAAAGGTGTGGTTTCACCTCCCATATGAGTCTTCCTTCTACAAATCCCAAATTCACCATTAGAAACTTCTATAAGATTCAAAGAACCAATAGAACTGTGGGATAAGCTATAATACTTGTTTCTTACTTTGACTGGCTTCTCCACCTTGGTAGCATGCTTCAACTACTTTGAGACTTCAACACTTCTATTCACTCTCAGTTCTATCATTAAGGGCATAATCTTGCTTTTGGGATTCTAAGCTTTAAAATGGTTAAATCCTTTGGCAATGAAAGCATTGATTCTTCATATTCACATCCAAAGGTGTGGTTTCAGCCTCCATATGAGTCTTCTTTCTACAAATCCCAAATTCACCATTAGAAACTTCTATAAGATTCAAAGAACTAATGTAACCTGGGATAAGCTATAATACTTGTTTCTTACTTTGACTTGCTTCTCCACTGGTAGCATGCTTCAACTACTTTGAGACTTCAACACTTCTATTCACTCTCATTTCTATCATGAAGGGTCATAACTCTGTTTTTGGGATTCTAAACTTGAAAATGGTTAAATCCTTGGCAAAAAGCATTGATTCTTCATATTCACATCCAAAGGTGTGGTTTCAGCCTCCATATAGTCTTCTTGCTACAACTCCCAAATTTCTATGCGAAACTTCTATAAGATTCAAAGAACTAACAGAACTGTGGGATAAGCTATAACACTTGTTTCTTACTTTGACTTGCTTCTCCACCTTGGTAGCATGCTTCAACTACTTTTTAAGACTTCAACACTTCTATTCACTCTCATTTCTATCATGAAGGGTCATAATCTGTTTTTTGGGATTCTAAGCTTGAAAATGGTTAAATCCTTGGCAATGAAAGCATTGATTCTTCATATTCACATCCAAAGGTGTGGTTTCAGCCTCCATATGATTCTTCTTTCTACAAATCCCAAATTCAACCATTAGAAACTTCTATAAGATTCGAAGAACTAACAGAACTGTGGGATAAGATATAATACTTGTTTCTTACTTTGACTTGCTTCTCCACCTTGGTAGCACGCTTCAACTACTTTGAGACTTCAACACTTTTATTCACTCTCATTTCTATCATGAAGGGTCATAATTCTGTTTTTGGGATTCTACACTTGAAATGGTCTAATCTTTGGCAATGAAAGTATTAATTCTTCATATTCACATCCAAAGGTGGTGTTTCGGCCTCCAGATGAGGCTTCTTTCTACAAATCCCAAATTCACAAATAGAAAATCCTATAAGATGCAAAGAACTAACGGAACTGTGGGATAAGCTATAATACTTGTTTCTTACTTTGACTTGCTTCTCCACCTCGGTAGCATGCTTCAACTACTATGAGAGTTCAGCATTTCTATTCACTCACATTTCTATCATGAAGGGGCATAATTCTGTTTTTGGGATTCTTAGCTGGAAAATGGTCAAATTCTTGGAAATGAAAGCAGTGATTCTTTATATTCACATCCAAAGGTGTGGTTTTAGCCTCCATATGAAGTCTTCTTTCTACAAATCCCAAATTCACCATTAGAAACTTCTATAAGATTCAAAGAACTAACAGAACTGTGGGATAAGCTATAATACTTGTTTCTTACTTTGACTTGCTTCCACCTTGAGTAGCATGCTTCAACTACTTTGAAACTTCAACACTTCTATTCACTCTCATTTCTATCATGAAGGGTCATAATTCTGTTTTTGGGATTCTAAACTTGAAAATGGTCAAATCTTTGGCAATGAAAGCATTGATTCTTCATATTCACATCCAAAGGTGTTATTTTAGCCTCCATATGAGTCTTCATTCTACAAATCTCAAATTCACCATTAGAAACTTCTATAAGATTTAAAGAACTAAAAGAACTGTGGGATAAGCTATAATACTTGTTTCTTACTTTGACTTCCTTCACCACCATGGTAGCATGCTTCAACTACTTTGAGACTTCAACACTTCTATTCACTCTCATTTCTATCATGAAGGGTCTTAATAAATTGTTTTTGGGATTCTAAACTGAAAATGGTTAAATCCTTGGCAATAAAAGCATTGATTCTTCATATTCACATCCAAAGGTGTTATTTTGACCCATATGAGTCTTCTTTCTACAAATCCCAAATTCACCATTGGAAACTTCTATAAGATTAAAAAACTAACAGAACTGTGATGGTTAGCTATAATACTTGTTTTACTTTGACATGCTTCTTCACCTTGCGTAGTAATGCTTCAACTACTTTGAGACTTCAACACTTCTATTCACTCTCATTTCTATCATGAAGGGTCATAATTTTTTTTGGGATTCTAAACTTGAAATGGTCAAATCTTTGGCAATGAAAGCATTGATTCTTTATATTCACATCCAAAAGTGTTAATTTCCATATGAGTCTTCTTTCTACAAATCCCAAATTCACCATTAGAAACTCCTATAAGATTCAAAGAACTAATGGAATCAGGATAAGCTTATAATACTTGTTTCTTACTTTGACTTGTTTCTTACTTTCTCCACCTTGGTAGCATGCTTCAACTACTTTAAGACTTCAACACTTCTATTCACTCTCATTTCTATCATGAAGGGTCATAATTCTGTTTTTGGAATTCAAAACTTGAAATGACCAAATTTTTATCAATGAAACTATTGATTCTTCATATTCACATCGAAAGGTGGTTTTAGCCTCCATATGAAGTCTTCTTTCTACAAATCCCAAATTCACCATTTGAATTTTCTATAAGATTCAAAGAACTAACAGAACTGTGGGATAGCTTATAATACTTGTTTCTTACTTTGACATGCTTCTTCACCTTGGTAGCATGCTTCAACTACTTTTGAGACTTCAACACTTCTATTCACTCTCTTATTTCTATCATGAAGGGCATAATTCTGTTTTTGGGATTCTAAACTTGAAATGGTCAAATCCTGGGCAATGAAAGCATTGATTATTCATATTCACATCCATAGGTGTGGTTTCAGCCTCCATATAAGTCTTCCTCTACAAATCCCAAATTCACCATTAGAAACTTCTATAAGATTCAAAGAACTATCAGAATCGGGGATAAGCTATAATACTTGTTTCTTACTTTCACTTGCTTCTTCACCTTGGTAGCATGCTTCAATCACTTTAAGACTTTAACACTTCTATTCACTCTCATTTCTATCATGAAGGGTCATAACTCTGTTTTTTGGGATTCTAAGTTGAAAATGGTTAAATCCTTGGCAATGAAAAGCATTGATTCTTCATATTCACATCCAAAAGTGTGGTTTCAGCCTCCATATGAGTCTTCTTTCTACAAATCCCAAATTCACCATTAGAAACTTCTATAAGATTCAAAGAACTAACAGAACTGTGGGATAAGCTATAATACTTGTTTCTTACTTTGACTTGCTTCTCCACCTTGGTAGCATGCTTCAACTACTTTGAGACTTCAACACTTCTATTCACTCTCATTTCTATCATTAAGGGTCATAACTCTGTTTTTGGGATTCGAAGATTGAAAATGGTGAAATCCTCGGCAACGAAAGCATTGATTCGCCATATTCGCACCCAAAGGTGTGGTTTCAGCCTCCATATGAGTCTTCTTTTCTACAAATCCCAAATTCACTATTAGAAACTTCTATAAGATTTCAAAGAACTAAACAGAACTGTGGATAAGCTTATAATACTTGTTTCTTACTTTGACTTGCTTCTCCACCTTGGTAGCATGCTTCAACTACTTTTTTGAGACTTCAACACTCTTATTCACTCTCATTTCTACTGCGAAGGGTCATAACTCTGTTTTTGGGATTCTAAACTTGAAAATGGTTAAACTTCTTGGCAATGAAAGCATTGAGTCTTCATATTCACATCCAAAGGTGTGGTTTCAGCCTCCATATGAGTCTTCTTTCTACAAATCCCAAATTCACCACTAGAAACTTCTATAAAATTCAAAGAACTAACAGAACTGTGGGATAAGCTATAATACTTGTTTCTTACTTTGACTTGCTTCTCCACTTTGGTAGCATTCTTCAACTACTTTAAGACTTCAACACTTCTATTCAGTCTCATTTCTATCAGGAAGGGTCATAATTCTGTTTTGGGATTCTAAACTTGGAAATGGTCAAATCTTTGGCAATGAAACATTAATTCTTTATATTCACATCCAAAGGTTTTATTTTAGCCTCCATATGAGTCTTCTTTCAACAAATCCGAAATTCAGCATTAGAAACTCCTATAAGA